>JAVLVB010000475.1:4252593-4284082 GCA_032876305.1 Orestias chungarensis
TGTTTATTAGTGTCGTTCCGCTTGTTTACATTTCTGTAGTCCCGCCTCCGCTCCTGTTTACGTCTCGCGTTTCGTCTCCGGTTGCCTGTAGTTCCCTGTATTGTTTCCGTTTACTGTTTATGTTTAATTTCCACCCCAACAATAAATTATTATTCACTCAACTCCACCTCTGCTCGAGTCATTAAAACATTTCCTGACAAAACTGCTTTCAATATCAAGATCACACGATTACAAAAATAAAATAAAGGCATTGAAAAATAAATTTCGCATCACATTCTGCACAAGGTTTACAAGGTGTTTACTAAAACTACCTTTTCCGGTCATAAAACAACTTAGCTTGACATAACCTTTAATTCTTTATAGAACTTTATTTTGAAGTAAGAATAAGAGGTCACATACTTTGACAGGATTATGATGGGCATTTTAACATGTTACCGGTGTGATAAGGACAACATGAGAATCAAATAAGATTTTAAGTGCACCCAGATTGTAGTGAGGAGGGGACACAACAGTGGGAAATAGTTGTATGGAACTCTGACATTATTCTTTGACCTGTACAGTGAGGTCACGGATTGTGATGGGTCACAGATTGTGATACCCATCACAATCTGTGACCTGTGTGAAAATGGCTGTGAGAGTCACAAATTGTATAAAGTGAGTCCAGATTGTAGTGAGGACGGGAACCAACAGTGGGAAATAGTTTAATAGAGAGCTGATCTGGGAGGTAGAAATATTAAAAACCGTTTCGAACCCCCTCCCCGCCCAACAAAGTGCATGGAAACATTTATTTATCGTTTACAGATTTACGGAACGATGGGTTAATAGTGGGTTTATATAGGCCTATTTAAACGACAGAATAAAGGCATTCAATGCAACGGTCCGTCCACCTGTGTTCTGCTTCAAATAAAAACAAATGCATGATATTTTCTCCGTCAAATTGACCGGAATAATATTCTGTGAGATTTACATTCTCCAGATGTTTTGGTGCTTTCGAAGTTTACGTAAATAGTCTTTTTTACGCTGCTTCTCGAGAGTGATCTAAGATCGTGGGATGACTTTTACGCTCGTCTTGAATAAAAATAGGACCTTCAATGTGCGCGTGGAGAGTGATCCATGCTCCTGGGGGGACTTTTACGCTCGTGGTGAATAAAAATGGGACCTTCAATGCGTGCGTGGAGAGTGATCCACGCTCGTAGGGGACTTTTGGCGGAAATGAAACGCCATTCTTCTGGCTTTCTTAAGGCTGAACGAAAACTTTGTCTAACATTGTATTTGTATTACTATCTCTAGTAGTGATGTAATGTTCATGAATTACACTTTTCAGTGTCCGATCTGGCCTCAGCCTTCTCAAACAAAAAATTGTCGTAACACATTTATTAAATAATAAATAATAATACCTTTTTAATGAGAAATCCTGCCGGAATTTTAAACCTGGGTTTGGATAGAGTCAGGGTCACTATCACGCGTGTGGAAGAGCTTCTTGGTGACCCTGCAGCGATATTTAGTTTCAATGATGTTCAGTGTGGGAAAAGATTCATGTTTTTTGCGTGGATACAAACATGATGAAAATCTGTAGAGCTATTTTCTTAAGACCTGGGAAACCCCAGGCACCAGAAACTGAAGGGTGTCATGTTATTCAAGCTTATGACCCACAAAATAGACGACTCTCGGAAGTACAAATAATTTTGACTTTATTGAAAAGATTTGTAGATGGGTGGATGCTGGCAGCCGGGAACTCGGCGGGGAAATCCGGCGGGGGTGAGGTGATGCAGACGGTATCAAGTATCAAAATAATCAAAAGTGCAAACTACAAAAACTCAAAAGGCTAGAAGAATAAATAAACTACTGGAGGACTAAGGCAACTGGAGACTAGAGGCCTGAAAACTACAAACTAGAGAACTGGAGACACAAAACATAAAACTAGAGAAAAAGTATCACTAAGAGAATAACACGAGAGAGACTGGCACTGAAAGTTTCTGGTTACCGAGAGCAACTAATTCTCAGGCGTCGAGAAGATGTTCCACCGCTCCTCATATACTGCTCCAGCTCGTCAGCGGTAATCGATTCCACCTGGCGGGTGCGCAGGTGGAGAGGTGTTCCAGCAGTGGCTCATGCGACCCCCTGTGGACAACCTGAAAACAGCTCTGAAAGGACTCAACCTGACAAAGGGATCAGTAATGACCAGGGATCACATTAACAGACTACTGTCTGTCCTTGTCATCATAGAAATTCGAAGACCAATTCTCACATCTAACCTCTAGGTGCAGATTTAAACTTGAAACTTTATCTACAACAAAATCAATAAATACATTTTTTTTCTATATTAGTATTGTCTATCAGCAGTAGACAGAATTAAATGCATCTCATTATCTGGGGACTGACAGTTGAAGAGGCGTCGGAGAGTCTGATTCAGGTCCGCATACACTCTCATAATAACATTTATACATTACTTTGCTACTTTTAATAGGTGCCACATTTTCTGAACATATTACACATACCAGTTTAGTGCTACCAATGAGATGTTGAAAGAGAAATGGCTATCCTTTCTGGATTTTCACAGTCCACTTTTTTGTTTTTAGATATCAGCATTTATTGCTTTGTATGCTTGTTTAACACGCCCTTCTAATTTCCTGTCGCGTTTCTCTCCTTTTGTCTATCTCAAACGTCCTTGTTTTCTTTTTTATTGTTTTAACCGCCTGTACTGTATGCTGTGTGTCGTATTATTTCTATTTTTGCCCTTTGCTGAGTAAAATCTCTAACAGAGTCTTATCCCTTTTTTGCAAAGTCTGTAGGTTTCATTGGGAGCTTGACTACTGTAAAGACGGCAAAAGCTGTTCTGGTAAGTCAGAAAGCATCCAACAGTGAAAATATTTTAAGTGGTAATCTATGTTTTGGCATCTGTTTCAGGTCCGCATGAGATGTTTTTTCGTTCCGGATCTGAACCGTGGTCCCCCTTTTAGTTACGGCTGCTTCAGACTTTGTCTTGACTTATGTTGTCTGTTGTGGTGAAATAACGGTAATAACCCATAACCTTCTCCTGTCTAATTACTTTTTGATAATTGTTTTGGCTTAGTTCTCAAACCTAGGAGAAAAGGTTACTATAGTATATCTTTATTAGACAACGCTGGAACAGCTTAAAAAAGAAAACTTTTACATGTTTAATTTGCTCAGTATCTCAGAAAAAGTTAGCAGTTTAATCTCAAATTGAGGATTAAAATCTGTTACTGTTTTTCTCTCCATTGAAACTACACCTGGTCTGGCTGTGGCACCTTTTTGAAAGGGGTAATTGGCTGAGACGGTGCTGCCAGGAACTGAACATTTTACTTCACTTGCTAGTAATTCATACTTTTTACTGAAAATATCCACCTTCCTTATTTCTTATGCTTTTAACGTGTTTTACTTCTTCTCAAATCCTGCGTTGGTCGTGGTGAATGGCTGAGTTTACTAAAACAAGTTCTGTTGAATGTTTTATCTTGTTGAAGGGGAGATTTTCCTCTCCACTGTCACTAAGTACATGCATAGCCCAAACAAGCTATCATCTACTTTTGTGACATAGTGGTGAAGGAGTAAAATGCTGCATATCATTGACTAAATGCAATCTGCTTGGTTTCCTTAAACAAAAAATCCTTAAAGCTAATCTTTGAACAGGATTGTACTGAATGCTGAATGTATGGTTGGATTGAAATTAATTTGGTTGAAAAGTGCCTTGAGATGGCAAATATTGTGGTTTGAGGTTGTATAAATAAAAGGAAATTAATTTCAAGTACTCTGAACTGGTAAACTGCTTTACTGAATATGCGATTTATTGACATACTGTACTACGGTAACAGTATGGTAACAGATATAAGGGCCTTGTTCTTATCATGCAGATTATGTTCAATACCACTGCAGGACAGTTATTTTTGATTTAATGTACTCAATCCAATGTAGTTCTGTATTTAGTTTTACCAGAAGCCACCACACACACAAACAAACACACAAAACCTACACACTGGCTACAAATTTTACATTCCTCGTGTCAACCTAGTTCTAAGACAATGTCAAA
Source organism: Orestias chungarensis (assembly GCA_032876305.1). Classification (NCBI taxonomy): domain Eukaryota; kingdom Metazoa; phylum Chordata; class Actinopteri; order Cyprinodontiformes; family Cyprinodontidae; genus Orestias; species Orestias chungarensis. Next base: position 4,256,639 of record JAVLVB010000475.1, read on the forward strand.
AGCTTTGTACCAATGTCAAATAGAAAAATAACTGAACATGACACCAGATCCAACAATTCAGGTGACCTGAAGCCTGCTATCAAAGTACCCTGGGCTGCCATTATCCCAACAGTGCCATAGACTGATAGCCTCAATCTAGCCTGAATCTATCTATGTTTAATTTTCTCAAATGAGTGACAAAAACTTTAAACTGTTTCCACATTATTCATATTTTTGCTGGTGTTGTATGTATCCTTTCAAGGTACAGCAGCCTAAAGATGCATACACAAATGTGTCTATTGTTCTTTTCTATATACTAAGCTCCCCATACAAAGGGCATTTATTTGAATGAAAGTTAAGTTGGAATGTTACACATGTAAAAACTAATTGCCTTCCAATATTGATTTGCTCTTGTTGGTAATTCTTAATAAATATCAGGTCATCTCAGTTTTAATTTCACCACATACGATTGATTCAGTTTGCTGCATGTTTTAAAATTAAATTCTCAATATTTCTTCATGTTGAAATAACTGTCAGTGTAGCCTTTGCTTCATGATGTAAAACACACATAATTCAGTTAATATGTGAGCAGTAATTAGGATAAGAGGGTCATATTTAAAGATCCATTATCTGCCAAGAGGTGCTGACATGCCAAACATAGACATTCCTAAAGTAAGAGCATATTAATGTAGACATTTGAATTGGTGTGTCAGCGTGTGGCTTCAACAATTATTAGCATGAGAACAAAAATAGTCCAGTTTTATCCCATTGTGTTAAGAATGGATTTAGCCAATTAAATTTATACTCTTAGATTAAGGGAAAAACCCTCCATCCATCCATCCATCCATCCATCCATCCATCCATTCATTCATCCTTCCATAATTTAACTCGCTTATCCTTGTGGGGTCACGGGGGTCTGCTGGTGCCTATCTCCAGCTTACAATGGGCGAGAGGCAGGGGTACACCCTGGACAGGTCGCCAGTCCATCCAGGGCAACACAGTAAGACACAGGACAAACAAATAATTTAAAAATAATTAAAAAGACAGTCATTATTATAAAACAGTTAATTTAATACAATATTCCAAAAATAGCATGTTGGCCTAAAAAGAAAGAATATGTCAAAAGTTTTCTACTTTGAATTTGATTAATATTCCTTTGTGAACTTAAAGCAGTGTTTAATAAGTAAGCAATCTTTTCAAATAAAGGAAACCAAAGTTTTTGACCTGACAATAACGAAAATAGGAATAACCTTTTATACAAACATACAATTTTAAAAGGAAAAGAGTAATTCTTCTTGAAATTCTTCACAGGCTACCATTGAACCATATTCTAGTTTCAAATCCACAGGCCATCATTAAGGATATACAACCAGATTAACTAGAACAAAAGGGTGGATTTTGTCAAGTACAAGTGATTGCTTACTACATAAAATATTAATGTATGGAAGCAAATCGTTACCATTTTTAAAATGAATAAGTAATTCCAGAAATGCTTTTAAATTTTAAGAATGCGGCTGCATTACTGGACTCATAAATAAAATTTGTAATCAATAATCCTATTTGCATTTTAATTTCCTACTTTAAGACTGCTCATTTCTTCACTTCATTAAATTGAAAATGAAAAAGACATTTGAGATTTATGTTTCAAAAAGTGCCCCAGCAAACAGTTACCAATATTCAATTTGAAATGTAACATTTGAAAAAGAAAATGTATTTCCAGAAATGCTTTTTCATTTTGAGAATCTGGCTGCATAATTTGACTTAAAAATAAAATTAGTAATCAATTATCCTATTTGCATTTGCATTTTCTTCTTCAAGACTGCTCATTTGTCCCCTAATACAAAGAAAATGACAGGTCGAGTCGCAGGAGTAACAGACGATTCTGAAAAAGGGTGAAACAAACCTTAGAATAGGCCCTATATAATATAATATAATATTGTACTTTTTTTGGGTTTTGCTCATTTGCATAGGTACTCTAAAATGAACACATTATCAGAAAATAAATAGTTCTTATATATTATGTATTAACCAGGGTCATTGAGAAATGTTCATTTCAGTAGGGCAACATTTATTTACAAAAAGTAAATCTGTACATGAAATTATGTTTTTATTTAAATAAAGTTTTTATAATGTTTTTGCTTTCATTTATGTAAATACATTGGTTTTATACATCTGCTTGCTTTTTGGTATACGTCTATTTTGGAGTTATAATCCCCCCCTGGAGAAAACTTGACCAGCCCCCACTGCTCAGTGTACGATTTAAGTCTACCTGCTCAGCTTATTGTAAAAGTGTATGTATAGGAAGCGCCATGATGTGTGTGTGATGCTAAAGAACCACTTTCAGGCCAAAAAAAGCGATTCAATCAATATGCAATGTAATGGAATGCACAGCGCCTCCTACCGAACAAGATGTGTAGTTCAGTCAGCAGGGAGCTGAAGAAGAGAGGCTACTGAAATTTTCTTGAAATTGATTTTTATTTTGCATTACCATTTACTTCAGGTGTAAGAAGCAAAAGTATTATGTAAATTATGTGAATTCTGCTTTATTGAAACATCTCAAGCATTCTTTAAACATGAAAATATGCTTGATTCAGAGTTCACTTTTTAGAAGCTTTACTTGTTACACACACTATGAGATTGTTCAAGAGTAGTCCTATACTTAATTAAACAATAATTTCAATGTTGTTTTTAGTTGCTTTATACAATAGTTATAAATGTGATTATAAATACTAATAGTTATTTTTATAGGGACTGTGTAATATATGGAATGACCATGTTGCTTTATATTTTGTAACTTTTATCATCTTATTTTTAATGTTTGGCCTACTAAACTTATACAAATCGCCCGACCAATACTGTTTAAATAAGAGGAATAATAAGAGCATATTTATTCAAAAAGAATAAATGAATTCAAGATTTTTCTGGTAATATACCATCAGAGACTAATCCAACTGTAAGCATTGTCTCTGCCCTGATAATTCAAGTCTTCTCACTCTATCGTTATATAATGTCCATTTCCTATGTCTGGCTCCTGCAAAACTAGTTCAATATGTAAGTTTGTACAGCAGGGAGAAAACCGTAGATGACTGGAATCTTCTGCACCATACATACTACATAATCAATGCTGTGGCATCTTTGGGTACTCCAAAAATGGCCTAATTCATAATTGTTTACAGTCTGTCTGTTTACAAGAAATGGCTTAAAGGATTTCTGTCTCTTTGCCTGTAGTAAAGGAGTTGCCATCTGCTGTTAAGTCTATATCCTTCAAACACACACAACTCCCTCCAAAAATACACACATGAAAATGCAAGAAATAGTTGAGCATCCGAGATATTCACAGAAAAGGACACTTTTGTTCTAGATCTCTACACAGTAGATTTAAATGGGAGCCATCTAGTTACAGGTTGCGCCATAAGAGAAGGGAAAATCCAAAAGAATACCTCCCACATATTTCTGGTATGTCCTCTTTTCAATTAGTTTGGGTGGGCAAATAATAATTTTCAAGAGTTATCGATTCTGGTCAGGCACTGCATGTTATTATTGCTCCCACTGAAAGATGATGGTATAAATCCTGGTAAACTATAGCAAGCAGTAATAATGTCTACATTTCAGTGTCCTAAGAACTGGTGTCCCCGGATATTTAATTGAAAGCCTAGACTGTATAGAGGGAAGCATGTCTTTATTTTCCATTTTTAATTCTCCGTGATTCTCTGCCCACAGTTTAGCAAGAGACTTTATTTAGCATAGTCTTCTCATTCCACATTACAACAGATATTTATGTAAGAGGGACCGGTATGTAAGTGAAAAGGGCAATTTGTCCTGGCGTGTAAAAATCGCCTACACACTCATGAGCCTGCGAAAGGGTTGAATATCGTTAGTATGGCAAGTATAAAGGGAATGTAAGCACTTTTAATAATTCATGTAGGCACACTCCATTAACTACGCCACAGCATTGGCCTAAGGGCCATTTCAGAGTGGGATGGAGGAGAGAGGTTAGCTCACTCCACAGCGTGCTAAGTGCTGAAATCCCATGAATCCATGGGTCCAAAAAATGGACCTGTAATTATCAGGGTGGAATGGGGATGGGGTGGTGAGATATGGGAAATAATGACATTTATGGTTAAATGTGTTCAGATCAACTTGGGGTCTTGAAATTGAGAATTCATGATTACATTGTTTTTTGTTTTATTTTATTTTATCTTGGATTAATATAGCATATTTAAATTTAAATAGATAAGGCTGGGTTGGAAAAGTAACTCCATTTTTTTCAACACTTTGACATGTAACAACCACAATTATTAACATGTTTTGATTATTTTTTGGTGACACCCCAACACAATGCAGTACACAACTGGAACCAAATTAAAACATGTTTAAAAAAAATTATGAAAACTGTAGCAAGCATATGTACATAGTCTGTTCAACTCTTGACAGGTTGAAATAAAATCCAGCTCAACTATGTGTTTTAAGGGGTCAATTAATGACTAAACAGAGTCCATCTGTGTTTTATTTAAAATTAATAAAAATGTAGTTCTTTTGTGAAGGCCTTATACCTTTTATATTTAATGATGGTTTACAAACAGCATCACAAGGACCAGGAAACATAACATGCTAGACAAAGCAGGGCTGAAGTTGTGTAGAAGTTTAAAATGGCTAACTACACGTTATAATGTCCCTGAGTTTGAAAATCACATCAAGCACTGTTCAATCTGTCATTCAAAAAGTCAAAGATAATGGCACAACTAAACCCACCAAAGGATGGATGTCCAAACAAACTGTCAGCTGGAATACCATTAAAATCACATTTTGTAGTTGGAAAGTCACAAAATGCCAGACAATTCAGCACAATTCAACACTTTCAAGGCAGTGTTTGTCGTATTGCTAGCTTTTTAATCTATTTAAGCCATTCAAACATGTCATGGGATAGTAATGATTTAACCTTAAATTAAGGGTGAACGTATAGTCAAATAATAAATAAATAAATAAATAAATAAAATTCTACTGACCTACCACCTTGCCTAACTATTTCGAACTTTATTTTTTTCTAAATGCATCTCCAGTGTTTACTGTACTGGGCTGCTGTAAATGTTGCATAGCATGCAAACTATAGGAGCCTGTAGAGCCTGTCCACACTCAGAGGGAATTGTTCTATATGCTGTAGAGCAATTGAAGCCCTAGAGTGAATGTCATGAAAATAGCCAGGAGCAACCTCTGGCTCTCCCAAGTTGGAACTCATTGCCCTCAAGACCCTTGACTGGGTGAGCTTCACAGCAGAATTCCTGTCTTTGGGCGACCTCGGCGACTACTCTATTTCCAGATTTACTGGCCCAGATGATAGCTTTTTCCACATCAATGGACACAGTCACAAATATAGCAGTCCAAAAGGTGGAAGCACTAGAGGTAGAGGCAGCCAGAAGAAAGGACAGGACGAAAAATGTAAGTGGAGTGACTGCATAGGAGCAAGGGGTCTCCATCTGATCAGTCAAGTGAAAAGCATCCCATAACGTTTTTTGTTTTCCCTAGTTTCAATATCAAAATTATCATGCTTTGTTCTGTTCAGCAAATATATTTCTATTAATCCTGCATAAGAAACTAGATCTATTCGAAATGTATGCTTACAATGTAGTAATATTCTAACTCTGCAGAAACATAAAAAGCAACGAAAATTGTCTTCCTTTCATATTCTCTTAGAAAACTGAAAACTCAACAAACAGTTGAAAACAGAAGTTTACATACACATAAAATATGCACATACAATTTATTCTCACTATCTGAAGATAGTCTAATCCAAACTTCTCCTTTTTTAGGTCTGGAAAAATCACAACAGTTTTTTTTTTTGCTAAATGTCAAAAGATTATGTGAGAGATGTATTTGCTGATGTCTTTAAAATCGGTATGAATAATCTCTCCGTATTTGGTAGAATTGCCTTGGAACTCTGTGAGTTGCTTAAGACTCTTCTAGCTGTCCTGCCACAGGCTCACAATATTTTCACAACAGCATACTACTTGCTTGTCCCACCTGGTAGAATTAGTGTAACTGACACATTAAAGTGCCTTGTACGTTTTCATGAATTCTCTATGGCGCCGAGGTTAGACCTTTTTGATGGTCACAACAAAACATTGACTTTATAGTCCTCTAAACTCTTTATAACTAATGTAGCTGCAAGGTCATCATCATTGACTTCCTAGCTGATGTCTTCAGATGCTGCTTTGGCAGTCACACATTAATTATCTTTCCTCTTATTTTCCAACCCTAACCCTCCTCATAATGCCATCTATTTTTGGGGATTGTTCCTCTTGCATCAGAACAGGATTTTGCCATTGCCATACAGTTCAGTTAGGAATACAAGAATCACACTTTTTCCTCCTAATGTAACAATGATCATTATACTCAACGAGTTTTGCTTTAGTTTTATTAAATCCATGGACCAATAAGTCTTTGAAAGTGCTTGGGACCGTGTAAATGCAGTTGATTCATATAGTGGCAAAATACAAAACCCGATCTGCCAAGACCGATTGGGGGTTTGAGAAAATGGAAAAACAAAACGAAGCAAAGGAACTGATGCAGGTGTACCTTCTGTGGAAGAAGTAAAAGATAATAGCAGAAGAGGAAGAATGTTAAGTTGCTGGAAGCTCACTCCTGGAGGCCGGTGCCGCTAACAGAACCATAACCAGATGTTGCTTATAAAGAAAGAATAAAACTGAAAGAAAATAAAAAGTTAACAGTGTTAGTACAAGTGACTAATGCAAATTGGCTGGAAGAAAAAGGTCTGAGGGAAACTGGTGTGATTGTCTGCTTCGGGGGAATTTAAACACATGTACAAACTAAAGACATTTAAACATCTCCATCCTAAACAATGTAATTGTCGGATATTCCTACCATGTCTGTACTGTTCTGTAATTGTTTAAAACATATTTAAAATTGCCCCAAGGAAACAAACTTCTGCAGCTCTACAATTCTCTTTCTGTTACCTTGAGTGGTTTCTTTTGACTTTCCCATTATGTCAAACAACAAAAGCATTCAATGTATGGTGCCTCAGGTGTACCTCCTGTTAACTCAAGTGTGTCATTAAATCAGAAGTCCTTAAACCCTTGATACCATCATCTACATGTGAACATCTGATTTTTAAGACATTAATAACTATCTCTCTGATATATTCTTTCTTTCATTATCAAATAGAAAACAAAAATTATTTTGTTAAATACACCTGATCTTAAATAAGAGAAGTTTCTTCTGATCTAACTTCTGAAAGCAAAAAAATAAAATTCATTTTTAGGTGTTTGTAAACTTCTGGTTTGACCTCTCATGAGTTTAGAATTAGATCATAAACCATTGCTAAAGCTGGTATTTTTTTATTTTTTATTTACAGAAGACAGCAGTTTCTAAATTTAAATTAACAAAATATTACCTACAAAATAAATCCGACGTTGTGTACAGACTCAAATATACAAAACAAACAAGGTCAGTAAGGGAACAAACCCCCTCAAAGCAGCTGAGGTTACCAGCAGGTAGAAATTGCATTACAAAAGGTAATCTGAACCCAGTGATCCAACATCCTTTAGTCCCGCATGATGAAATGAGTAATTGATCTCTCATTTAATTTTAATGATCTGCCAGATGCAATAGAACCAGACACTGATTGTACTACAATTATTTTAACTCTGCTAATTAATTAGATAATGATCTGATTAACTGAGCTGAAGTAAAGGCAAAACTTATGTGAAGGAAATCAAGTTGTCTTTTATATGTCGTCATTCTTATGCCCGGTATCCAAAAAAGGTATGTCGCTGTGTATTCCAACCATGAGAGTCCCAACTCTGTCTAGTGGAACACCTTACTATTCGTAGAAATATTATATGTATGAAAATATTATGAAGCAGCTGAACCGCAGCATTGAGTATGGTAAGGAATGCTAATGTGCACCTGCTGAATATGGACAAAATGGGTTTTTGCTTTGTATTTGTTGCTGTTAGGAATGGGCTTTGTTCACTGGACTGTCCTAGTGTTATATCAAAAGAAAACTGTCCTTAAATCTAATTAATTTTAAACCTAAAGGCATTGATTAGCCATCACTGCAAGACTGCCACTGGAAGTAGTGAAGTTGATTTACTTAGTGGCTGTGTAATTGTTAAGTAAGAATACATGATACACTTTAATTCATTTTTAATTCATTTTCTACTATGGCAACTCTTGGTAAAGCCAGAGTCTTGTTTATTTGTATTTAAGCAAATAAATGATTAAAAAAAACAGAGAAATGCAAAACTGACATCCAATGTGTTTAAAACCTTTCCTCTGGATGTCATCCCACTTTCTAACTTCATGATTAAATACATAATTTTTAGGCAAGGCCACAAACAATTTTTTTTTTACTGCTATTAAATGTGGGTATTTGTTTAACTAGGCCAAAGTTTACAGAATACTTGTTATTTTATTAGGTATTTTTCCCACTTAATAATCTTTATTTTTCAGCTTTTGGTTGTTCAACTTTTAATTATTGTCATTTATTGTTCTGTTGTGGAAGAGGTCCTTGCTATAATCAATCTTGCTATGATCAAATATTTTTGTGTTGTTCTAAATGCTTTCTTTATATATGTTCCTTCCTTTTTATTCGGATTATACATTATGGAATTCTTTGAACTATTAGATTTTTTTTCTCTTGAATAGTGTTTTCCTGATTGGTTCATTGCTAGTCTTTTTACCTATTACTTTGTCCCAGAGTGGATGTTTGTTCTTTTTCTCACCTTCATCCGTTACTTTCTCTTTGTATATAGCTCTACAGCTCTACAGTTTCATTTTACTTTATGGCTCTTTAAGCTATTATTCTATTTACAATAAATGTTATATGATCCTTCTAACCTCCTTTATACATTACTGTCCAACCCTAAATAATAATTAAAAAAACACTTTTAACAGCAGAAACTCTCCAACAGAGTGGGCAAGTGATGAGAATGATAAAGAATGACTCTATTAACAAACAATAATCCTCAGCTGAACTAGGCTAAATATGGGATACATATTACACAAAGTAAATGTAAAGAAGAAAAAAAAATTTTTTTTAAACTAATCTAGTTTCATTTTTTACAGAATTATAAATTTGACACAGTTAAGGTAACAGTTGTTCCTTTAATGGCACTCTGTGATAAAGAAAATAAAACAATAAAATATCAAAAAAATTAATGAATGATGACTTAAATGCCCACTTGTAAATAATCTTTTGGAGCTTATTCGTAGGCATTTTTAGCATTCCATTTTATGCGAATGTGTGAATATCACCGTTTAAATTAAGAGATTACAGTGAAGTGAGACACAAAGAGCAAAAAGGGAAGATAGTGATGGGTGAAGGATGGGTGTTGCAGTCAAGGAGGCAAAAAAAGGAATCACTTACAGTAAATAAAATCAAGAGGCTTTGACATTGCATCTAGGCTTTTGATAGCATCCCAGACGACAGCCACAAAAACAACACTCTGGCCTTGAATAGTGCCACCCCGTGATTGATTTTCCCAAGCCAACTAAAAAGTTTCCTGGGGGAGGCAATCTATGAAGAAACGAATCAGCTGAGGTGAAAGAAAACCAATGTTTGGGCCTGATGCATAGGAGCCAATAATGTGACGAGTAACATTTGCTCAGGGGTCAGTCACCTTGGAAAGGCAATCTGTAGGGAACAAATATGTTGACTGTACTGTAAAGCAAATACACTTACCTCAGGGCTTTCTTTTTTTGAAGGGGTTCCCAGGAAGCTGCTTCTGAGAGACAGATTTTTCTCCTATGCTTGCTTTTATGATTTTTCTTTTATAATTTTGCCATCATAACACAGAGCTTTATTCTCACTGGTGGTATATCACTGGTTTGCTATTTTTATTTTCAATAAATGTTTTAAAATCCTTATAAAAATACTTTTTTTTTAACATTTACTTGCTGTCGTGGTAATTGGCCTACTTTGTCCAGCACAAAAAAGAAACAAACAAAAAACAAAACAGTTTTGCAAATCAACCTATTATAATCCACTAAAAATGTCAGACATTCACACAAAGATAGACAAGCAGTAATGAAATTAATGGCTACTGCATACATATGCAACATAATCCAGGCACTGAGGTTAAATATCACAAGGTTTGTTTGCTTGCTTGTTTGTGTTTTTTTTATAATAGAAGTGCAGCATCAACTCTACGCCAGCCAAACTGTAACCATCAACTTTTAAGGGATTTTGAACATGGGAAAAGACGATCGTCATATAAACAAATGCTCAGTATCAGGAGGCAGACGATGTAGACAGGAGATGAAAGGTATTTTGGACTGCACATTATGGAAAGAGGGTGACACAGCTATGTGACTGGAAACAGGCAAGGTCGGATTAGTGAATGGAAAAAGGGATAGAGAATGGACCAAGGGATGGGTTGCGTAGAATGGGAACCAACTCAGATTTATTCAGAAGCTCATTAGTGGAGACAGACCAGGGCATTGGGGAACAGAGAGTTCACCCTCATTGGGGCTCATTACACACTGGCAGAAAGCTGACCCAGGCGGGGTTAAAGTGGCAGCCATCAGTGTAACACTGACTAGCTCTCCACAGACGGAACTGGCTAGAGCCTATTTAGTGTTTGAAAAGCCTTATCTTTATTTCTAGCTCACACATAATGTGTTTGCTTTCAGTAATTGTCTTTGAGTCTCTCTCTGCGGGCAGAATGACATTTACACAACAAGTTTCTAGTTTAAGTATCTCATACGATGAATTGCTTAATTCAATTTGGGAATATCTATTGCCATGAGGTCTCTTAAGAAGTATAGTTTTTAAGAGAAAAATGTTTTAAAAGGAAAGCAACTGGAATTTTATCGAAGAAAGCAAAACAATAAATGTCTAACTTTCCCTGAGTATATTCTGTTTCTGAGAAGATTTTTTTTTCAATCTGAAGGGATTTAAAGATCAAACATAGGGTTTTTATCCGAAGGTCATACTAGTAATTACAACATTCATAGTAAAAAAAAATTGTACCTGAACATCAACATTGACTAGGTAGATAAAAGTGAGCCAGTTACAATAGCGTTTTTTTTTTCTTGATTATAAGAGTTAAGGCATTTAAATTAAAAGGATTTAAGTTAATTTGTGTACGGAGAGAAATTAAGCTCAACATGCAATTTTCAAGAGGTACACAAAGCAGGAAGTTAAATTTACATGTGTGTTTCGGTTGTACAATGTAAAATGGAGTTTCTTCTTCATTTAATCGGTTAAGTTATCATTAACAGCAACTTATTTCTAATGGTGTAGTAATGCAACTACTGGAAAGTCTCATCACTCAATCCTCCCTGGTGTCAACACCTGCCCCCAGGAGCGCAGCTGGGTGCCTCACTCCTTCTTGGACCCCAGCCTCATTAGTGACTTTTAGGCCTATTCCTCTTCATCTGGACAGCCAAGTGGCGGTCCTTGAGGGGGTGGAACTGTCATGTTGAGACTTTTCAGCACCGCTGCAGGTTTTCCACTGGAGTTTGCCACAGCACCAGCCTGCTCTGGTGCTGCACCCCACACCTGTGCTTCTGCACAGGTGCTTCCTGTTGGCGCTGATGAGCTGAGCAGCTTAAGAGGAGCGGTGAACCAAGCACTCGTCGCCTGAGTGGTTTTTACTCCTGGTTCTAGTCTTCATCTGTGCTCAAACCCCCACCGTCAAGATTCTCTGGACAGTCTCACCTCTGGTTCCCGCTTCAGTGTGCTCAGCTCTGTCTGTTCGCTTTAGCCTCTGTCAATCTGCCGTGCACCCCCTGGACAAGCACCTCTTTGGATCCACCGGTGGAAAGTCTCACCACTCACTCCTCTCTGGCGTCAACAATCACCGGCCACCAATTAAGATCAGATATATTTTTTCACTCTCACTCCCCTGCATCAACTCACCTGCTCTGTCTCACCTGCAGAAGTCTCCGGTCTCCTGCATTGCCGTTGCGATTCACTGGGTTCCCCTTCCGTTCCCTGCCATGACAATTGCCTCCTGCCTCAAGACCATCTAATCTTAATTATTTTAATAAACTATTATTGTTACACTCCTAAGAGTTCTTTGTTTATGTGGGTCAGACACCTGAAAAGCATAACAATATGATCAGTATGCTCCTTAATTGAAGGGGAAGAACAGTTTGTCGTTATCCACTTTTTGTTTTTGTTTGGACTCTTTAGTTTTAAAGGCTAAGATAAGAGCTCCCTGTGTGGCATAGGGCGATGTGTACAATTGTTTAGCAATGTTTTATAAGGGCAACTTCACCATACAATTTTTGTCTTCTCTCACCACAGAATTTTATGAGAGATTTCTTGAGCAATATCAGATTGTCACATTTATTCAGGGACGTAATAAGGTAACAATGTCAAGAAAAATGTTAATCATCACTGCAAAACAGAAACCAAACCTTAAACAAAATAGTGAAGATACAGATAACTTGAAGTGGGAGTAAAGGGGAGGATGAGCATTAAAGTTGGAAGTGACTGTGGAAGAAGGGAAGATAGATAAGGTCATTGCTCTAAGTACACAGTCCTGTGTATGTGTGATTAGGGGGAACAGACATGCAAGGAAAGAGGGGAAGGAAAATGTCTGTGCTTCCCAACACAGAATTAGCAGACATTTAAGGCATTGGTCATAAAAGTGAAGCTGGAATTAAAAAGGCACAGCTTTAAAGATTACTGCTTGTTTTTTTTCCCTCCACACAATCTTAAATTAATTAGAATCCCTAAAAGCAGAAATTGTGGATTAACAGGGATGTGCACATGCTTGGCCAGGCTTTTCTTTATCCTAATCTAAGCTTTCCTTGCATCAATTTCTTAACATCAGACTTAATGAATCAGACAAAGCTAAACTTGCAACCTAAAAAATTTTCTGAAATTATTTAATTGGTAACATTTCCCTTTCATCCTTTTCATGTTCAAAGTATCTTACTTGTATATTTAAATTTATATGAAACAATAAATAAATAACAATTATCTAAAAACACTTAAATTTAGGCAAGTTAAGTTGCCAAGTTTCGAGTTAAAGGTTGGGTCAAATTTTAATTTGTCAAAGGAACAACAAGTAATTTTCAGAGTTCGACATTATATCTTTTGAGTTTTGTGAGTTTTTTTACCATTGTATTTTACTTTCTTTTGAGTTTTGTGAGCCATCCTTCTTTACGTTGAAGGGTTTTATAGTCATTTTGCTGTTTTCAAAACAGTTAAGTGAAATGTGTGCAGACCATGCAACCACCATATAGAGTATTCTCCAAAAGTATGAACTAATGCAGCAATATTGATAATTAAAATTAAAGAGTGTTCATGGTCTATAGTAGTTAATTCCAGTTGAACAAATATCCCCAAGAAAAATTTGTTTGCAGCAGACATTACACGCTTAAAAAAAAAGAAACAGTCCTATAAAAACATTAACAATCAGTCCCTTAGTACAACATAATTACAAATTCCTGGACAGATAATCAATCACTAAAAAATACATCCACTCCCAGATACAGTAATTCATCAAAGCACATAGTAAGCCAAAAATAATGTGCATAGAGGATTAAACTGCATTGTGCTACAAGTAGAACAGGAACATTAGGGTGTGTTTCGGTTCAAAAGCCTGATAGATGGTCTTGTCTGGGTAGTGTGCTCCATGTCAGGAAGATTGAGCTTACCAATGACGGCAGAAAAGAAAAAAAGCCACCCTTGCTAGGTTCTTATTTTAGGCATTCTTAAAGCCAAGGCATTCAAGAGGAGGATTTCCAATTTTTGCTGTGATTTTGCTTTTGGCTAGCACTCAATATTCCTCTAACACCTATGCCTCTAATAATGCTCTGTGTTCTAAAGGTGATCATATGTTGAACTCATCAAGTGTCTTGAAGGTTATGGATGCCATTGCTCCTGTCAATGTTAAAATGGTAAAAAGAACACAAAAGGAAATCTATAAAATCTATAAAGAAAAGTTGTGTGTGTTCGACCAGACTTTGCGTAGAACAAGAGAGAGCTGTTTTTCAGAAATCATCAAAAACTGCAGAAACAACTCTGGTGTCCTGTTTGCTACAGTGAGCAGATTCACAAACCCTCCAGTCTCACTCCCTTTGGAACTGATTTCTACATCCAAATGTCAGGAGTTTGCAGTATTCTTGAATGACAAATTTCAAGGCATTAAAAATGAAATTGTTTCCACAACAGACATAGCTCCTCTACCCCAAGTTAGACATATAGAGCTGACACAGTTCACACCTGTCTCCGATAAAACAGTTGAAGAGCTCATCTGCAGCCTGAGTCTATCTACTTGCTTCCTGGATGAGTTACCCACTAGATTCCAAAAGTCTGTGCTGAGCAGTTTTCTGCCACAACTCGCTCATTTACTCAACATTTCACTTCAGACTGGAATATTCCCAAAGGCCTTGAAAACTTCTGTCATTAAGCCTCTTCTAGAGAAGAGCAGTCTCGATGTTACAGTACTGAACAACTACCGGCCCATATAAAAACTGCCATTCTTAGGAAAAGGGCTGGAAAAAGTTGTATACCAACAGCTGAGTGACTTTCTCCTGTCTAACAATGTGTTTGATGCTTTCCAGTCAGGCTTTAGGCCCCACCAAAGCACTGAGACAGCTCTGATCAAGGTGACAAACGAGATCCACCTAAACTCAGATGCAGGCAAAGTCTCTGTCCTAGTACCGCTGGACCTGACCGCCGCCTTTGATACAGTCGACCATGTGATTTTATTACAGAGGTTAAAAGACTGGGTGGGAAACACTGGTATAGCTCTCGACTTGTTCAAGTCCTACCTTGAGGACAGGTGTTACTTTGTGCAAATTGGGAACTGCATCTCCGACTGAATGGGTGTGACCTGTGAGGTTCCCCAGGGGTCGATCCTGGGACCCCTTTTTCTAGAGTAGACCACTCTTTAGAAAAATATCCCCAAGCAAAAAGAGTCAGAGCAGAATTGGCCAGCTTCACTATAGACATGCATTGATTTGAATTTTTGATTTTCTTTTGACGCACTCCATGCTTAACTCGTCATAGCTCAAGCTCTGAAGTAGGTAGAGATCTGAGCTGTGGCACAGCTGTACACGAGGGATGGCAAGAGCTTCCGCTTTTAGAATGTTATCAATACCTATTACGGTTTTCAAATGGAAAGGGTTTTTTCAATGAAAAGCTGGCTTGACTGTGACACAAACGTGGGTGACACTTAGAGATGCAGCACCTGTATGGTCATTGATTACCATAGTAACAGAAAACAGCTGTGTCAATGACCTCAAGTTACCTCAGCCAGACTGCTGCAGACTGAAGCTGAGTGGTATAGGCATGTAGTACAAACGCTTTGTGGGGACACTTTTGATTACATGCTTTATGAGCCATTATTTGGGGGACTTTTTCATAAGCTCATACAGTATGATACTGCCATAATATTATCATGGTAGTACGAATCCATGTATTAATGATAGCATTTAAGCAAATATTAGCATTTTAGCTTTTGCTACCTTATACACCGACATGTCCATACTAGATGAAGTATGTTAGTGTAAGTGAACATGCTGATGACAACCTACATGCTAACGTTAGCTTCATACCTAAAATTAGCATTTAAGCTAATGTTAGCATTGTGGCTAAAAACATTATAGTGGCTTAAACATTATAGCTAACATTAGCATTGAAGCTAATTTTGATGTATGAGCTAAACTTTACATAATAAGTACTGACATTACGTGTCAGACAATGTGCCATTAAGACCCAAAATCGTAATTATAGCATTTAAGCGTTTTTTCTCTTTTGCCAAAGAAACCCATGATGGCAACTGGAAATTGGCATCTCTTTCCATAGGTGAATGTATGGAAATTCAAAACAGTTGGGAACTAGTAACTAGTAATAGCGTGGTCAATCCTTTGCTAGAGGGTTAACCGGGCGAAGCCCTCCAATCCCCCACCTCACCCTTCCTTTTCCTCATACATAGGATTTTGTTTTTATTCAATTTACTTCACCAGTAAATTACAGAATCTGTTTTTGCTCACTTTATTATAGGCTCCCTATTGTTGTGTCCAACTAAGAGCCGGAACAGTCACCAACAATCATGAGCCACAGCAGTCCCACAGAAGAGATGCATTATTTGACAAATAACTGAAAGCTTCTTAATCTGAAAATTATTTTTATGCAAATTGCATCTCTGTTTCGCCCCCTGAAACACAATTTTCAGTCCAAAATATGAACAACATAGTTCAGCTTCTCTGTCATAATTTAAAATCACAAATTGAAGTAAGGCTATAGTAATTATTCAGAAAGTCATTCATGTTTTGTTGGGGGGGTTCATGGATTTGGAATGCGCAAAAAGTCAGATAAGGAATCAGTGGTGAGGCTCCTGCTTTGAGAAAAAAAATTAACACGACAAGGAGGAAAAAAGAAGAGTTTTATCAGAAAATGGAAAAATGCTTCAGTACAATCATACAGTTATAGTTTGTTTAGTTTTGTCACCTTTTGTTTTCTTCCAATACTTTTTTTCAGCAATGTATTCACTGCACTCAGGGAAAAAAACATTATTGCTTGGGTTAATTTATTCCACCGATAGGTATTAAGCTTTGCATTGCATGTTTCTTACAAGTTTGATATCTAAGCTTTAGTTACTAACCTTTAGGCAGTTCTTCATCCCTATATAAACCTGCTTATCCTTGCAGGGTCACAGCAGGATTGTGGTAAAGTGAAGCAGTGTAAATCCAGTACAAGTCGCCAGTTCTTCACTCAGCAACAAAGATAGACATATAACAAACAGCCTTAAATGCATACACTCACACCTAAGGACAATTCAGTGAGACCAATTAACCTAAAAGTCATATTTCATGAGTGTGGGAGGAAGCCGCGGAGCCCATGCAAACAAACTTTCATGTAACTCCATGATCTTTAATTTAAGTCTTTTTGGATCAGCGGGGAGCAAAAAAAAAGAAAAAAAAAAGATTTTGGCGGGACGAAGTGGGATTTCATTTTCCTTAAACTAAAATGAAAACCATCTATGTGACATATGTTGATCATAAAATAGTACCACATTCTTGTAAAAATATTAAAAAAACAAAAAACAAAGATGGAGTAATAACACAGAGTGAGAAACGCACTTCTTGTATCAGAAAACAATAAATTAACGTTAATGCTCCAAGACCAGGTTCATAGGTCATAGGTAATTATGTCTTTGTAGAGAGACGGATTATCTAATCTGTTTTTTCCTGTGTTATTGGTTTAACATGCTACATCTCTATATAAAAAATAAAAATAAATAAATAATTATATATATACATATATATATATATATATATATATATATATATATATATATATATATATACATACTTATTATCTGTATAATTTCATTTGACAGCTCTGTTTTTAACAACTTTTAATCAATTGTTTGTACATAGATAACTAATCAGGAACAGATTGCCAGGCCTGTATTCTATTCTGAAGATAAATCTCAGTATAGCAGCATGCTGAGTACTTGAAAACCTATGATTAAATATTTCCCATTCAGCATTTAAATTAAATGGTAAAAAAAGATAATATTAAAAACCAAAAAAATATTTGTATTGTTTTTACCATAGAGAAGTATCTTTTGAGGGATACTGTTTTGGTAAAAAGAAGATTTAGATAGGAGTGGAGAGTTGAGATACTGGTTTTCGTTGATGGGGAAGCAACAATAGATCAGAAAAATGCTGACTTACAAACAAATTACGTTGAATATCATCTCTGAATACAAAACACCCTGACAAAGTTAGGATACACCAGCACTTGTTTTAGCTAAATGCCACAATTTGATTTTATAGTTGCTGCAAGTATATAAAAAACAGAAAATGATGGATTCTCACAATACCAGCCAGTCTACTAAATCTTATTTTTAGCTGCTATATACATATGGTAATGTCAAAAGTCGTTGCTAACAACAAGAAAGCTTCGCTACATCCCTGTAATAGTGTGTATTTGAGAGGAGGGTATTTTCTTGGCACACTTTGGGCCTCTTAATGTCATTTTGGTTTTGTTCAAACACCGCAGCCAACAGCATGCTTAAGTGTGGTTGCTGACCATATCTATCCCTTATCGTTCCTTTTATGACCACTGTGTACCCATTTTCAGATAGGGACTTACTGTGAGGGCCTTGGTAGAACCTGCCTCACAGAGGAGCTTTTCCAGGTCTAA
This sequence comes from Orestias chungarensis, assembly GCA_032876305.1. Lineage (NCBI taxonomy): Eukaryota > Metazoa > Chordata > Actinopteri > Cyprinodontiformes > Cyprinodontidae > Orestias > Orestias chungarensis. Next base: position 4,274,754 of record JAVLVB010000475.1, read on the forward strand.
GCTTACCAAGCCCAGTCAACAAGGCGCACAGTAAATGTCTGTACTGTGATATGCAGTAACATCTTGGATGACATTGTGAAAAAAGAAAAGAAGGATGGACCAAAATTGCTCTCCATTTATAAGAATTTGATGTTAGTTTTTGAATTTGGGTACATTTTCTTCTATTAAAAAGAAAAGGAATTTATTGGTAAGACTGCAAGTTAAGAAAGTAAACCGATAGCCTTTAGAATGAAGAGTCAGATAGCAGTCACTGCATTACCCCCTGTTCACTCTCAAGTCAATTAGGCATTTGTAGTCTGTGTGGCAATTTATGTCTCACATCCATCATTTGCTCATCCCAATCTCAGGAAAGCATCAAGGGATAGCTCTAATTTGCTGGTCTAATTAAAAGATAATGGTCAGCGTTTGCACATGTCAATGGAGCTCATGTGGACACCTTAATAACAAGATTAGTACTCTGTTGCAATGAAAGCAACAGACAGAGCTAAATCTACTTCATTTTAATCCTGATGTCTGTTAGGTAGTTTAGGAATGAGGAACAGCTGAGATTTACTTCAAGGACAAAACAGAGTGACTGTTCCATCAGAGTGGTATGTCTGATAAAAATACCTATGCATTGTTGCAAGGCATTAAGATGTACTATACTTGTTGGTGAAATAATGATTAAAAAAAAACTCTTAACTTCGCAAAGCATCATCAAGGTCATGCAAACAGAGCAATTTTATGAGAGCAATTATTTCCAAAATCTGTTGCGGTGCTGCGTTGCCTTTGTTCTCTAAACAATAAATAAAACTATGCAGGCAAATACCTCCCACATACATGCCTTGCTTGACTAAGCTGTCAATCCCTATTTTAGTTTGTAAAAATTAAGAAAAATAGGGGGGAAAAAAACAATAATTTTTCTCTGTCAACAAGACTAAGTACATCACTGTTAATTACACAAACCTTTTTTTTCACACCAGTGAACCATGCAGTCAGAATTAATAGCAGCCGGCCTCTAAGAGAAGGAAAAGTTTTACACCCCCCCATAAGTTGTTTTCTTTGGAAACCAGTGTATATCAGCCTTGGATTTTACTTTACTTTTCTTTAATGACAAAGTGAGGTGACCATTAGCCTAAGGCTAAGTCTCAGTTTTGTATTGACTTACAAGAACTTTGTCAAAAAAGCAGGATATTATTTGGAAATGTCACATTTTTCCATACCAGTCTGTCCAGGATAGAAAAGTTTGGCATTGGCTAGATGTTATATTAGGCATGTCACTAACATCAGGCCTCAGTTTTATACTTCCTTCAATTACCAATCACACATTTTTCCCCTCTCTGGCAGGTGTTTTAACTTTTTTTTCCGTTTCTTTGATGGCTCTGTCAGTCATATGGCCAGCTCAGAGTGAAAGGATTGTAAACATGCTTCTCAGTTTGGAATGAACAGAAGTGAAAATCCCCCATGTATTTATATTGTATTTATTATACACAACTCTTTTGTGGTATAAGGATAAGCTGTTATTTGCTTGCATTTCTCATAAAGCACTGTAAGACACATATACATTTTAAGCTTTTACTTAATAATAATGTATACTTTATTGATCCCTTAGGAAATTGTTTTTGGTGTAACCACAATGAGGCAGCCATTTTTTGCAGCCACTAGGTAGGCAGTAGCGCAAAGGGTCTTGCCGAAGGACCCACATTGGATGCTGTGGTGTATTTTTGCCCTATATTTGACCCCATGGCCTTTGGATTGGATGTCAGGTGACATTCCATTTGAGCTATCCAGCCTCCAAATGTACAAACTGATATTAAAGATATTTGTTTTCTATCTAGGGATCATCTGGATTATTCATCCAGTAATAAAATGCAATTTATATCTGATTTAAAGTAGGCATTTGTATATTGTTTACTTAAAAAGTGTCTTAAGAAGGCAATTTTGAATCTCGAAATGGATAAATTTCAATAATTCATGTTTTAAATCCTTAAAAACCTGAAGCCTGATTATAATTATTTATACTATATCCCACACTGTTTGTTTCTACAAGAGTATGAATAGAAATGAATTTTAATTGATGGTTAATAATAACTGATTCCCTAAAGAAACTATAAAAATGGTAAATTTTTTGAAAGCAATTTTGTTTGTACAGCTATCAACGCTATGCCCTGCAGTCACACTTGAAGTTACCTAAAAAGACTACAAATATTTGTTTTATATTCTCTCTATTATCAACAGTACAGCAACAGTATTTCAAAATATTGTGCAAACGTTTTGAGTCCCAACCATCAGAGCTTTTCATCTACACTAAAATGAAGTGTTACATATGAGTTAACCAAGTCCTATTTGTTGTGGATTTGCACTGGTCAGAAATGTACTACTCTCAAATCCACTTATTGACGCATACAAACGATGCTTTAGCATCATCTTTGCTTAAAAAAAATAAATAAACACATTTGGTTTGATTGGGGTATTTTACAGTGATTTATGACACCTTTACTGTAGTTAAAAAAAAGAAAGTAGAATTTTACATTGTCCTTAATAAAATTTAATTATTTAATTATTATTAAAAAAATTTATATAGAGAGGTAGCCTGCTAACCAATAATACAGGAAACACAGATTAGATAATCCGTCTCTCTACAAAAACATAATTAACTATCACCTATGAACCTGGTCTTGGAGCATTAACATTAATTTATTGTTTTCTGATACAATAAATGCGTTTCTCACTCTGTGTTATTACTCCGTCTTTGTTTTGTGTTTTTTTATACTTTTACAAGTATGTGGTACTATTTTCTGATCAATATATCTCACATAGATGGTTTTCATTTTAGTTGAAGGAAAACGAAATCCCACTTCGTCCTGCCAAAATATCATTTCAGATTCTAGGTTTTTAGTTCATTTAGGACATTGTTTAAATAAACACAAGAGGTCAAAGCATGAAAATTGCGACTATTTTAACATCTTTCGAAGAGAGTAACATTTAGTAGAAAAATAAGTTATTTTGAAAACTGTGTTTTGATGTAATGCTAGGCGGTGATCAGATGACACTGATGGTCACTTTCTCTAAAATAAACTGCTGGAATGAATTTTGCTCTAGTTAATGAATATTCTTATCATCTTCTTGCAGTTCAAAATTAATGAGTTGTAATAATGATGCATACCTGTAAAGTGACTTTCACTTGAAGGATATTTAATGAAGCTTTATCCTTCTCTGTCTGCAGTGATAGTCTTAATTGGGATGCAGATAGTCTGGGATTATTCATCATAAAATGCGTCGTGTGGCTTGTAAAAAAGAACCATCTAAGACGATGCCAGCAACAATTAATGTGATTTGAATTAATCTCCATTAAATAACTTTGTTTATGATAAGGGGCTTTAAATCAAAATTATCACCATTTTCATCCAAATGACATTGTGTATTTTATTCAGCTAATAAAATATTGGACTAAAACAGTGTTTTATTTGCATCATAAATCATCTCCAAACATTTGGAAGACATCCTACTGATTGCAGTTTTTTAAAGTTAAGAATAAAATCTTAAACTCACCAGGAAGGTTATATTTAATGACTGGTAAATACCTTAAAGGGTCAAATAAACCATTTTATTTACTGGAAACTGGTTGGGTTTGAGCTAGACTGACAGGATGTATCCTAAGTGACTTTTCACCTTTGTTACCTTTTCCTATTTTAATAAATTTAGATCATGCAGTCTGTATCATCTGTAATTGGGTGTATAAACATTTGTGTTCCTCAAAATGTTAAGTAATGCACAATGTCCCCATTTAGCAAATAAAATAAATAAAATGAAATATGCGCTGTTATATGTTAAATTTTCACTTGTAACAATTTTTCATAGAATTCCATACATAAGCGATTAATAAGACTACATTACCACCATTGGGTTGTACAACATCACTGCCCAGCTCATTATTTTGAGTATTTGGGTGACACAGTTAGAGAAATGCTTTCAAATCACAATGATGATAAGAACTGGAGCTGAATTTTGATATACCTGAGTCCATGAGTAAACTATTTTTTTTATACAATTTATTCGATATGCTTGAATTTACCACTCTAATAAATTAGAAAAAATAACTGGAGTCACAACTGCTTTTCACACTTTTCTTTCAAAATCCTTGTATTGAGAGAAAAAACTCTCAATATTGAACTGTTATATGAGCTCAAAGTGGACTTTTCTTACGTGTTATTTGTGCTATCAAGCCAACTTGGGTTTTAGGTATTTTCCCTTAATACCTTTGTGTTTCATCCTTTTGAATATTTATTTCTAATTGACAATTTATCTTTATTAAAGCATAATTATAAATGTGCCTGAGTTAGTCAAAGACTTTAAACTCTGAAAAGACTGAATTATTTCCTAGAATACGATATTTAAGAAGTCTTTCTCTTTAATAAGTGGCAGAAATCCATGAATGTAGGTGCTTTAAAATCCTTCACTGACCACTGCACATACAGATACCTGAAAATATTCTGTAACTATTTAAAATGCGTAGTATTATCACTACACTCACTTGTTTTCACCACAAAATCTCATCAGAAATCTGTAATCGAAGTGTTACCAGAATTCTCCACTGTTAACGATTGCACCTGCTTATGCAACCGCACACATGAGTCAGATTCCCATCTATTGAACCAGATCACCAGAGTGTTGCTTTTCTAAACAAGGAGCTGTAAGCATTTCAGATGTGTTCCACTCTGGTTTCCAGTCTCTATACAGTGGGAGTTTAATCTCATTCCAACTGACATATCTCGAGGCACTCTTTTTTTTTTTTCCAGGAAAAAAAAAAATTTGAAACAAAAAATTTAGACAGATTGGTAACAATTTAATTTTCTTGCTGAGGAAAATTTTGGATATTTATGTTCCTTTCTTTCTCCCATTTTCTGTCTGAAATTCTATTTTCCAGTCTCCTAGTCCATTTTAACAAAGATTTATTTTATTTTTTTTATCCCTTTTGCTGGCGTTCTGGCCGTACTGCCTATAGGCCTGAGGGGGCTTTTATGATCTAATCCTCAACGAAGCCAGTACTAACCTGTCAGTTTATCCCCTTGCCAAACATCTTTCCCTCGCCCATCCTATTACCCCCTACCCAAGTTGTCCTAAACATGCACAAACATACCAGAATGCAGCTAAAAGGTAGATGCCAACCAACAGAGCTTTGTGGGGATGAAGAAAAGCTTGATTCTCAGGACTGTTTATCCTAAATCATTAAGTTATTTTTCTATTTCTTTTTGACAGTCAAACAATTACGTTTTCTTTTTACCAAAGTGAGAAGATAGCTATCATGGTTCCCCTTCTGATTCTCAGTAATGTCAGTTGTTTTTAGCTTCATGGTATGCACTTGATTGATTAATCTTTTCAAGAAAAAAATATGTTTAAATTCACATTTTTGCTCAGTTATAAAAGCAAACAACAATATCAATCACATAGAATACTGCAATAATGGCGAGGAAGGTTTTTGTACACTCCCAAATGACAGATTAGATGCTAATCCTGGCAATTTTATGAAAATGTCATTCATATGTCTATCTGCCATGATAATACTATCTGTGTAAATAGGGAAAATAATAGCAAAAGAACAAAAAAACACCGAAATGTCATAAGCATTGTTCTATTAGTTCTGTGGATTAGCGTTTGCTTCCTTTTTTTTGTATGGGATTATGCTTTTCTTTTAACCTTATTTTGACAGAAAAGCAAATGAATGAAACTTGTTTGTCCAACCCAGACTCTTGTAGAGCTTTGCGTCAGTAGAAGCCTACTGCTGTGCTCCCATGCTTTCATCTCATCCCTGCCTTGTCTGTCTGCCATACCTTCCCAGTTGGTTATTTTTAACATCCATTCCCTTGGTCTCATTTGGGCCAGATGGAGTATGCCCTGAAGCATGTGTTTGGGGCAAAGCTGCACTCCTGGTTAGCCTCTCTCACTAGTGGAATGAGGCCTGTCAGAAGAAATCAGGGTGACTCATCTCGGGAGGATGTGCTAACACATCATTTCCTCACACATTTCTACGAGGGTTGATCGTCCATGAACAATGCAGTCGCAAGCTCACACTTGACCAATTTATCATCTTGCCTTCCAAGTAAGCAAGGATGGAAAAAAGAAGAAGAAAGAAACAAGTTTTAACACAAGAAAAAAGAAATATGTTATTTGTGTTTCCATCCATGAGGACCGACAGGCAGCAGACAGTTTGAACTTTGTCAATTTCTATTTGTTGCAATGATATGATCAGACCCTAACATTTACAGCAGATATGGTTTGTTTAGACTTCCTTGGGAATGGGTAAACCTGAATAGTTGGCAATGCTCAATGTAGATTTAGAGGGAGTTACGCATTTATGAAGGCACCTGTGGTTTTGGCAGATAATTTTATACCAGTTTCTGGATTGGCTTTCCCATTGTGTTGACAAGACTGTGTGATTGTTTATTATTTGATCCTAGCATCCTTGGAAAGTTTACATTTTTCCCTTTTTAAAACTAGTGCAGACAACCACTTATGCATTGATTGAGTATTTCTCTTGTTACTCTGCCGCTACATTTGTCTTAGAATATAGGTGCAATCCCAAAAAATAAATAAAAAAAGCTTAGTTATGGTCAAAATGAGGATAACTTAAGACATATTCTTAACATTCAGCATATGCCTATTAGATAAATGCTCTTTCTTGTCTTATAACTTATACCATACACATTTTTTTAGAGGAGGTGGGTTCTAGCCATGAAGCTATGAGTTTCACTGCAGCCGAAGTTCATCTTGGAACTGTAAAAGGGCTAAAACAAAAATCCTTAATACTGGTGTATTAAAATGGGATGAACATCTAGGAAAACCCTTACAACTGCAAGCAAGTTTTATATTACAGTGAACTCAACAGGTACAATCAGGTTCCAAAATAAAATATGCAGTAAAAAAATAAAATAATCACTAATGAAACGGCCTATCTACCGGTCAAAAATGTTGCAAAAATAAATTAATATTTTGGTAACTCTACTTTATCTAATTAATTCATTAATATTTTGATTTTGTTTTTCCTGAACTTTCGTCCCCCATTGGCATAAAGCTGCTACTTGAGGGGACCCACCATTTACTGGGTTGTCCAGAAGGGTCTCCCAGAATGGAATTTATTAAATATTAAAACATTCCAGTGGTCATCCACTCATTTCCTGAATTGTATGTTGTCTGAATATGCAAACGCTTGTTTTACTGCCATATAGTTATGCATATGTAACTCGTTTAATAAATTGTTATCTGTGGATGAACCAGACTTGTGACAATGTTTATCTTGATTTTGACACGACGAAGCACAGTGCATCAAGTATTATCTTAAAATGCATTCTTATTATCTCAATGTTTGTGAATTTCTGAATTTCACAAAAGTATTTAAAAAACAACAACTGAAAGAGTAGCTCTAAATGTTCTAGCAAAGATAACAACAAATGCATCTTATCCTAACTGACCAAAAAAAGAAATGGTTTAGTCTGGTTTTATGTCAGACAGTTTTTTATATTATTATATAATATATTATATTATTTTTCTTTCTTAGTTTAGCTGGGTTATTATTCAGTACTGCATATTAGTGTTATAAAAGCCTTGTGCAGCCTATGTTAGTTAGTCCATTTAATAGTCCTGATGTCCTTTAACAATTGAATACAAATTTCAGTTAAAACCATTCTTCACTCTTGTTTAACAGGACATACTGTACAATTTCCTTTGTGACCCCAGAAGAACTAGGAATAGCTTAGTTCTGTAGCCATATGTTTCCAATTAGGTTGTTGAAATATATTATATAAAACAAAGGAACAAGAAAAATAACTGCTTGTGTCAGTCTGTGTTTGCTTTAATTTTGCTTGCTTATTATGTTCTTACATGTGTCAGTACATATGTTTTTTTTTATTTTATCTAGAAGGTTTTATCTGTGTACTACCAGGTTGCATCAGTTTTTACAGAGTGCCAACAGTTTTGTTTGACATCAGTGGACAGCTTGGAATCCAAACACCTCTGAGAATCCCGTTAACAAATCAAAGCAACTCTAGGAGACTTGCTCCTGTTTTTGTCATTGCAAGTGACATATAGTTTTGTATAGTCTCAGTATCACAATGTACAAGAACAAATAACCAGCAAAAATTGCAGTACAATTTCAAAACTATTTTTCTATTCAATCACTCAAAAGCAAACTAATTTAATTCCTGGAATATTGTATGATCTTTGTTTCTGTATAAAACACACAGAGAAAGTGGAGACAGAGATCATGGAGATACATGGAGACGTTTATTTGCACACACACACACAGAAAGAAAACAAAAAGTGCAATAGCAGGCAGCAGAATGATCCTGTAATGCTGAGTAGAAGTACCTAGGGCGAAGTGGTTACACTTTACTCTCATTTGCAATTAATTCATGCCCTGGAGAACTGTCAATGTGTTTTTAGTGATCACACATCTCATCCCTGAGAAACGCTCCATACTTTATTCTAGATGTAAGACTACTTAAAGAAGTGCAATGTTAACACTGAGGAAAGAGAACCTTCTAACTTGACCCTACCTCACAGGGCAGTTGTAACCACCAACCTGCTGAATGCACAATTGAGGAAAATTTAATATAATTCAAGTTACTATACTCTATATCTTCCTCCTTACCCACAAAATAAACAAACAAACAAACATATTAATAGGCATTAAATGTTAATCCATAATTAACATGCACACTTTATTTATGGAACTACATTCAATGGATATGCTGTTTACATTGTTGAAATGAGGCTTCTCTGTTCTTCTATTCCTCACATACAACATATCTATGTATATTTTATGAATTGTATTTGCAGAAAAACAACAGCACACTTCAAACAAAGCCGAAATCATTTACCAGACATTTAATCAGACTAAATACTGTTTCAGTTTAATATATGTTAGGATTATCAAAATAATCTATCTACCTATCTATCTATCTATCTATCTATCTATCTATCTATCTATCTATCTATCTATCTATCTATCTATCTATCTATCTATCTATCTATCTATCTATCTATCTATCTATCTATCTATCTATCTATCTATCTATCTATCTATCTATTGACAAGGCTGCACATTGGTGTAGTGGGTGGCCCTGTTGCCATGCAGCAACAATGCTCTGGGTTCAATTCCACCTTGGGGCTTAGGTCTTTCTGCAAGGAGTTTGCATGTTCTCTATGTGCATACATGGGTTCTCTCCGAGTACTCCGGGTTTCTTCCACAGTCCAAAAACCTGACTGTTAGGCTGATTGGGCACTCTAAATTGTCCTTAGGTGTGACTGTGTGTATGAATGGATGCTTGTCTCTGTGTTGCCCTGCGATGGAC
>JAVLVB010000475.1:4284182-4335324 GCA_032876305.1 Orestias chungarensis
TATATATATATATATATATATATATATATATATATATATATATATATATATATATATATATATATATATATATTACAATGATTTCTTACATTCAAAGTAACTTTTGAAAGTTACTTTGAATGTACATTCAGAGTTGATTCACACACACATAATCACACCATTAATTTTGGTTAGCTACTTTGAACTCACAACTGACTAACAAAAGCCGGACAGCCATCTGACCACAACCAGCTTGCAAGTGAAATGAGGTTCCAGAGGAGCCAGAAACCCACCAGTTGTAGCTTACTACCTAAGTCCCAATACACCAGGATAATTATGCATTTATACAATTGGGAAAGTCCAGATGATCACATATTTGTTTTGTAAACTTAGTTCACAACTTTGAATTAAAGTTAGATATTTCTGCAGATGTATTTTAAGATAGATAGAAATGCTGCCTTCAGAGCTGGAGACCAACAGGGGCTGAGGACAACTAGAAAGAACCTATCCCATGGCATCAGAAAGGCCAAGAGGCAGTACTCCAGGAGAATAGCACATCGCTTCAGCAACAGCAGAGATACGCGGAACCTGTGGCGGGGGATTAAGACCATCACGGACTACAAACCCCCTTCGCAGACCTTTGACAGCACCACCACTCTGCTGAACGAGCTGAACGTCTTCTTCGCTCGGTTTGAAGCCTCCAACAGCACGCCTGCAATGAAATCTCCACCCCATTCGGACGACCTGGTGCTGAAGCTGTCTCCGGACAGCATGAGAAGATCATTCAGAAGGATCAACGCATGTAAAGCTCCTGGTCCTGAAAACATTCCTGGTCGTGTGCTAAGGGACTGTGCTGGGGAACTTGCAGACGTCTTTACAGACATCATTAACATCTCGCTGAGTCAGGCTGTTGTTCCTACATGCTTTAAAGCCACCACCATTATCCCTGTCCCAAATAAGACGTCGCCCTCCTGTTTTAATGACTACCGCCCAGTTGCACTCACCCCCATCCACATGAAGTGTTTCGAACGGCTAGTCATGCATCACATCAAATCGGTCCTTCCCCCCTCCTTGGACCCTTTTCAGTTTGCATATTGGTCAAATCGATCGACTGATGATGCTATTTCAACTGTCCTCCATTCAGCCCTTACTCACCTGGACTCTAAAAACTCGTATGTACGAATGCTATTTATAGACTTCAACTCTGCATTCAATACGATCATCCCCCAACAGCTCATTCTCAAAATCGACAGGCTGGGGCTGAACACCTCACTGTGCAACTGGCTGTTAGATTTCCTGACTGGAAGACCACAGGCAGTACGGGTCGGCAGCAACACATCCAACTCCATCACTCTGAACACGGGGGCTCCCCAAGGATGTGTGCTGAGCCCTCTCCTATTCACTCTGCTGACCCACGACTGCACACCGTTTCACAGCTCCAACTTCTTTGTTAAGGTCGCGGATGACACGACTGTGGTGGGTCTCATAAATAACAATGATGAGACAAACTACAGTAGTGAGGTGAGTCGCCTGTCCCAGTGGTGCAAACACAACAATCTCTCATTAAACATTGAAAAAACGAAAGAGATTGTTGTGGATTTCCGAAAATCACGCACACAACATGCTCCTCTGACCATCAACGGTTCTGCTGTGGAGAGGGTGAGCAGCACCAAGTTCTTGGGTGTGCACTTAACTGAGGACCTCTCCTGGACTAATAACACAACATCTCTAGCCAGGAGGGGTCATCAGCGTCTCTACTTCCTCCGTAAGCTGAGAAGAGCAAGAGCTCCAGCCCCCATCATGTGCACTTTTTACAGAGGTAACATCGAGAGTGTCCTGACCAGCTGTATCACGGTATGGTACGGCGCCTGCACCGCGTCCTGCCGCAAGACCCTCCAACGCATCGTGAGGGCAGCTGAGAAGATCATTGCCACCTCTCTTCCCACCCTTCACGAACTTCACCACACCCGCCTCACCCGAAAAGCCCTCTGCATGGCAGGTGATTCCACCCACCCACTACATAGCTTCTTCAGTCTGCTACCATCAGGAAGGAGACTGCGGATTCTCCGGGCCAAGACCAGCCGACTGAGGGACAGCACTATCCACCAGGCGGTCTGGATCCTCAACTCGCTTCCTGTTCTGCCCCCCCTCTCACGAACCTACCCCCCCCACCCCCCTCTAACAATACAAAAAAACTTACATCCCCCTTAATCTTTCAATGCACATATCACTTTAAACTATCTACAGATAATTGTTTTTACACTGCCGTCGGACTTACACCGTTTTTTTTTTAACAAGACTTCATAATCTGCACTGCCACTTTAAATGCTTAAGTTTTAATATTGGGACTTCTATTTCAAATTTTGAAGTAGTCATTTTTTACATCAATATTTTTCATGTTTCAGGGTATATATATTTGTGCTTCAGTGTGTGTTTATTCTCATTTTATTCTTATTCTATTTTCATATTCTCTTTTTATTTTTATTGCTAATTAATGTTTAATGTTGCACCATGGGTCAGAGAGTAACACAATTTCAATCCTCTGTATGTCCTGTACATATTGCGGTTTTGACAATAAAGCAACTTTGACTTTGATATATATATATATATATATATATATATCTTGCTGTTTATTTTGCCTATTAACTTGTTATTTATGACACCCAGTAAAAAATTATTTTTTTTATTTTTAAATGTATCTGAAAGGTGACACCTTATTGTTGTGGCAAAAATGTGTTTGAATGGTACCAGGTAGAAATGGGGGAAGAAAGAAAATAACAAGGAGTCAACAACACTTTAAAATAAAGTGAATCTTAAACAAAAAGTTGACTCTAAATTGTAGCACAATTGGCTATATCCATTGTCACCAGGTATTTTTATCAATGTCCATGGTGTAAAGAAATGATATGTGTCATGAGGTATGTGCTTATTCAAAAGCAATGTGAGCACTAGACGTGTCTTCGGTCACCAAGCAACTGATTGATTCTCTAGGCAAACCAGCCTGAGGGAGCAATATCCTGTAGTTCTCCTTACTTCTGACTTCCTCATTAGAACAATGATTGGCTTGGACATCCCTAGAGATAGCCATATTAAAGACCGTAATACCAATGGCCTTCTGTCCACGAGGTGACAGGTGATTGTCTGAGTTTATAATCAAGCAGTGATCTCAAGCAATCTAATGAATCAAATAACCATCATTCACCGTTATAAGTTCTTCTCCTCTGTCCTTTTTTGCCCTCGAGCCAAAAGAAATTAAAGGGTTAAGACAGGAATATTGATCTTGATTTTCAGATTGTGGCAAAAAAGGAAAAAAGATTGAAAGGAAAATTATGCTCCACTCTTTTTTGTAGAAAACAATAAGACAAAGAGACAGAGTGCTGTTAAGATCATAGGGTTTGTGTATTGAAAAAACTAAGCACCCTGACATTAATGAACCATTTCAAAATGCATCTGTTTATATATTCTGATATATATTCTGTGCAATTAAAGTGTATTAATGGGAAAAAAAGCTGCAATATCATGGTTGCATAAAATCAGTACACCCTTAAAAGAAATACTTTTTTGAAGCACCTTTTGAATGGTTCCAACTGTCTTCTTAAAAGAAAAAAAAAAGTCACCTGAAAATAGATCAAAATAAGATCAAAAACTTTCATGACATCTCATTCTGATCCTTTACCAAAAGGTTCAGTTCAAGATTTAGAGCGATCTCCTTGTGCAAATGTATCTGTCAAGCGAAAGATAAAAAAAATTAAAGCTTTACAATATTTTAGCCGTATTTCTAAATAGTGTTTTTTGTCACATAAACAACACTCCACATATCCAAGCATCACACCAACATTGAAATATTGTGGTAGCACCATTGTGTTTGTGTCTCTTCATATCCCTGAGTCCGTGATATAATTGATATATTTGAGTGGTATTATTTGGTTGGAACTAAATTTAACCCTGATGGAAGTGTGGATGTCCTGCAAAGGTAAACCAGCTGAAGAATACGGCATCTATGGCATCTTATTGTACGTGGAAGCCAAAACTGGGTGGAGACTATGATGTCTTAATAATTGCTCCCTCTTAAAAGTGCCTGAAGGTCAGATATTGACTTGAGTATGTCCATTTTACCCAACTCATTGACCTCATGATGCTCTATTGGGATTAAAAGAAAATGATCCGGGGTAAGGAGGCAGACACAAGCCACAAAAATAGCCAGGTTTGGTCACTGGGTGGACAGTGGTACAGAGAGCTTGAGAACTAGCCAGCCAGTCTGCTATTGATCTACATGGATTAGGATGCCCTTGTCTTTGCGGGGCATCTTCCACAACTGACAGATTATTACAGGCTTTGCTGGGATTTGGACCTTGAAAAGACTCCCAGCACAATAAGTTTGTAAGGCAGAGACATATCTAATAAGATACCAATAAGCTCAGAAAGAGAGAAAAATGGAAGAGAGGTAAAGAAAGTTTTTTTTGGAAAAGCTTCCGGCAACGGGAGGTAATCTAATTTCTCCTCTCCTCTTTTCACTTTTTTTCGATCATTCCTGCACTCCAATTGTGCGTTATTTCTGGAATAGCACAAGTGGGATTTACAAAACAGATTGACTCATGTTATTAGTTCAGCAAGTTATTACACATGCAAGCTGGAATGTTTTTTATTTTTATTTTATCTATTTATTCCTACTTTATATTGTACTTGCTGCATTACGGAGAGACAATAAACTTGCACTTGAACAACCTCAGATTTCACAGATCAGTGTTGATGAGAGAGTCAAACTGTCAAGGGCCAAGTCCAAACTGCACCCACTCTGTATCCAATCCTTAATCTGCACACAGTGCACATGGTGTCAGCCAAATATGGCAGAAGGAGAAGAAAATTATGTTATAATTAAGGCTCTGGCTAAGGAATGGCAAATCAGCTTGCTTCATCTCCCAAAGTGGTTTTAAGGAGAAGTTAAAAAGGATAAAGGAAACCAAGTTACCTGTTTTTTTTTTGTTTTTTTTTAGTTCACTGCTAACTGTTTGGAGACTTTATGAAAAATAAAAATACTGTTTCTGTGTCCCATTCAAAGACCTTTGAAGTTTTGGTGGCGGACTTTTCTCTGCCATCGATGTTCAAAATAAATGATGGCAGATCAAGGATTTCAAGCCTTTGAGGTTCGAATCAAAACTGTGGTCAAAACATGGACGCCTTCTTGAATTATTGTGCCTGTTTTGGTTTGCTGTGTACAGAATTCTCTCTTTCATTTTTCCCTCTCCCTCTTCACCCGCTCCTTTTTTCCCCTCATCAGACTTCAGCCTGCTCTGATGATGCCCTGAAGGAGCGCATGTGTGGGTTGCATACCAAGCAGCAAGAGGCAGCTTTAAAAGCAAGCGTCCAAAGAAGTCGAGAGGGGGTATCAAACACGTTGCTGAATATGCATATATGAATGACCTGCTAAGTAATCATGAACAACCACGGCGTAGCTTTTCTAGAGGCTGTTTTGACACTGCTGGGACATAGCTCCATTAGTCTCACAAATATGTCTTTCATGCTGGTGGTGTGGAGGCATTTATGTACACTTGCGTGGCGAGATTTGGATTGTGTTATACAAGCTAAATGCTTTCATTCTTGCATAGGCTTAAAGTACAGTTCTTTTCTTCAAAGGGTCACAAACGGATCACAATTTAATATTCCACTTGTCCAATGCTTTAAGTGTAATGCATTTTGCATTTGGCATGCTAACTTTGATCACTTGTCTGTTTGCTCTGCATAACAGTGTTTTCTTTCACAGGCACTTACTGAACATTTCTTTGAAAAATGTGTTGTTTAGGTATATAGTAAAATAAATATCATGGCCAGCAATTTTAGCCAATGCCAATGTAAAAAAAGAGAAAGGGAATAACATTGTGTTGATTGTGTAACTGTAATTGTGGTATCATAGGCTGTGAGGATTCAGAAAGCATGTCACCATGTTAAAAGGACAGTAAATACATATGAAGTAAAAATCAAAAAAGTCAAAATCAAAATCACATTTAAATTACAAATTCAACTGTTCCAAAGGTTAAATATTTAAACTTGATAGATATTGCTGTGTCGTTCAATGGAGTAAAACTACATTACTTTTAATTAATAAGCTATAACCTGCCCTGACCTCAGCCCTGTCTCGACTGTTCATTCCATCCATACTGTGTACCTGGATGCATTTTTGCAGCAACTCCTACAACCTCGACCTTGGGATCCACAAATTTCTCCCTGGTGGTTGATCTCTCTCCCTGAGAGCTTCTGCCTCTGATAAATCAGTTACTTTTCTCTTCCGCTCTATCTCCCGCCTGGAACTTTCTCTTTGCAAATTTCAATATCATTGTAAATATTTTAGTAAGCATCATTTAACTGGTGTTGCCTGTCAGTTCTCTGCATGTGGGTCAAAGAATTCCTAAAACCATGACACCCCCCCCCATCCGCCACCACTCTATAACTCTGAAACGATAAGCAGGAAAATATAATTGATGGATTGGTTTTAAGTTGCTATATTTGTCTTGGAAATTGTAAAAATTTGGTTTATCATTTTGTTTATTTGTCCTTACATTTCTAACAGGCGTTTCTTGGAATATTGTTGTATTTAGTGCCACATAGTCACATAGTGCACACAACTTTTAGGCTTTGGCCAATCATTTACTATGTAATAGAAATCAGATTTGTGATGGCCTCTCCAAAACATTCAGCATTCTACATCCAACCCCACACTTCACAGTTATGGTGTTCTTAGACTACTTTCCAGTTTCTTCTTCAAATGTAACATAGTCCTCATGACCAAACCCTTAGTTTTAGTTTAATCAGACTATATGACATCCAGGTCTTTTTCACTGCAAATGATTTTAAAGTATAATGCTCCTTTTTTTTTACAGACAGGGCTTTAGCCGACATAAGACAACAGGGGAAAATTTTAGGGATGTCTGTGGGACAGTGGGTAGAGTAGTTGTCTTACAATCACATAGATTGCAGGTTCAATTCCAGCTGCCCCCTAACACATGGCAACGTGCCCTTGGACAAAGCCCTTAACCCCTAGTTGCCTACCAATGTATGTATCCATGGTGAATGTGGTTACAGTGTAAAGCGCTTTGAATGGTCAGTTTGATTAAAAAAGTGCTACATAAGTGAAGTCCATTTACCTTTGCACAGTATATTATGGATTATTGCCATATCAATCTTTTAACCCTGAGTTCTTCAAGGGCATAGTGACCAACTTGAGAATAGCCTCTTTAAAGATTTAATGATCCCTCAAACATCATTAAAAATTATTGGCCAAAGACTAAGGCCATAAACCTGGGAAACCAGTTAAAAACCTTTTGGCAATACGTCCAAAGCATAATCAGAATTTGTGTTTTTTTTATATTAATGCTTTTGATATCTGTGCCTTCAAATCACAGATTTTATCAATTGGTGATAAGGCACAGAGAGTGTAACAAATTAAACATGGGAATAATGAACGATTTATTACGTTTAAAAATATCTACTGAGCTTACTTTTATTTATTTTTTCTTTGCCACTGCTTTCTCCCAAGGGCACATGAGTCGGTGTATTCTCATTCTGGGTCTTTATAATTGATAGGACAGGGAATCCAAAATAATTTACTTTTCCTTTTTTTTTTTGGCACAGCGTTCAGACATGTGTCTACACACAGACACACATTATCATCGTTTGTAGATACTGATGGCAGCTTCAAACAGAATTTCTATAGGGAAAACACAGCATCACGTCTGGATGCCAGCTCTATATGATATAAGGCCCATGCATTCCTGTCAAACAGATAATACCTAATTTGGCTGGTTCACGGGGAAAAACAAAGATGCAGACACTCTCTGGCACACAGTAGGAGTTGAGTCCCTTTCTTAATCTCCACGATGTAAAACTTGATCAGTGTCTTGACCAGTCTGCCTTTTGGGATGAATCACCAACACTCTCCAAACACCCTGCTCTGTCGAAGACTTTCTCAGCATCTTCACACGCTCTGAGTCTCACCCACTCCCCATGTGGCCAGCACCTCTCTGTCAGAGCTGACAGTTAGGCCCGTGTACTGAAAGACCCCAGCAGAGTGCTCTCCTCAGAGTCGGGCTGTTTAGACACTGATAGATGCCTTTGCTTTCTTATGCTCCGTGTTGAGCTCTTTCCTTCTCTAGATTTCTCTGTATTTAAAACCCAGCATTCTGTTTACTGTAGGATTACTGCTTCTGTATGTTTCAAATTTGACAGCTGCCTTATTCAACTCCCCAGTGTGGAGGCTGTGCGATAAGGCTGATATGGGTTTCTAATCTTTTTCCCTTGCCTAAATCCTTTCCAAATATTCTATTTCATTCTGCTTCCCCATCGTTCCATGCTGTAAGATTACAGCATTTTCCAGCACAACTCTTGGCTTTTGGTACGGAGCTGCTGGAACACTGGTGGGACTGTTAATGAAGGAGCTGCTCCTTTGACAGCTGTTGCATTTGACGCAAACGTTCCTGTATTACGTCCGCAATCAAACAGCTTCTACAAGCATATCTCCCTGTATGTGGGTGTGTGTAGCGCACATTGACAGCATGGTAAAATAATAGGGTGACTGGTAAATATCACTCAGAGAAGAGTAGGTATATTTTCTTGAGAATGTGATACAGAAACATAGCTTAAGTATTACAATGTGTTGACCAAAAAACCCCACATTAAATGTTTCCTAGAATGCTATTTTTGCTTGGAGTTTCTTTTAACACAAAAATCATTATTCATTCCCAGCTTGAACAAACTGATTAATTCATAGAAGAGCCCAAATCTTACATGTTGTGATGCCTCTAAGGAGCCTCAAAGCACTGCATTACACTCTGACTAGGACATCTATTCAGGGGAGCCTTCAGGGAAATTGATGGATTAATATTGGTACAGTGGCAGCCTTTACCAAATAGGCATTCATCACAGTTTCTAGGACGTATGACTAATGCCTTACTGCATAGAGCATTAGAAGCTGCTGTTTGTCACTTCTTAAAGCCTGCATTCAAGGACCCAAACACGGGAGAAAGTAGAACAACTAAAATTTTAGAAAGTTTTTGCTAATGCCAGTCACACTTTCGTCTCTGCCTTTCAACACCAGCAGATTAGTGAAAAGGAATAATCATAATAGTGTGACATTTTAAATTGATTTTTTCACTCCACACCATACTCAATCTGAATGAAAACTCTCAATTTTTTTAATAGTGACTTGTTATGATGTAGCTCTTAACGGTTTTAACTGTTGTTTGCTTATTTTCACCCATTCAGTGTTTGCTCAGGGTTGAGGAGTATAATCTCTCTTTAGCAGGTGTGTGCTTTGTGCGATTTGTCAGTACGTCCTTTAGCTCTCTGTTGCTGAGACACCTCAGCTCTGTGGAGACACCATCAAAAATGCAGAGAATGAACACTCTCACAAAAAACAAAACAAACAAAAAAACTTTGCAGAGTTTGAGCTTCTGACAAATGTCATATGAGCACGACATTTGTGTCATTTGGGTGATTTAACTGGCTCACAGCTCCTTTAATGTAGAATAAAGAGACCTATGGATATTCTACAGAAGCTTTTCTTTCTGTCCGGGGGATTTTGGAGTCTAAAGTTAGCGGTTGTGTGAAGAAAGTTTTAAAAACACCTAATAAACCTTCTCAAGCCACACACCGCAAGAATATTAACAGGTACTTTGATTTTTAAAACATGTGTCCTACTTCATTAAGAAACATCACTAATTACTGTAGACAGTTGCAGTCAAGGAGTTGTCCTAAAATTGCTGCTGCTACCATTGAGTCCAAAGGGGTCTTGAGAAGGACAACAGCACTCCAAAAGACGTCAGTTTCCTCAGCATCTAGTCTCCTTGGACTGTCCCTGTAGAAAGCATGTGTTGTCTGTCCAGTCCAGTCCAGTTTATTGTTTAGGTGAGCATCCAGTTTGTATTTCGCCAGCTCATTGGTTTTTCCCCCACATTGTTTAGAAGATAGCTCTGGGAGCACCAGTCCACATAGTCAAAAAGACCTCTGTCTATACTCTGATCTGTCTTCACCTGTGATGTGATGACGATGAGCGATCAAAGAGTATGAGAATGATGAAGACATGTGGAAAGGGGTATAAGGAATGGTGCCACCTCAAATGCCTTCCGGTCCAATCCCCTACTGCAGAAAAGCCTGTCTGACACATTGACTTATCTCATTTACTGTTGGCGAAAAGTGAGGTAGTTGAGTACCCACCAGGGCATTTGCTTGTCAACTCCTTGGATCTTCAGCTCGTGCCATAGAAGTTCCATGTGGGTGGTGATGGAAGTATTGGAGAAGTCAGAGAACATGATCCTCGCAATGCTTTCAGCCATCTTCAACTGGGTCAAAGCTCATTGCGGGAAGTAGATGATGGTATCAACCACCCTGAGGCCCAGCATGCTGATTAACTGCACCATATCTTTTAAAAACCTCATGAGTGGGCAAAGATAGTTGAGGACCAACCTCTTACGGCCCTTTTAGTTAGGCAAACCTGAACAGCAGTAGTATTTTACAGCACAATCCTAACCTCCTCTCCTTTTTATTACAAATCTAACTAAAATCAGTTGAGAATATGAAGAAATGTATTTGATTACAAACTGTTAGCCAGCCAGATACAAGGAAAGCACTGATCTTGCTTCCTGCCAGCGGAGCTCCATAGAATTTATCTTTATAACATAGATTTGAAAAGGGATGGGAAGTTGATCTAGCATCAGGGGAAATGACAGATACTGGTCAAATTGTGTTTCACAGCAATGTTCATAATCCGTCCCTGCTCCAAATTTTGGGAAACACAGTGACCTAAATAAGCATGAATGGGATGATCAGACTTATAGTTTTTGATGGTTCTCAATAAAAGCCTTAATTTCATTGTTCTTTTAAAAAAATGGAAAAACTCTATTTTTGTCATGCAAAACAAATCTGAATAAGCTGTCAATTCAAAAGCAAATTATGGTTATTGGGCTTTTGCTATAGACAGCAAGTTTTAAGGAGCTACCAAAGCTGAGCATCTAGATCTAAATCAAATTTTGGAAAATAATTACTCCCCTCTGTCAAAATTTTGGTAAGTACTTAATCTTGCTGTAACAATGTCCCAATAATCAATGGTCAAAAGCATGAGGTATACCCTGTCTATCCATCACATATGTAAAACACCCACATACAAACCCCACCCATACATAAAAAATGCACGTGTATTACATGTTTGTATATTTACAAGGACTTTGCATTATCCTTCGTTCCTTTTCAGTTCCACCCACCCATTACCAGAAAATACATAACCTGGACATTGGGATCCATAAGGAGCATAGGGTCCATTCAAGATATTTGTTGGAAAAGGGATAGTTGCACAGTGCTGAAACATGTGCAGTTATTTAAGAGAAATGTATAGCCACCTTTCAACTTGCTATACATGTTATTTAGGAATAATATCAAGTGCATGCAAAGACAATTTCTTATATATATATAGAGTTTTAGAAATACAATGTAAGTTTAAGATTTGAACTGGCAACCTTTTCAACCGTGAGGGAACAACTTTAAACACTGCATCTCCACACATGTGCCACATTTTTTGTTCATATTTCATCCTAAAGATAAAGCTTTACAGAGGCTGTAATTGGTTTGTGAAATGAAGACTACTCCAATATTTTCCCTGTTTCCCTGGTCTTGCTGCTATTTTTCTGTTATATTAGTTTTATTTTGAAACAATAGGATTTATGTTCTGTTACCTATTGTATAAGCTAAATATGGAAGTTGCTCATTTTGTATGGTCAACTGGGAAATCAGACCACAGCTCTAAGAGTCGTGTAATGAAAATAACATACGGTCCAACCAAAAAAATTGGGAACAAATCACATTAAAAGTTTGTTGCTAAACTAGAGCACTTCACCTAAACATGATGAGCTTGGTGTGCACATGTTTTAAACAATATCTTTCTTAATACAATGGGAATCATATTCAAAATAATATATTGTTACATTGAAATGTGAGTAGAGGGTATTTTGTGTCCTCAACTTTGGCAAAATGAAAAAAACTAAACTTTGGTAAATCTCCTATCCATCCAACCATGCACCCATACCTACCTATTCCAATTTAAGCGAATACTGAAGGCTGTTTCAGTTGCTGCTGAGTAGGAGGTGGTGTACAAAACTGTATCAGCAGCCAGTTGATTGCAAGCCAAAAACAGACAAGTGACACTCAAAGCCATGAAGGTACACACTCCTATCAAGGTTTTTTTTGGTATTGTCAACCAACTAAAAATGTATGTTTTTGGACTGTGGGAGGAAACCATAGTAACAAGGGAGAACTTATGCATGCATGCAAAAGCACAAACTAGTCATTGATTTTACTTGTACACCACACAAAATCACAACAGTATAATGTATTTTGTGGTGAAAAAGAAATGTAATCTGCTATACTGTTTTTCAAGATGAATGTTCACAAGTATTAGTTTAAAGTTGACTTCCCAAGAATTGCAAACCTATTAATTATTTGTGGTTTGAAGGCTCTGAACTAGTTCACCTTCATGAATGTTCAGAAGATAAGTCATTAGAATAAAAATAAAATGACAAACTGTTGCACCATGTTGGTAGTTGGTATTCTTTGATAGTTAATCAATGCCTACTTTTTTTGTTTGTTTATGGCAACAGTCTCAGATGCTGACATTCTAGTTCTATTACCAAAACAAAATCTAAGTCTTAAACTGTCTGGACAGTGGTCTAATGAGTATTTTTTTAATCACAGCCAGAGCACATTAAAGTTTGATGCTCCACTTGGATAAAATACTTAATTTCTAACCACTGTTTCTTCACACAAAAAACTCCATTGAGATCATTGAAAAGTAGTTAACTCATACAAATTATGCTTTTCACATATTTGCTAATTCAATTCGTATATACATTGAAAAATACTTTATTCACCCCAAAGGGTCATTAAATGTTTTAGATTTTTTTAAAGACTTATTTTAGATAGTGATGGCTGTGGGCAGGGAGGATCGGTCTGTACTACAAAAAATTTTAAATGAGTCCTTAACTAAATACTTTCTGTGGTTCCAGAGCAGCCCACAGACAAGAGCCAGCCTTCTTCATCATGTTGTTGAGCATTTTTACAAACCCTGAATTACCCATGATTTTTCTGGAAGTACAGTCAACCTTGTCTCTGCGGTCTAACTCAAAAAAATCAAAGGAACAACTTTTTTCGGAAGGTTTTTTTATTGTCTAATTTTCAAATGTTAGAACCAAGAGACACATATAACAAGTATATGCAAAACCTACATACATACATACCTCTTTCATAACTTAAACTGAAATATATCATACTACTACTTGTACCTTTCAAGGCTGAAGTAGACTCAGGTTTGTGATAAAAAGGGAGACTAAGGGCTGACTCCATCTTTTCAAATTCACAATCATACTATTGCAGACTCTGTAGAATGTCAAGCTACCTCTCATAAGAGTGTTTTTGGATTGCAACAAATACCGTTTGGACCTGCAAGTAAGATTCTAGTTTTAGCAAAGCTTAGTAGTCCATGGATATAAGATTGTGCCCCTAATGTCTATGTCTTTAGAGTGTTTAACTGAAGGTGCTGATGTTAACTGGAGGAAAAACTGGAAGTCTTTATCAGTTTACTGATATGTTTTACTTTTTTTAGACATGTTCTTTATTCATCTGTTTATAGGAAACAGGTCTGCCACTGCCTTTGGGTATTGCGTGTTTGCTCACTTAAACGCAACAGAGAAGTGTTCACTTTATCTTCACTATGTTTGTATCATTTGAAATATGACACCTTGTTTGACACTCAGTGATAAACATTTCATAAAAAAAGGAGGAATGGTTCCGTTTCATTTTTGGTTTAATCTTAACAATCTTTTTTTAGTGTAGAATAATACACTTCAGTTTTAATATGCTGACATATTGGAGGTTTGTAATGATTATTCATCTTTTGTCATCCAGATATTTTGATCACCAATTTAGGTTTAATCTCAAGTATTCTATTTACATCTTTAAAACCAGAACTTTATAAAAATTACAATAGTAGCTTCATATGGTTATATCTTCATATAAACAACGTTGGATATAAAAGCTGATTTACTAAACTAATTATTTAGCTAAAACAGAACTAAACCTGGTCCTATAGAAATCTGTTTTTTATCATTTTATGAGCTTTAGCACCAATATACATTTTTCGAAACAAAAAATAATTACAGATTTTTTTTTAATTTTGTTTATTTTCTTACATATTTTAACATATTCTCACTGTGTAAATGTTAATTACAGAATACCAGAATTACAGAATTAAGTGGTTATCATGACATCCATGACCACTCATTGAGAAGGGGATAATTGGGATCTCTGGACAGTGATTATTAAAATAAGTTGGCAATTTATTTAGGCCCGTGTTTATTTGAGGTTAGGTGAGAGATTTAACTTATAATATTTATTTTTGTTTAACAGAAAAGCAAAAAAAAGTTTTCATAAAGAAGTTGTGTTGAAGCAAATTAATTAATTCCATTTTAAAGACAAAAATTCAAAATTAATAAATGCTAATGGATACCAAAACATAAATTACTGTAACGCTTCTTAAAAACGAGATAGGGTTACAGAACATATGGCTACTTTCAAAGTAAACAATCATAATGTTTTTTTAATACATAAACTGTTGAATTATTTCTAACTAAGAATGCGGATAACAATCAAATGGTGCTCAAAAAGACCACGAAACAGTTCCAACCTAAGTACATTCATATTTATTATCATGTAAAAAGCATCAGTCATGAAATTTTAAAATTCTAATTAGAGGGTTATTTTTGACCTAGAGTCATTATTGTATCGTTAAGTAGACTCGCTACTTTTAATTATCAGTGGTCCTGATGAAACTGATTTTAAAGTAAAACAAAATACAATCTTAAAAAGAAACTACCTATAAAAGTTGAATTAAGTGATTGACCTCAGGGCTGAATATTACCTTACCACAATTACATGGTGGTGTGCTGGCGTGGCAGCACATCCAAGTAGGGCACGGCCAGACTGGAAAAACTGACCATGCTCTGTGGTTGGAATGAAGCTGGACTATCTGGTGACGGTTGCAGAAACAAAGACACAAAGTGCTGGACATTATGGACGATACCAGCCACCCTCCGCACACTGTCATCAGCAACCAGAGGAGCCTATTCAGTGACAGACTGCTCCTTCTCAAATGTCCGACCAACAGACTTAAGAACTCCTTTGTCCCCAACGCCATCAGATTGTACAACTCCACATTTGGGGAACGAGGTGACAAAGGACAAAAGGGAAGGAGGCGAGCATGCTAACCACCTATATTTTATTAGGGGTTTAAATTCTTATTTTTTATTCTTATCTTTTATTTTATTTTTATTTAGTGTTTGCTATTCATATTTTCTATTTTTCCTAAAGGGTATTTTATTGCACTCCCTATTTTTGCCTTTTGTGTGCCTCTGTGTGTAAGCTACTGGTAAATTGAATTTCCTTAGGGATTCTTCCCAAGGGATAAATACAGTACAAGCCTAAGTGTAAGTCTGATTACTACTGGGTTGAATCCCCCCATTTTGAGGGGTCGGCATCTGAAGGGATTGGTTCTTTATGGGTACTATAGCTGCTTCCACCAAACATATTTGGTTAATTAGCCACTTAAATTTGCCCTTATGTCCGGATGAGTAACTGGGTGGGCGTACGTCAAGTCTGTCTCTGGACTAAGGACCTACCTATTCATGCCACAACTTTCATCAATGGTGAATGAGTGGTGAAAATTGGATGGATGGAGTTCTACAGCTAAACATTAAACCTGATGAACATGCCTGATCCCTTTAGATACCAACTTAATACAAGGAAAAAGCAAGCCATACTTCTGCGAATCCTGCTAGCTTTTAGCTATGGCAATATTTCACATTTCTCTAGCTCTATACTGCACAGCTGATTACAAGTGCCATCTCTGCTTTTTCTCTGTTCCCAGGCAGTGGGAAATGTAAGGATAAGCCACTGCTGATGAAATACTGAGAAGAGTTTTACTTTGGGTTTATGCTGGCCTTTATCATTTAGCCCGCAATTTAAAGGTGCTGGTGTAATAGCTGTGCCTCAAATGTGCCAGTCCAAATAACAGGGGTGCTCTGAATTTTAATAAAAAGGTGGATCAATAGGCAACATATGAAATAAGATGAAGATAAATGTGCAAGAGGTTCTTACATTCTTTTTCAATCTGGTCTCAGTTTACTACATCACTATGTACATCACTTTTGTGCTGTCTCTGACAAAGGGGTTACATTTCTGCATTAATGCTGTTTAGATGTTGGTTGTTCATGGACAAAGACCCCACTCTGCTTTTAGGTTCCATTTGTGAAAACAATGAATATAATTTGTGTCCACAAAGTACCTTGCTGCATTATTACATGCTTTGTTAAAGAAAGTAGATGTATTTAGTATTAACTAATATATAAATCTGCATGTTCATGTACTTGATGTTATCTTTGGGCATTTGACAATGTAAGTTTATGCTGAGTGATTTGATGTGTGAGATTTAGAAAGTCACTGATTTCCAAAAACACAACTGCATGGGAAACCTAAGTTAAGCCACTGTTTGTATAAACTTGCATTCTAGAAGATCTGCCTTACTTCTTTTTCTGGGCTTACCTATCCCCCTTGCTTGTTGGAGCTTACAGGGCCATTTTGGATTTCTTCATAAGAATGTGCAAATTTATTATTTATTACAGCTATCTTACTTGTAGTAGATACAACCATCCTGTTGCAGACAAACATTGTGTTGTGTCTAGATCAACACAAAGGGAAAAGCTCCTCATAGGAAATCGACAAGCCACGGTACTGCTGGAATGTCTTGGTTTATTGGCAATCATCAGAAAGTGAACAACACGTCTCAAAGTGTACAGCCAGTGATCATATGAACATACCACGCCCATCCGGCAAGGTGGTGAAATTACAATACACAAATATATATTATTTTAAACACCACAGCTCCTCCCCTGTAGCTTTATAAACTGGCTTATACTTTAACCAATAATAACATAACTTTGTCACAAGTTGTGAGCACTTTTACAACATGTAAGGTTACCTTTACAAACAAAAAAACAAACAGTACCATGTAAAAGAAAAACAATCATACACAGTACATAGGCTACAAGTTCAAACGGTCAGGAGGACGCACATTTCTTTTGGGACGTTGCGTCATCCCGGAACCAGTAGCTTCTCCCAGGACTCTGTCAGGATCCAACAAACCCGGTTTCACATCAAGCACTTGCTCAGCAGGAGCATAATCAGTCATCTCATCTCCGGGATCAATGTGGAAATCCCGACGTTTCTCTATTTCATTTTCAGTTTGTTCAGTCAGTCCAGGTTTGCGTTTGGCATCAAGCATTTGGTTTGCATGTCTCTTAAAAAATATTTCATTTACATTGACCATGTAGGTTACTGGACCCAAAACCTCTGTAATAACACCTTCCAACTACTTCTCTCATCCCCTTTAGTTTTTTACCAATACACTTTGACCTACGGAGAAGGAATGCAGCTTTCTGGTTTGGACACTGAATGAAGGTACATGCGGAGGTCCAGCAGGATTCACTAAGGACAGCCTGGTGCGAACTGATCTCTTTAAAAATAGTTCTGCTGGTGTTTTCTTAGTTGTAGTGTGTGGCATATTTCTGTAACCAAACAAAAACTTAGCAACACAATGCTGTAGCGACATGCCCCCTATTTCCTTGCTTTTGGCCAATGCTCTATTGAGGTTTTGGACTCACCGCTCAGCCAATCAATTTGAAGCTGGATTATAAACTGGAGTTTTAATTTGCTTTTACTGCATTCATGTTAAGAAATGTCACAAACTCATCTGCAGTAAATTGTGGTCCATTGTCTGACAATAGTTCTTTTGGCAACCAATACGTTGCAAAGAAAACTCGCAAAGCCTCAATAGTTTTGTTTGCGGTAGTAGTTCGCATGTGTATTATTTCAGGCCATCGTGCATAAGCATCCATTACTAAAAGAAACATTTGTTTATTTACGTCTGCAAAATCTATGTGTATCCTCTCCCATGGACCTTAAGCCCATTTCCACGTGTGCACAGGTGCAGTGGCTGGCATGCTACGCTGATGTCTGCAAATATTACACTGAGTTACTTCAGAGTCTATGTCCTCATCCAGTGAAGGCCACCAAAATCAACTTCTAGACAGTGACTTCATTTTGACCATTCCCCAGTGGCTCTCAAGTAACTCTGACAGTAATCTGGTTTGTAATTTTTCTGGAATAACTACCCTGAAACCCCTATGTACACAATCATGTTCCACTGTCAAATCAAACTTGCATTTCACATATGGCTGAAAAATTTATCAGGGACATGGTTAGGCCAACCTGTTCTCACATAATACTTCACTTTGGAGAGCACAGGATCCCTTTCAGTTTCTTGTGCAACATCTTTTGCTGTTATTGGTAAAAGGTCTAAATAAGACACTCTGAAGACTGGGTTTGGTTTTGGAAAACTGTTGTCTGCTATTGGCAGTCTTGATCAAGGAATCAAGGAATAAAGGAATCAAGGAATTTTATTTGTCATAACATCACATGTGGTACATGAGGTGGGACGAAATTCTAATCCCCCGGTCCAGTTTACACCCTGATAGCAATTTTAAATAATATTATAAAATATAAAGAACTTTGCGAGAAATAGGATTTGACTACACAGAATCTACAATATTGACACAGAATCTACATTGTGGGACTTC
This sequence comes from Orestias chungarensis, assembly GCA_032876305.1. Taxonomy (NCBI): domain Eukaryota; kingdom Metazoa; phylum Chordata; class Actinopteri; order Cyprinodontiformes; family Cyprinodontidae; genus Orestias; species Orestias chungarensis. Next base: position 4,302,887 of record JAVLVB010000475.1, read on the forward strand.
GGACATAGCAGCAATGAAAATTCGGAGTGCAAGTAACATATTAAGTGACATTTTAAAGTGACATTTTAAAGTGTGATATTAAAGTGAACAGTGCCGGTTAAATGAGAAGTGTTTTTCAGTTGTAATTGAGTGTGTTTGAGAGTCTCACAGCTTCAGGAATGAAGCTGTTTCTCAGTCTGGTGGTTTTACACTTGATGCTCCGCAGCCTCCTGCCTGAGGGGAGCGGGACAAAAAGTCAGTGTGCTGGGTGTGTGGGGTCCTTCATGATGCCGGAGGCCCTCTTCCTGCATCTGGAGGTGTAAATGTCTGTGATGCTGGCGAGGCTGACTCCAACAGTCCTCTGTGCAGCCTTCACCACCCTCTACAGAGCTTTCCGGTCTGCTGCAGAGCAGCTTCCGTGCCACACGTTGATGCTGGAGCACAAGACGCTCTCCTTCACACATCTGTAGAAGTAGGTGAGGACTGAGCTCTCGAGTCCAGCTCTTCTCAACCTCCTGAGGAAGAAGAGCCGCTGGTGTGCCTTCCTGACCAGAATGGAAGTGTTGTTGCTCCAGGTGAGGTTGTTACTCAGGTGTACACCTAAGTACCTGTAGCTGTTGACCACTACCACATATCCTCCCATGTGCACGGGGAGGTGGGCATGCTTGCCCCCTCTGAAGTCCACAATTATCTCCTTGGTTTTCTTTACATTAATGCAGAGGTTGTAATCTCTGCACCAGCCCTCCAGGTGTTCCACCTCCTGCCTGTAGCTGGACTTATCACTGTTTGTGATGCATCCAACCACTTCTGTGTCGTCCGCAAACTTCACAATATGACAGCCTGGATGGATAGGCGAGCAGTCATATGTGAGCAATGTGAACAGGAGGGGGCTCAGCACACAGCCCTGAGGGGAGCCAGTGCTGAGGGTGATGGTGGGGGAGATGTTGTGAATCCTCACAGACTGCGGCCTGTTGGTCAGGAAGTCCAGGACTCAGTTGCAGATGGATTAACTCTGTCCAAGTGAGGAGAGTTTATTAATCAGAGTCTGAGGAATCATGGACCAAGGCAGATGTGAAGTCCACAAAGAGCATACGAACATATGAATCCTTCTGCTCCAGGTGGGTGAGGGAACTGTGGACCACGGAGGAATTTGCGTCCTCTTTGGATCGATTTTTCCTGTATGTGTATTGATGTGGATCAACGGTGACGCTGATGTTGGCTTTGATGTGGGTCTGAACCAGTCTCTCGAGGCACTTCGTGACTATCGGTGTGAGGGCTACTGGCCGATAGTCGTTCAGACCTATCACAGCGGAGCTCTTGGGGACCAGGATGATGGTGGCGGTCTTCATGCAGGTGGGGACAGCTGCCTGGATGAGGGAGGCGTTGAAGATGTCCGCCAGCACGTCTGAGAGCTGGTCCGCACACTCTCTCAGCACCCGTCCGGGGATGTTGTCTGGGCCAGCAGCTTTCCGGGGGTTGATCCTCCTCAGCGTCCTCCTTACTTCTGCTGGGGTCACACTGAGGGGCTCTTCTCCTGGTGAAGTCGTGATTCTGGAGCTGGGGAGGGTGTCAGGGTTCTCAAACCGGGCGGAGAATTGGTTGAGAGCCTCAGGCAGGGAGGGGTCTCTGGGGCATTGTGCAGCTTTAGATTTATAGTCTGTAATGCACTTGATGCCCTTCCACATGCTCTGTGGATCCTGGGAGGAAAAGTGTCCCTGGATTTTCTGAGCATATGCAGCTTTTGCCCTATTAACTCCTGCAGTCAGCTCTCTTCTTGCCCTCCTGAGCTCTTGTGAGTCACCAGACCTAAACGCAGCATCCCTGGCTTTCAGCACAGAACGTACCTCTGCATTCAGCCAGGGTTTCTGGTTCGTGTGGGAAGTCACAGTCTTGGTGGTGGTGACATCTTCCACACACTTGCTGATGTACCCCAGAACAGCAGATGTGTAGTCCTCCAGGTCCAGCTCCCCCTCGTACTCCGCACCCTTTCTGAAGACCTGCCAGTCTGTGCAGCCGAAGCAGTCCTGCAGCATGGCGTCGGCGTCACTGGGCCACACAGTGATGGTTCTCTGTGTGGGTCTGGAGCGTTGCAGCAGGGGATGGTAAGCAGGCACCAGCATGACGGAGATGTGATTGGAGAGCCCGAGGTGGGGGCGGGAGAAGGCTCTGTATGAGTCTTTTACGTTGGTGTAAACACGGTCCATCGTGTTATTTCCTCGTGTTGGAATGTTCACATGCTGTTTAAACCTCGGCAGGCAGTTCGTCAGTTCCATTTGGTTAAAATCCCCCGGTGCCACGAAGAAAGCCTCCGGGTGCTTGTTCTGAAGCGAAATGATGTTGTCATGTAGCTCCTTCAGCGCGATGTTAGCATTGGCATACGTCGCTATGTAAACAGCAATAAAGAACACAGCCGTAAACTCCTGAGGCAGATAGTGAGGTCTGCACTTCACAGTCAGCTGTTTTGTCGCCTTGGAGTAGTAGCTGTTTTCCAACACGCAGTTTGTGCACCAACCTTTGTTGATATAGACGCATAGTCCGCCCCCGCGTGCTTTCCCGGACAGCTGGTTGCGGTCCGCACGGAAGAGCTGCCGGCCAGCGAGTTGGAAGGCTGAGTCCGGCATGGTGTCGTTCAGCCAGGTTTCTGTGAGACAAATTACCACGCAGTTCCTCATCTCCTCACAGACACTGATCGTCAGCCGCAGCAGGTCCAGCTTGTTGTCCAAAGAGCGGACGTTGGACAGAAAAAGAGACGGAATCGGGGGTCGGTTAGCATTAGCCTTTAGCCTGACTAGCACACGCCGCGCTTCCCCCTCTTCTGCAGCCGCTTGCATCGCCCTTTGTCTGCAGCGCTCTGCTCCCCCACGACGAAGTCCAGAGGAGTTGTAGTCTGCCCAGCTTTGATCGGATGTTGTTTTCTAGGTTTTTGCTGACCAAACAGAGTTCAGTCCTGCCATAACTCATACACATGAGGCACATGAGTTTGGGCTCGGAACCGACGTAAAAACTACTTAAGTCAGGGCGTTCCCCAGGAGCGTGAGAAGCCGCTGCACTACTGCGTGCCGCCATCTTGCATAATGCATTGGTATTACCATGTTGTTCTGAAGGCTTATACTGAATCTCATAGGTGTATGCTGCCAGTATCAGGGCCCATCTTTGCATTCTAGCTGCCGCTAAAGGAGGTACCCCTATTTATCGACCTAAGATTTTCAGTAAAGGCTTATGATCTGTTATTAAAGTAAACTTGCGACCAAACAAGTACTCATTAACTTCATTAACCCAAAAACTAAGCCCAATGCTTCTTGTTCAATCTGTGAGTAATTTTTCTCAGCTTTGGTCAACATGCGAGAAGCAAAAGCTATTGGTTTTTCACTACCATCAGTCATTTTGTGAGAGATCACTGCTCCTACTCCTACAGGTCACGCATTGCAAGCTAGTATGAGTGAAATAAGCTGCTTTTTCGCTTCACAAAATGCTTTTTGACATGCAGCAGACTACTCAAATTTTATATATTTTTGTAACAGCCCTGTAATTGGCGCAATGATTGTCAAAAGGTTTTGTATGAATTTGCCATAGTAACTCAGCAATGACAGGAATGATTTCTGTTCAGTCGTGGTACTGGGTATGGCTGCATTTGCTATAGCCTCACATTTCTCTTGGAGTGGGTGAATCTCTTCTGCATCAATCATATGTCCTAATTAAGACAAACTGTGCTGGAAGAATGCACATTTTTCTCTTTTAACTCTAAGGTTGTGGGTTTTCAGTCTTTTTAAAACTTCTTCTAACTGCGTGATATGTGACTCAGTCTCTTTTCCAGTAATTAGGATGTCATCTAAATAACACCTTTTATGCCTTGTAGCACTCGATCCATCATTTTTTGTAATATTGCAGGTGCACTAGCCACACCATAATGAAGTCTATTCATCTGATATAGCCCCTTATGTGTATTGATTGTCAAATATTTTTTTGAGTCATCGTCTAACTCTACCTGCTGGTATGGTTGTGACAGGTCTAGTTTTGAAAATCTTTTACCTCCTGCCAGTTTTGTAAACAGGTCTTGTGGTTTTGGTATAGGGTACTGCTCTACCTCAAGCCATGGGTTTATTGACACTTTATAGTCACCACAAACCTCACAGTTTGATCAACTTTTGGAATGTTAACTGTAGGTGCTGCCCATTCACTATAATTGACAGGTGGAATGACCCCATCAGCATCCATTTTATTTATTTCTTCTGCCTCTCTAAGTGCGTAAAGCACTGAACATGGCTTACAAAACTTGGGAAAGGCTTCTGGCACCGCATGTAGCTTTGCTTTGATACCTTTGACTTTACCTAAACTAGGCGGAATCACTTCTGGGTATTTGTAGCAAAGGTCTTGAAATCCAACTGCTGACACTTTGTTTACACAAGACCAGTCTAACATTAAGCTTTGGATCCACTCTCCCCGTAATAGAGCTGGACCATTAGCGTGCACTACTAGTAACTTTAGAACACAGGTAACACCATTACAGTTAGCGGTAACAGAGATGCTCCCTTTAAGTTTTAGCGACTGCTCACTGTATGTTTTCAACACACAGTTACTGGGCTGTAGCTTACTCTTTCTGAATCTACGTTTTTATAGACTTTCTGAAATTACAGACACAGCTGCCCCTGTATCTACTTCCATTTGTAGGTGTTTATTATTCACCCTTATGTACACATAATATGGTTTGACAATGTCCGTATCACCAGAGTCAATGTTCTCCCCTTCAGCTTTCACTGAGAAAAGTTCCAGATCGCTCACATTACCCGCTTGGTACGCAGTAGCAAAGCCTGGCTTGGTTGTCCCCTTCACTCTCTCAGCGGTAGGCTGTGGCTGGGCAGGTGTGGTAGGAGTCTCCCTCTCCAATGTGTGGTTGTGACCAGGCCGCTGCTGTGGTGGTCTGGTTCTCCCGGTACGTATCTCACTGTTGGCTTTCTCCTGGTTGTCCTCTCTCGGCTTGGCATCCAGGTGCTTTGTCCATTTTGTCTGCTTGTTCGCTTTCCCTTCTTGCTGGGAACTGCAGGCTTTGGCAATGTCTCCCTTTTTCTTACATAAGCGACACTCCACATCTTTGAATCTGCAGTCACGTGGCCCATGCCCGTGACCCGCGCAGCGGTAACATGGTTTACTGTGTTCTTCTTTCTTCATGTTCGTCTTGGAAATAGCATTACCTTTAAACGTTGTCTGGGACCACTGTTAAGCATTTTGCTTTGTTACCTCATGTGCCAGTCCCATATCATAAGCAGCTGCCAGAGTTAACTCTTTACTGTGTGCTGCAGTCAACAGGCGGTTGCGGAGCTCAGTACTTTTTACCCCGCACACAAATCTGTCCCAGAGGGCATCATCTAGGAAAGCTTGGAACTTGCACGTGGATGCTAGCTTCCGTGAGCTGGCCATGTACTCACTTATTGACTCGCCGTCCTGCTGATTTCTTGTATTAAACTTGTATCTTTCAGCAATGACAATGGTCTTTGGGACAAAATGTGAGCGCATCAAGTCGATAAGCTCTTTTAGCTTTTTCTCTGACGGTTTCGCGGGTGCACACAAGTCCATAAGCAGAGTGTGGTTTCTCTTCCCTACCACGGTCAAAAACACTGCTCTGGCTTTTTCATCAGACATTTGGATTCCATTAGCCAATAAGAATTGTTCTAACCTTTCTAAATAGGCACCAAAACTTTCTTCATTCTCGTCAAAGTTCAGGTCCTCTCCTTTTCCAAATGCCGCCATGTTCCCAGAGCACGTTGTCGTGTCTCAACGGATTTTTAGCACTTTTAGCATGCAACAAAAAAAAAAAAAAACTCATTTTCACCCAGAGGAAGATCCCAACCTCGTCGCCAAAAGTCTGTTGTGTCCAGATTAACACACAAGGAAAAGCTCCCCATAGGAAATCGCCAAGCCACGGTACTGCTGGAACGTCTTGGTTTATTACCAATCATCATTAAGTGAACAACACGGCTCAAAGTGTACAGCATGTGATCATCTAAACATACAAATTCCAACTTCTGGCAAGGTGGTGCAATTACAATACACAAATAGATATTATTTTAAACACCACACATAACAATCCTCAGTGCATCAAAAAGAAAACCACAAGTTACATTTGGTTTATTTTAGATATTTACAACCACCCAAATCAAAACTGTTCACATCTATTGGACACAATCCTTATTACTAGACGTTAATCCTCATTAATCCAAATATCTTACTTAATGATTTACTTCAAATAATTAGTATTAACCACCTAAATAGCTAATTACAAAAATTAAGAGTTGTAAAAAGATTCTATACTAAAAAGACAGCTTAATTTTAATCATTGTTTCATTGAGATAAAGAAAAATAAAATTTAAAGAATGATGGTGAATATAATGAATTGAATATTTACATAATGTTACTTTACTCATAAATGAAAAGAACTAGCATTTCCAGCTGGTAAATATTTCATTTCACTTACACCAAATTACTCTTTGAAATTATCAGAGAAGATTTTCACTTTGATTCAATAAAAGATACATGTCAATTTAGCTTTAACTGTAAAACGAAAATTGCTGCGCTGTCATAAATGTATGCATGTAGTAGAAAATAAGGCAGATTGCGGAAAAATCAAAGTCTTGAATTGTATTATTCATGTAAGGAAAAGTATGCTCATGTGTAGTGTAATTCGCTACGATATGGATTAATAATTGAATAGCCTAAAGCATACCATGTTTATTCTTTAATTCTAGAAAATTATGTTTAACACAAACAAATTTTAAGAAATCTAATAAACATCTAAACTGATCTTAAAGCTCTCATTACAAAACCAAATTCATACAAAATGCAGCCCAGTTGTCTACGAACCATTCTCAACAATGTTTGGATATTATCACCTAAAATATTTTCAGCAAGAAGTATCATGAGGTTAGATTGTCTTGTCAACTACAGATCGTTCACATGAAATATCAAATTAAGGCAAAATCGTCTTTTAATATAAAAACAATTTTGTTTATTTGTTTTGTTTTTCATTCATCTCTCCCTACTACGTATAATAAATATCATATTCACTCAAAGAACAAACTTTTTCTTATATTAAAAAATCACCTTTTTTCCTAAATTATACTAAATGATGATGCAGATTATGTGATATACTTGGCTGTTTAGTGCACTTCTTTCATATTCACTCTCTGTCATTTTTATTCTAATCCAAACTCTCCTGCTTCTGGCCCTCAACACCACGTTCACTGCCCGACTGCACACCCCCTTCTTTGCTGCCCAACTCTAGTATCCTCCCTCTTTCCCCCCCTCCAACCCCACCACCTTGTGGGACTGCGTTCTCCCTGCAACATTTGTCTCTCGTTTGAAATGAAGAGGAAATGCCTCCCTGCGGGCTCACAAGTGGCCCATCCTGGGGGCCGGCTGAGATTGATGCCTGTGATCCAGCTGTGCTGATTTACTCCCTGTACCCAAGGGGGAATGGGAGATTACACTGTGCTCTGCTGGAGAGGACAAGAGGCAGACAGGCAAAAACTGGAGAGGGAGAGAGGGAGATATAGTAACAGAGTTAAGGAGACAGAGAGAAAGAGACGGATGTCATAAGGTAGATGAAGTCCTGAGGGGGCCCTCTTGTAGCCCTCCATCATCTTGTTCCAGACCGTGCCTTTCATCACATCTTGGCATTAGTGTGCTACAGGAGCTGCATTTAATGATTACCATTAAGTTTATTCTGATTGTCGGAGAGGTAGAAAGAACTCTGACTGAGGTGCTATGAAATATTTACACATATGGCTTTTAATGTAAAAATGAAAATCCTTAGATGGGTCTCAAGCCGAGAGAGCAGCGAGGAAGAAAAACAATGTCAGAGTCACAACTCAGAACGTTTATTGGCGTCCGATAAGGCAAAAAAAAAGTAAAAAAAACAAAAAATAACATGTCTCAGCTGACAACTCCCTCGCGGTGCTACAAAAAGATCTATACTTGCTATCACAGCATTGATTCTTACATTATCCTCTCGAGGTCACCTGTTTTCAGCCGGCAGCATTGGGTGTCCTGATTGTACTTTGCTTTATCATTAGTTCATTGACCCCTCCTCTGCCATTAACTTTAAATTGAAGGCTGTGATTGATCATGGGTCATGAAAGAATGATAACACTCCATCAGTTTAGCTGCCATCATACTGCACATAATCTATTCCGGTGTGACTTCATGCTCCCAAATTCCATTGACCGTTGAATGAAATGTCCCAATAACTTTCCCTAACAAAGGAGTGTACTTTGCTCTGCTTTGATTTGATGACATCCTGAGTAAAAGGCCAATAAAAAACAAAACTTTCAACTTTATTGCAAAATATGGCTTGACACATTCATGGCTGATGCATCGGTAATTCTAAGAATGCCTGTTAAAGCTAAGTGACTTACTTTCTGTCACCGTAACGCAGTTCATTTATTGTTTGATTTGTGATGCAAGTATAAATGTTGAATGTAGATTAATCTCTACTGGTGGTAAAAGAGGAAAGAAATGCTTTGTTTTGAAAATTTATTGACAATATAAATCTTGCTGTCTACCAGAACATAATTCCGCTGGCTGCAAAGAAAACATACTTTTCCCTTTGAGAGTTTTACTCCAGTAAGTTTTATGCACAGGATTTATGGTTTTGGAGAAATAAACTGAGAGCACACTGCCTGTTTCACCTTTAACGAGATAGATGCTAGTGCTGATGTAGTTTCTCAGAGACACGGTTGCACACAAACACTCAATGAACAATAGTTACCTGTGTTATATTGAATTGTTTGTGTGTGCGAGTGCATCACAATCTAGACAGGCATTTGGATATGCCCCGTTGATGTCTACTGACTTCATTTTCTTAGTTTAATCAAAACTTATACATTTGGAAGGTTTTGTGACCTTTACAAGATGACCTGATTTTCAGTCTGTAGCTCACATCACATTGATTCTGTGGCAGAGAGAACAAGTGATCTGTTGGGTCTTGCTGTTCATGTTTTACTTTACCGAGGAAAACAGTCCCTGCCAACTTCGTCAGTTATACATGTGACACAGAGTTTGCAATGTGCCCTATACTTTGTGTATTAAGTGCCAAGGTCTTGAGTTCAGGCTGCAATGAATTGCTTGCCTGTAGCTCTTTCTAAAAGCTCAAGACAAAAGTCCCCATTTTGAGCAATATTTGTATATGCACAGTTGACCTTAAACATTTTCATACAGCAAATAGACAAATTTTTTTGGGAAATATTTTGCATTATATAAGCCTTAATGTTTCCTGTTTAAGATCAAATACTTTCAAACAAATATTACAAGATTTAAAAAAATATATATATATATCTATTTTTATAACACATCCGTTGACATAAATGGTCTTTTTTACTTTGTGGTTACATTTGGTTGGAGGAATGTTGGCCATGTTTTCCTAAAATAACTCATTTAACTGATTAGGGTTTGTAGGCTGACTTGTAGGCTGTCTTTTACACATCTTTCCATCTCTGCCCACAAGTTTTTTCTAAGATCAGAACTTGGTAAGGGTCACTCCAAGACATTGCGCTTATGATTAATATAGCACCTCTGTACGTACAACTGTACACAAAAAGAACACAATAATTATAATAAATAGTAATAACCCATACATACAAATATACTTCTATTAATTCAGCTCTAAGTTAAAAGCAATTTAAGAAAATGTGTTCTTCAAAGTGACTTAAACATGCAATAGTTTTAGCTGTCTAAATTAGGGGGGGGGGGGTTTGTTGCTGTTAAGAAGGTAAAGCTGGTTGTAGTAAGGTGTGATGATTGTGCCTTAACTAAATCAAAATCTACATAAGTGCAATAAAATACACAATTTTCTAAAGTGGAGCATAAAGAGAACATGTACAATGAAAAAATAAATAAAATAGGTCCAAAAATGAATCTTGATGAACTCCATGTGTGAGGGGAGCTGATGGAAAAGAAATAGATACTTTGAGATGTATAATTTACATAAAATGATCTGGACCTGTCCAGGGTGTACCCCCGCCTCTCGCCCATGGTAAGCTGGAGATAGGCGCCAGCAGACCACCACAACTCCATAAGGATAAACAGGTTAGATAATGGATGGATGGATGGATGGATGGATGGATGGATGGATGGATGGATGGATGGATGGATGGAGGGATATAATCATCTATGACTGTTTATCTTAGAAGCAATCCACTCTTGCCTGCTTTTTGAGGCCACAAAAGAGTCACTTCAATACATCACAGTTGTGATACAGTAGCTTTTTCCAGGCTTGCAATCTTTCAGCTTTGTTTTATTTTGTCTTTCAAATTTAACAAATTTATTACGACTCAATATTTCAACATTAGTTTCATCAGATTATGTCACTGCTTTACCAACTTTACTTGAATACATAATACATGCATTTCACACCAAAACATATATAACTTATGTAACATATAACTCATCAACTGTCTAAATGGTATGATTTATGAACTTTTTCATTGTGTTTATTCTTGCATATTGTTTAATTTTTGAAGAAAAAAGTAGCATCTTCTAGCACGTAGACAACGTAATCAAGTATAAACTTTGTGGATATTAATAGCTCTGTTGCCGATATCTTCCACAGTTTCTTTGGCCTTTTTAATGATGTTATAAGCATGTAGTCTTACAGTATATATAGGAGAATTGCTAAAATGCCAATGAAACCATTCCAGGGGCATCTTTGACCATTTTGAATAGACAAGTATTTTATATAGACCATGATATTTTGCTATTTTAACTACAATGGGCTCCACCGACCAAGAAAAAGAATGTTTTGTTCATTAAGAGAGAGAGAGAGAAAAAAATGGAAATAACAAAATAAATAAACAAGTCCATAACATTTCCAGGAAATTGTCCTTGATACTTGATTTGAACATTTCCACAGTTTTCCTCAGTTAGCAATAGGTTTGCATTGCAAATAAAGTTATATTTGCAAGCTAAATAAATAATAAGCGTAAGACTTTGCCAGACAGTCATTGCACCTAAGACAGCTTCAAGGGCTTACTAAGGAAAACTGTACTTCCAAATGATTGCTGCAGAAAATTGCCAAATAATGTGTAGGATTTTCTTTTTCCTTGGCCTTTTTCTTTGATTAATTGTTTGAAGTTTCCAACTAAATCCAAATCAAAATAATTTTTTGCACTAACTGTGGAGTTAACAAAAGATGCTATAAAACAAAAATGGGTCCACAAAAATGGGTCCACATTTATTTTAGAGGAACAACTTTATAGTACTTTGAGATTTGAGACACAACCAACATAAAACAAAAACAATATAGAACATTAATGTCATATTGAATTTCATTTTGCTGTAACATTTTGTCCCCTGCAATATTTCCCACTATAGCAAGCATTAGATAGACATTATTTCCTTCCACAAGGATAGAATATTTATGGTATTTAGGGCTTAATGCATGCATATAATGGGTATCCAGAGAATAACACTCTCAGGAAGCATATTGAATTGTTGTGCCAGGCAAGCCTTGTTGCTTTAAGGTACTTTCCAATTTCTATGCTAAACTGCACAGACCAGGTCAGGAAACAGAAGATGACACACAAAAAGATGAACATCCACACAAACATGTGTTTGTTTAGTGTGATAACCGCTCAGAATAAAGTTTAAATGGGAATTGTTTTTTTGTTTTCAATAGAGGCATTTACTCTGACCCAAATGCATGGTCCATATAGGCTTTGATAGCCATTGTGTTTTTTTTTTTACATTGGACACTTTTTTAATTTGTGATGCTGCAGTTATTTAAACATGTATTTAAGTAAATTGATATGTGTTAAAATTATTGATGAATATTGATGAATTGTACAAATTTTAAATGTTTTACTATTTAAATTGTATGGTTATGAATGAACAGCTTTCTAACTAAACTTAAAATTAATTCCACAAATGGTCCAATGTGAGGATAGTGTGGCATTCTCTTATGTCCATGAATCATGTAAAGTGTTAAATTTAGAACACCAGAAGAGGGCTTTAGCAAGACAATAGAGTAGTGACTGAAAACAGATGAATACTGCGGGGAAAAACAGAATTGTATGGTGCAACCCTAACCCTACCTGTTATGACTATTCGTTATGGTTTTTTTTGTTTTAATTTACTTTTTCATTTTATTGTTTTATTTGTTTATTTGAGGGTTCATTAATCAGTTTGTATGTTTATTTGAAAAAAAAATGCTTAACACAGGTTTTGATTGCAACAGAGGAGGTGCTTAGTCTTCATAGTGAACCAAAAATTGAAATGAACAAACAAAAACTCTCTATATCCCAATAAACAACACTTATGTAATGAAATAAAACAATAAACCAAATGACAACTACTTACCCCCTTATCTAAATAAACAGGAAAAAATGAGTGAAAACATAAACAGCAGTAAACTCTGAGGACCTCCTCATCACATGATTTATGATTTGCTTCTCTCAGCAGCAGCAACACCAAAACAATGTGACTGGTTGGGATGAGCAGAGAAAGGGGAGGATCATCAGTCTGCGGCGACTCTCTCCCCATGCATATTCTTTGCCGATCCACCAGTCTGAGGTCTCCAATCTTCAGGATCCAATCAGCAATTGGAACCTGCACACTCTGATTTGCTTTTAAAATCCTTACAACTACAGTCAAAACACCTAATATGGTACGACCTATCTCGGGAAGGCTCAAATCGCAACATATTAGTAGGGGCTGAACAATTTTGTTGTTTTTTGGATATTTTAAGTCTCTATTATGTTTGAGTTTATTAGTGTCCAAGCCCGGCGTTTTAGAGTCCCTTGTTATGAAAGCTTGTCACTTACTGAACTTGTAATTGTTGATTAGTATGGTTTTGAAGACTTATGGTGTTTGCACCTATGGAGCCCAGAATTGTGTTACAGTCGTAACACTAGCCTACAGTGTTTGGATTTATGTTTACAGTAATATCTCCATTCAACTATTTTTTAAGTTGATATAAAAATAAAAATAAATCTCTGAGAGAATTATTGTTAATGGTTGGTTTCAACTGTAAACATGCTGTATACTCTAAAGACATTTGGTGTTTAGAGAAATGACAGCAGATTACTCCAATCCAGGACTGTACGTTATTAAAGGTGCCTTAATATTTTAGATTACAATTATTTATTCAGTCTTGCAGTTCATTTGGAAAAAAAAAACAAAAAAACAACCAAACAAAAAAAAAACACAATAATCTTTGTTATCAGATATCATCTATAAAATATTTGGGGACCAAACTGCAAAAGAAAAAAAAGAAAAAAAAAGAGCAACAACATATACAACAAGAACAGTCCCACATGATTAACCCCTCCAAAGGGACATCATTAAACCAAACAGGCATGTGGACAAATTAAACAATATTTATAGAAAGTACAACCTCTATGCACTTCTGATTCTTGTTCTTTGAAGATATGAAAATATTCAGTCTGTTTAGGATTGATCTTCATCAGCTTTGGACCCACGTAGCTAAAAACGTCCCTATTGAAAGGTTAGCACCCCTCCCCCTCTACTATGTAATTGAAATTAATATTCACATTGAAACATGGATGACTGTTTTCTTTTCCTCCAGCCTACAACATTTACCTTTTATTTGAAAGTCTGCTTTCCCAACTGCAAATAGGACTGTTGACAGTTTTTTTTGTTTTTTTTAAAGCTCTTACATGGCTTGTTATGCACATAGTTCTTTTAGGTTAACTAAAGTATTATGCTGAATTATTTAGAACTTGTTTCAAGAATTAAAATACTATTTTTTTTAATTAAAATTACTTGAGCCACTGGCTAACAGTATTTTATATTATTCTCCTCTGAACCTTCAAATGTATTTCTGTACTGGCCCGAGGCTACCCCATTCACCCAGTATGTCATCTCATGTAATTACAAAGTGCACCCCTCTGTGACAGCACAATCATAACACAAAATGCAGACAGGGAAGAAAAAACTTCCTGTGGAGATAAAATGAGTTTACAGCAGAGGTCCATTAGGAGGGCTGTAAACATGTCATTGAACCATGGATCCATTCATATCCACATAACTCCAAACCTATTCCTGGCCATTAGGTGACTTCTTGACATGTGGCTTAGACTTTAGTCACTGCATAATCTGCTTGAGATGTCATACATTTATAGAGTGAGAAAATGAAAATGAGCTGATGCCAATCTAAAAGGAGCACAAGCTGCTCCTTTAAATATTAATTTCAGCTTTATGTGTTTGGTTTGGCTTCAAGTCACTCTGGTTAGCTGTTGCTGTAACCTCACAATTTCTAATCAAAAATCAAGGTGTGAAGTCGTTTTTAACATTGTTTTTGCATACATTTTTGCATTTGTTAAACTACATCATCAGTTTATCTTCAGTGTTTTCTACAATTCAACAATAAGAAGAATTTAGATTATAAATTTCATGATGTGTTTGTGTTTTTCTTTTCCGTGTGAAAGTCGAAAGATATTTGCTGCCACTTTTCCTGGCTTTCAGAGCAAATATAATATCAGCATGTCCCATCTGAGAAGGCATTACAGGCTGTTGGTTTGAGCAGCACTTGGGACTCACTACCATAATCTGCATCTGTTCTTAGGTGTGTTATACAGGTGGCTGTTAAGGAGAAGCAGACTGGGGAATTTGCCTAATTAAGCAGGGTAAACAGCAGATAAGTGCAAGCCATTCAGTCGGGACCATGCAAGCATCAGACTCAGAACATCACCTAAACACTTCACTAAGAAAAAGTGACTTTTGTTATGCTTTTATGTTGTTGCTTTTTGCAATTTGGTTAAATGAAAATGTATTTACAGATTTCCAGGTTCAGGTTAATAGTTCCTTGGAGATCCATTGTGAGAAGTTGAGCAGTCATCCATGTCCTGATCCCATTCCTGGAGTTTAGGGAATAGTTGTTTGTTAACAGTAACAATAATTTATGCCACACAGATGGTGAAAATAATTGTGTAAACCAAAAGGATGCCATTTAAGCCAAAGACAGTAGTCCCCACAACGGAACGAAAACAGCAAATATAAGCTTGTGTAATATGAACTTGCCTTAAGAAAAAGATTTCATTGACATGTAAAAGGGTGTTTACTATAGATAAAGATTAGGATAAAGTCAATAAATCTGCCAGGTGTATTATTAGTTTTGACCCTAATTGCATGCATGCATACAATTGTTGTCCAGCCATATTTAAAGCCATAAATATTATCTATGAAGATGTTTTATATAATGTCACAGTAAATCTGCACAGTGGTGTAATGGTAGCACTGTTGCCTTGCAGCAAGAAGGCTTAACTGTAAGTAGTTTGTGTGTTATCCCACAGTTCAAACCATGACTGTTAGGCTGATTGGGTATTCTAAATTGTCCTTAGGTGTGAGTGTGTGCTTGAATGGTTGTTTGTAATGTCTTTCTCTGTCATGATCCGTGTTTTGGTTTGATTCAGTTCATTATTAATTTAGTCGTTGTTGTCATTAATTATATTTAGTTATTGTTTTGTTTAGGTGATTTTCTAGTTGGGTTGAGTCTTTGTTTCTCCCTCGCTGTCGGCTCTCTCTTTCTCCCTGTGTCATGATCTGTGTTTTGGTTCTTTGTTTAGTTTGCTGTTTAATTTGTTGTAGTTGCTTTGTTTTACTTTGTTATCATCAGTTATTGTTTTGTTATTCTTTTCTGTGTTCTCTCTCTTTCTCTCTGTGTGCGTTTCCTGCAGCTTGAGTTCCCTCATTATGTTTTCCACCTGTGCTAAATTATCTAATCATCTTCTCCACCAATCCAACCCCGGTTCCTCCATATATAAGCCACATTCATTCATTCACTCACCGCTGGATCGTCTGTTGATTTGCCTTCTCGTCTCTCTGCGTCTCGTTCGTTCGTTCGCTTTGTTTACATTTGGTAGTCCCGCCTCCGCTCTGTTTGTTTACGTACCGCGTGGTTCCGTTTCCGCTTTGCCCTTGTTCCGTTTCTTGTTTATGTTCATTATTCTTCCCCAACAATAAATTATTTATTCGCTCAATTCAACCTTTGCTCGAGTCATTGATCGCAACCTGACAGTCTCTGTGTTGCCCAGCGATGGACTTGCGACCTGCCCAGGGTGAACCCCCATCGTGCCCATCGTGAAGTGGACATAGGCACTGGCAGACCTCAATGACCCGACAAGGATAAACAGGTTAGATCATGAATGCGCATGTAGCCTTATTCTGTATGAATACAATTCATTGCTGTCATGGTCTGTGTTTAAGTCTCTGTTTAGTTTGCTGTAGTTGTTTAGTTTACTTTGTTGTGATTAAGTCATTGTTTTCTTTGTTATTTCCTATTCTGTTGAGTCTTCTTAGATGTTATTGTTTTCTTATTTCTTATTTTTGTGTTCCCCAGTTCCCCCTGCACTCTGTCCCTCTCTTTCTCTGTCTGTGTGTTTTCCCTCAGCCTGAGTCTCATTATCACTTACACCTGTTTTTGATTGTCTTTTCATCCTCTCCACTGCTCTTCCTCCTTCTCCTCAATACTTAAGCCTGGTTCTTTCACTCACTACTCACTGGATTTTTACATTGCCTTACCTCGCCACTCCCCTGTTCTCGTCCCCAGTAAGCTGCTCCTTCCCGCATTCCACCTCTGCTCAGGTCATATTTACCAGTTTGTGACAATTGCAACACTAAAAAGTATATTAAAATGGATTAGACCTTTTTTTGTTTTCATAATCTTTAATCCTTATCTTCAAGTCTATTATCACCAAATTAAAAAGTTTAGAAATAAAATAAGTGAAAAAAAGTCAACTGACATTTCTATGATGCAGACATCCATCATCCAAGGTCCAACGTCAGGATCTACTTCAAGGATTCAAGGAGACTTTATTATCATTTCAACACATGTGGTACATGAGGTGGAACGAAATTACATTCTCTCGGTCCAGTTCCACCCAAGAGCTAATATTAAAATAGATAAAATAAAGTTAAAAAATTAAAATAAATAAAATAGAAGTAAATAAAATAAATAAAATAGAACACAGAATATTCAGAAAATGTACAGAATATACGGTAGTAAAGTGTCTCAGTGCGGGTATAGTAAGGTGTTCAATTTTGTATTGTCCGTGCAGTGGTTTGTGGCGTCCAACTGCAAACGATACTTGTGTTATCTTTAAAACATGCATGAACACATTTATTTCACTATTATTACTGTAAATATTTTTAACAGTTTAGCTCTACAAATTCAAACTAATTGATTGAATAAAATCTTAAGAAACCCAAAGTTTAGGTGGCATTTTACAAATGGATCCTTATTTTGAAAGATTTAAAAAAATCACATATTTGTACTTCTAATCTAATGTCATATTCTGAAAAACTGTGATTCATAAATGTTTATTTAAAAAATAAAGAATAAATATGTGTTAGATTTTCTATAGTGCACAAACAATACATACCCTTGGCCACCTCCAGTTTATGAGCTGCCGACCAAGGTTTCTGCACCTGCTGCAGTATGATTCTCTCCCCTTGCTCCCTTGACTTTGTAATGCTTATACTGCAACCTTATTTTGTTATTTCAGCTGAAATACTAACTCATCAAGTCGCTATCAACCCTCCTCCTCACGCTGCAAGCCAGAGAGTCGGTTAAAGCTATATTGCTAGTTAAATCCTGGCTTTCTAGCTGGATCTTGACAAGTATTAACAAATCCATAGCAACCCCCTCCCATGTTCTTTAATTAAAGACAGTTGTGGGGTTTCTTTTTTTAATTGCTATGTAGTTACAAAACCCAGCACAGAAATCAAGTTTACATAAGATCATATTTTTCTGTCATTTGGCATTTAGCTGTGCTACCTTGCTAAAGCTTTGAAACATGATCAAAAGAGTGCATCAATATAGTGATCATTCCTTGATCACTATATTGATGCACTCATAGATCACAGGAAGGACACGATATTTATACAGTTTTTTGGGGGGTGTTTTTTGCGGGCAAATTTTTACAGGCTTAAGTTTTGAGGGTAAACTTTCTACAAACAACGTTTCCGTAGATTAAGTTTCTCTACCTGAAGTTCAACCCTACAATCTTTTTGTGTCCGTCCGTTTAAACCGAAAAAAATAGTAAAATACACAGTCAGGGCTTTTTTCATAATTCACAGAGAGGACATAGTGAATCAAAATAATTTCACAGTTTAAAAAGTCTGTAGAAAGAGAGTCCTAAACAAATGTGTCCTTTGATGTAGTGGGGACATTGAACAAACATATAAAAAAGATGGGGACAACAAATAAATTGTGAAAGCTTGATTTATTATTTTTAAATGGTGATGAATAGACAGTATGAGAATTTGTAGAATTTATTAATTTTGTTTAACATGCTGTTATTTCTAGGTCTTCTCTATTCTGACATAAGTTTATAGGAACCGACACAATTGAGCAGTGTTTGTTTCTGTAAAGGTGGACAAAGTTTTCAAGGAACGCTCGATCCATTCTAAAAATGTTGGACTTGAAATGCAGCGACTGAATATCATTTAATGAATAGAATAAATACAATCTTAACAGCTTGTAATTATATTGCTAAACTGGATGAAGAGCCTAGTTCATGTTAGACTGTTATTATCACCCTTTGTCAAGTAAATCTTCTACTTATGCTTTATCCAGTTATTTCATTTTCACAGACAATATCTACTTATTTATTCATTACCTCAGAGGAGCCTTTTTTCAATACAACACATAAATGGTCGTAGCGTCTACAAGATGATCGTCAACATCGTTTGTAACATTGAATTTGGATTAAGCCAATCATATAAATATTTGGTTGGTTTTGGTCTCCTTTCTTTGTGGTATTCTCAGAGGAATTGCTGATAAGCTTGTACATTTATGGTAAAAGGAGTACCTTATGTGACATGATGACCCAAATTAAGACTTGTTTTCATGTGCAGTCAGATTTCCAACAAATCCAACACAATACAAGACTTACTTAAGTGTTTGTGTGGCGAATGTAAATACGTCAGATGGGAGAACATACGAAAGCACATAGTACTTTTCCAAAGGAATGTGTTGTGGCTTAATTACCATAAAATTGCCCTAGTTAAGCTCTGACCAGTCGATCAAGCTGTGAGATTTACTGGAATTACCAGTAAGTAGGAGAAAAGAGCGAGGTCTGTAAAACACGGATCAGGGGTTTCATATAGATTTGAAATACATGACCACTACTAGCAAAGCCAAAGTGTTTATGTACATTTTGAAAAGAGGATTAGAAAGTGAATCACTTTGCTTGGTTTCTGCTGATGGATTTCTCTGGGAAATTACATTTCATTCACTTTTTTTTTAATGCACACCATAATATTTTTCCGAGGACATCAAACTTGTAAACAAGCTTATAAAAGACTTACAATTCTAACTAGTGAATTTGTCAGGGGATTTACCTCAAGATGTAGCAGAATTTTGAGCTGTGATTACTCTTAATTATCTCTGAGATGTTCACTTGCATTCAGAAATTCCACAAAGTGTGTTTGAAGAAAGGTTCTATATGAACTTGCGCTTGACTTTTTATTTTATTTTTATGTTTTACCATTTAGATTTTGGACAAAGGCCTTGATATGTACTGTATATGATCGCTTTTGGTACTGAAGTTTAAACAATATGTATTTTGTCACACCATTATTTAAATTGTATTACCTCTATTATGTTTAAATCACTCATTTATTTTCTACCAAATCTTAAAATATGTCACTGTAAATTAGCTTTTCCATCCCCATTAGCTACTGGTAAGCAGCTGCCTTTTTTCCCTATTTACACATTTTTTATTTAAGTCCCCAGTCAGTTTTCCACACATTCTGAAATGCAGAGCAATTTCCTTGTTATTAGATACCCTTTTCTATTCATGTGATTGCATAAGGGTCTTATTTTACAGATGCATGAATGATCTATTAGACAAGATTTTTTTGTGTGCAAGCACAAGGATTTTTCTGTTATGTGGGCAACACCATGAAAGGGAGATACGAAAAATCTCTGGTTAACTTGTAAAATGGGCAAGAACGTTCAGGTAAACATCACAGTTAAGTCTTTGATTTACAATGCACTGAAATAGATACACGTGCCATCTGCTGCAAACTGCAAAGCACAAGTTAAAAATAATTTACACTAGCCATTATGCTGAGTTTCTGTTAAAGATGGATCTTCTTTAACTTGTGATACAAAACATTTTTCTAGCATTTCCTTTTGTAATAATAGTTGGGCACATTTCCTACCTAACTAATCTCAAACCCGTTGGGTCCTTTGATGACAACACGATATTTGTCACCATATCAATATGTCTAAATTGTGTCTTAGCACAAGTAAGTGTTTGCCGTCTGGTATCTATTAAGATGATACATTTGTAGTTTTCTTTAAAGACTGCAAAAGCTGCAATCTATACACAGTAACTGTGTTGCAAACTTTCTTTCTCCATTTTAAATGTTTTATTTATTTGGCCATTTCCATGCTTGTTGATTGTCCCTTAAGAATAGCCAATCACATGGACAATCTTTCTGTAAACCTTCTTGCAGTACCATCATGGGCAGCAACAATTGCTTCTTTATGGTCCATGATGATGTATGACTATCCTAGCATTGTGTTAGCACATTTTGTCCACAGCATCAAACCGCAACAACTTCTGCGTTTACAGTGATGGTTACACTTGCTGATCAGTAAATTCTGTTTTTCAATTAGCAGCGCCATGCTGTTTGTTGCCCTACTAAATCTTATAGAATCAACAAGGGAGTACTTATTTTTCTTCTTCTCACAGCCTCAGTAATTTTGGTTTGTTTTTAGCTGAATAAACAATGCTAGTGAATAATTTATTCAGTGGTTTTATAAAAATGGTTGGATTTAAAAATGTTTAGATTTTGGTCAAGAATAGGTTATTTTTAAGGCATCCTCAAAATAAAAATTCTACATCTAAAAGAGTAGTTTTTTTTTGTTTTTTGTTTTTTTTTATATCGGAATTTACAAGGAGTCATTATTACGGAGCCAAAGGTTTTTGGAGGGGCAGGTTTAACCTAAAACACTAAGCGTTCATTAAAATCCATTTGTGGATAGCCGGCCGTCATGTCAGTTTGCTGTCACAAGTATTATCTTTGAATCTGAATCGAAAAAAGGTAAGATGGAACACAATAGCACATTTCATTGTGGTTTGACTGCAGCAGCACAAATAAGTGAGACAGAAACAAATTAAGAGGAAAGAGAATCAATTACTCAGTTTTTGTGGTGTTTTCTTTATTATTTTATTATTTATCTATTAGTGCTCATTGTGTTCTCCAGCAACAGACTTTTGCTTTGCCTAACTGCGGTTTTTGATATCGTAGCAATAAACATCATTAGTACACATGCAATTGTCCAAGCAGAAGCGGCTTGCATTAATACACGATAAGCAAGACAGCTCAGCAAAACAAGTATAATATAAAACACAAAGCTAGCAGTATACATTATACACACAACCACAACAACAAATACAGCATGCCGTTGACATCTTTTACAGAGCTATATTCATTATGCGCACAAGTACAGTCAATGATGTGATGCAAGAGGGAAGTGAAGGCGGCACAGGCTTTGGGTCCCCACTGTAATCCGAACAGCAGAAGTGACAGAATGAGTTTTCTCCCTATTGAATAGAGAGACAGCTCTTTGTGTCTTTTCGATTTTCTTTCCATTCTCAAGATGTGTGGGAAAAGAAAGATATCCTTTGTGTCAAGCCACAAGACATAAAAGCAAAGTTGGATCTTGATTTATACGTTCATGTGTGTGTGTGTACTTGTTCGGCTATTCTATTTAGGACTTTCTATGGAAGATTCACCAACCTTCTGAAGAGTTGTGGTACTTATGAGGGCAAAAGCTGAGTCCTAATGCTGTATGTATTGGAATTAGATTTAGAGGGATGATGTGAATATGGTTTTGGTTAAAGTTAGTAGTATGCATGTGCATAAGGCAGCGTGAAAAAGGACAATGTCTTCATCTAAATATGTTTTAAGATGAAAAATTGGGCAAGTTTACAATTTGTTAAGAGTGTAATAGACCAAGCATATAAATGGGAGAATCAGTTTTTCTTGTGCTAAAATTGAAATATACTTTTTTCCTCGCACTTACGGGAAGCTTTTTTTACTATTTTATTTTGTTATTGTTAACTGGAAGTTCCTTTTTGCTTAATCTTTAATTTGAATTATTGTTCTTCCTGCATTCCATTTATGTAACAAGATTGCCAAACATCTTATATATTATTACTTTGTGTGAATATCCAGGTTTTCACTTATTTTTAACTCGCTGCTGGCACACCTGAATTACATCATGTGGGGCAATTGACAATACTTCTATTCTATTCTATTCTATTCCATCTTCATGCGGAACTGCAACAAATAGTGACAACATATTATAATCTTTATTAGAATAGTTTTTTTATTTGTTTTGTTTTGGGTTTTTTTTTCTTTTTGGGTGATTCAAACTTCTATTTGACTTTAAAAGATTCTATGCGGGATCGTGGTTTTCTGTCGTTTAAAAATTATTTGACTGACTAAATCTAAACATGACTTTCAAGCAGGCCTGCAGAGTACCTTTGTAAATATAGGCATGCTGTTTTCTTGCAGGTTAGCATCTTTGCAATTCTAGTGTGCAAAACTTAATGTAATATTTTAAAATTGATTCCAATAACTTAAACATTACGGTCATTTAAACCAAGACATTTCAAAGTGATTTTGAGATTTGGTTTTCAGGTCAGTTTTGCGGTAAAAACATATAGAAAATTCAACTTAACTTTGCATTGTTTATCATATGATGATTATTTTTTCAGAGGTCTGGTGCTGGGTAGATAAAAAAAAATAAAAAAAACAGAAAACCTGGTTGTGCCTTCAATTTTGCAATTAATTGATCTAGTCCAACTCCACATTTAGTTAAAGAGGGCATAGATAATGATAATTTTGGGGTTTCGTAACTGTTTTCCTTGAGGCATCATTTTATTTCTTTTTTGAAGACTAGGCCAGTTTTCTTTGCGGCAGATGCAGAGAATAATACTAATAATAACCGATCAAAGAATATATTAACATTACAAACACAGTAACTCGGGGAAAAGACACAAAAAAATATATATATAAATTTTGGCAATAAAACAAATTATGAAGGGCTTCAAAAGGGTTTGGTGAATGCTAAAGAGCTGAAGTAAAAAATAGTAGGTTTATTGTGCGTTTATCAATGAGCAGGCATCATGTACCTATCAGTTTTTAATTTATGAAAAATAATACTCTAAGACATACTGTATTTCAGCTATAAGCTGTGGTTCATATGTAAACAAAATGTGTAACTACATGTAGTATCACAAAATCACATATTTTACCGCATTTGCTTATGCAACATTTTTTTGTACAACACAAGCAGCTTTGTATATCCAACTGTGGAGTAAACAGAAGCGTCTACTTTTATGGAACAATATTGCTGTGTAGATAAATACTTATCTGCATAACATAGAAATTATAGAGGAATCAAATACAAAAGCCTCTATGCGCAATTAATTTTAAATGTAATCATTCATGTCCAATAAAGATCTCCCAAGTGCACTTAGTGGGATGTATTCACCTGAAAAACACCGGCGTAAAGATGTTAAGCTACTAAATTTGCAGCGCTTCATGTAAATTAATTCCGAGGGGAGTTTCTTTTGAGTGTGCCTGCAGAACAAAGGGTGATTATATTTAACAATGGGAAAAGTTTCTCTGCGTAAGCAAGCTATCACATTCTCTGTGTGTTCCCTCTGTGCCGCAGCTCTGTTCTGCTGCATTTGTTTCATACCTGCTACTTCCTGTCATTCACTCCCTCACAGAACCAGGACTTCAGTTGCTTGTGAGTCACTGTTTGCTCCATCTTAGACAGTCAAAGAACTGAGGGGAATGAGGGTTGTTTCATTGGGTTGGTTTTCGTAACAGTCGCTACTGCTTTCAGGACCTCGTGGAGGGGAAAAAGCATGTCTATATACATATTAACTAATACGTAACCAGACTACAACCACAGAAGCACTAGTGTGTCTTCAAGACTTGTTTTTCTATCTTAAGAGAGAGGTATATACGACTGCATCTTTGCAAACAAACGTAACACAGGATCCAAATATTGTTATCAGGAGTCATTTACTGTCACACAATACGTTTGCCATACAAATCCAAACATGTTTGTACATCCATTCAGCTCAACCCTAACTAGTATGTATTCGTTCATACAGACACTGTGGTTGTGATAATCAACACTTCGACCCTTCTTTGACCCTTCATCTCGCTGCAAAAATGTGTTTTCAACCATCCGCTTGACACCAGCCATTAGTCATATGCAGTCAGATAACACAAATAATATTTTTTTTGTTTGTTTGTTTTTTTGTGTGTGTGTGTGTGTGTGTTTTTTTTATTAAATAAACTGTATAAACATCACGGCATACATGAAGAATAATGGTCTGAACACTTTTATCAAGGCTGAGCTTCTTTTTGATTGGCGAGTGTTTTTGTTGTGCACAATACTAACAAACCTCAGGCGCATGCAAGGTATTTTCATGAAAGCATATTAATTGGAAACTGTGGGAAAAATATGTAAAAAGCCCTTAAAATAATTGCTCTCACTAATGAATGCACTTTCAGTAAACACTCAAACAGAATTTCACACTGAAAATGTTCAAAATTCCCTGGTGTCACTATTAGTGTAACACCTAATAAGTTCTATTAGGTATTTAGTTTTAAGGTACTTTTTAATGTCCACTTCTTATAGCTAATCACAGTTTTCAGAAACCTTTTTATTAGAGATCAATGACTTGCTGTGTATCAGGTGAATACATGATTGTACATAACATGTATCTCCTGCCAAAACCATTTTCGGAAACCATTATAGTTTTCTGGGAATACTTACTGTGTGCACCATGTGCTTTTTAGAGAACCAGGACCAAGTTATCCCAGTAGAAATCCACCTCAGAAAACATGTACTTTGTATTTATTTCACACAGGCAATGTGTCAGCATTTCCCATTTTTTCTTAACTAGAAACGATAAAACAGGAATGCTAATAGTAACACATTACATATGCATGAAGACTGTGAATATTCATGATTTATTTTTTGATGCAATATTAGGTAATACAATTTTGTGTAATTACAACATTTTCAATTAAGTCTCTGATGGTGAATACCAGGGATTCTTCCTTTTTTTTCTTTTTTTTATCCATCTGTGGAGTTGGACACCAAACTCCGTTGTCATAGACCTTTAAATGGATTTTACCTTGTAATGTTGCTATATTTTACAATGTTTATGTAAACTAAGATACGTTAGAACAATATTAAAACTTTCCAGAGATATGTCTTAAAATAAGTGTCCACTGGAGTTACGATTAAAAAAAAAAAAAAAAATCTGTGATTTTATGTATTATAAATTTTACCTCGTACATATCAACAGTCACAAAAAATAACTATTATTATTAAGATATAATAAAGGACAATAAATTAGATTTGTAGGGTAACAATGATTTTGCTGGTACAATTCTGGTAGAATGTATTATGATCATTAATTCTGAGTGTAATTGCTATAATTAATCACCTAATTATCATCATTTATTATAACATAAATGAAGTGTTTTTGACCTTTTCATTTTCACCTTAAAGCTATGAAGATCATCTGTCTTTTGTGTAAACACTTTCTGTATCCAAGTATGTACTGGAATAATGTATTCTTTAATGTTGTTGTATCCTTTCTTCCCTGGTATCTGTCTTCAGTGTGTTCTACTTACATTTTCTTCTTCTTGCGGTATGACCCTTATTAATTTCACACCAGATGACTCAGAGCTGCTGAGGTGCTGCCATCTGGGGTTCTCCCAAGGGTTCACTGAGCAACACCAAATCTGAGAGCTTTTACTCACTTGGACACGCAAGCAGCCAGCAAATAGAAACCGGTGCCTTTTTTAGCACTGTCGGGTGACATTAACTCAGTGTAAATGACAGGAGAACCAAAAGTCAGTTTGAACAGTTTTAATGTGGTCGTTTTCTTTCTTTTCTGCTGCACTTCTGCCCACTTCACTACTGCTTGGAAGCGCTGGTGGAGCAGATGGCTTGGCATCACCCTGACAGCCCAGTGTCGGCCTCTGTCTTTGGTTTGTCATACAATCCAAGACTCGCTGTTAGCCCTGAATAAACACAGAAAGTGGCACGCAAAAACTCAACACAAACAATTTGAGGGCACCATTAAACAGGAATATGAAAACTCACCAAGATACAGCTCAATCAGAAAACAGGTTCTCTCAACAAGACTCTTCCCTTGAGGGACAGAGAACATTAAAATGTGACAGCAGCAAACAAACAAATTTGTTTTGCACAGTTGGTGTGAAATTCCTGTACTTATTTTATAGCAGCTCTAGGTGAGCTCAGGATGAGCAGACTTTTCTATGTGATGAGTTGTTATCCTTCATAAAGAAAGTTGCGAGAAAGCCAGTAAGCTGTAGATAAGAGCGAATGTATGGTCACAGTGCCTTAAAAAAAATACTTTTTAAAAAATTCTGCTGCAGACAAATTAAATAACTGATCTTTCACTACGGCCATTAGTCTTGATAAAATCAACATGAGGTACTGACAAGGATGATTATGTTCTATCATATGCTGTGAGTACGGACATTAACCATTATTCCACCCATGTGTCTCCCAGCATGTTTGGCTGACTTAGGGATGTTTAAATGGATTGTCAATGGGTTAAAGCATTAAATTCCCATATTAAAGAATGACTCCCTTTGTGTATTCATTGTTCTGTTCTATCATACACTAAACAAGGGAACTAACAAAGTAGGTTTATGTTTTATGTTTGTGGGCAGAAAGCTGCATTCAGACTGAGCCAATGCTAGCTAGTGGATTGGTAAAAAAAAGCAACAATAACAACAAAGATAAAATACATAAACAATGAAAGATTATTTATACATTCAAATCTGTTCATCTTAAAATCATGGACATTTAAAGCCATTAACTTTGTATTTTGCCGAGCTCCATTTGTTTACATGCAAGATTTGCATACCTATGAATATGAAAACCTTTGTCTGTTTTTCACAGCTTTCCTTCTGTTCTAATCCAAAAATATTTTACTAGTGTTGAGGCGGCCAGTTATGCATACTATCCAGTTTAATTTAGAGGAAATAATTGAATTTCCTTGTTAGGTAGTAGGTGGTATTACATATAGTAGACTATCTACGGCTCAGTTGGTAGACTACACAAACAAAATTGCCATTTTGTTTGGGAAAACCTTTAAGCCGGCATTAAACATACCGTTCACTGAGGCCATAATTCTGTATCAAAACTCTTGGTTGATTGGTCTGATGTAATATAGTTAAAATATTTCCATAATTAATAGAAAATAAGGCTTGAAAACATCTTTATGTCTTTATTTAATTTCTATATAATGTGTTTCATTTAGTAAACTAAGCTATTAAAATGCATTAAAAACGTAATTATATTCTCAATTTTTGAAGCTGTACTGTGGTTTTGATTCTGGTTTCCTCTTGCCCAGTCCAGTATGTCCTCGGCAACAATCAGGAGGGCTTTGTGATTGATTGTGTTTACCTTAGTGAGTGTTACTTGGTGACTAAAGTTCTATTGTAAAGCACTAGGTTGTGAAATGATCTAGTCTCTGTACCAGTTATAGATGGAGTCCAATTAATCATTTCAAGTGATTGTAGCATCACTAGCAATAAACACACTCAAAATAACTTTACAACTGACGTCAGTCATATTGATCCTCAAAAAATGGCCTGTCAACCCATTTACTCATGTTCTCCTTAAACGTAGATGATAGGGAACCGTCGGTTTATTCAGATATCTCCAATTGGTGACCATTAGTCCAATATTTATCTGTTAAACCCACTTAAATTAGTTATGTTTTGGATCTGTTCCCCAAAACGAAAAGTCTTCCCTCTTTCTCCAAACAAAAATAATCACTCATCAATATTCACCTACTCCTTATCTACCCAAGCCACCCCGCGGTCTCCCGTACTGCTCCAGTATCCATCTCAACAAATCATCAACACAATAACGACTCAAGCAAGCTCCTTAAGTATTCACAAATACATCCAACTATACCCCAATAACCATTTTCCAATTCCGAGATAGCCTCCTGGTCTTCTGCTAAAACTCAAAGCACGTTCCTGTTATCAACAATAATCCCATAAATCTTAACTGTAAACTTATAGAATGTCCTAAGGTCTTCTCTGCATTTTATTCACACCACGAAAGGCTCTTTACCATCACAATACAATGTTTAATTGCTTTTCTGCAGTGCATGTTTTTAGATAAAATGATTTTTAGCCATGCACAACATGAGTTACACTAGTTTAGGTAGACTCATATTGGTAAGTAGCTGATGTCTTTTATGAAACATTTACAAAGACATATTGGCAGCAGATTTCTCTCTGGAATATATACTGTATAGACTAACTGAATGATGAAACGTTGGCAATACATGCCACTGGAAGTGTGAAACAGCATACAATAAAATAAAGAATCCAATACAAAGCAAGACTTTGTCAATAGAAGTAACCTGAAATGTGAGATTTTATGACTGAGAGACACTTTTGGAAAATCTGAAAAAAAGACTGGGCACTGCAAACTGGTTATTTGCAGATGAAGCCTTAAGCATTGTATTTTCTGATATAGAGAAAGTTACTGATGCTTTTTTTTCTCTTTCTTTTTTTTGTTGGCCACTATACAGTTCAAATTCAGGTTTGTGTTTGTGAAAACCTAAATACACGATTAGACGGCAACTTATGTTAGATTTGAAAATTTAAGCTATCTTGTAATACCTATACCTTAAAACTGCTGAGTCAATGATAAAGTAAATTATCAAAGTAAAATGAAAATGCAAATAATTTGTCAACAAGAACCCCCACCCAACTAATGCTAACTGATT
The DNA here is from genome assembly GCA_032876305.1 of Orestias chungarensis. NCBI lineage: Eukaryota > Metazoa > Chordata > Actinopteri > Cyprinodontiformes > Cyprinodontidae > Orestias > Orestias chungarensis. The sequence goes on from JAVLVB010000475.1 coordinate 4,331,716, forward strand.
AGTTGCATTAAAATGCGGTAGCTAATCATCTTGAGCAAACATTTTGAGGTAATTGGTTTTTCTGTTTTGCTAAATGTCTTGTTTTATCTGTTTTTCTTCGTTCTTGCACCCTTTGCAACAGCACTTATAATATATAATCATTCAGAACCTAACTTGTGTCTACAAGAAGTATGTGGAAAAACAGAGAAATATAAAACAGAGTTATATCTGCAACCATTTTTTTAAATCCATTGGTCTTTACAAACAACGAATCAAAAATAATGGGGCGTAACAATAAAAATTTTAAAAACATTGAATATCTTACATATTTGTACCCTTCACTATTTTAAAAAATACTTCAGAAAAAATTGCCCTCATTGTAAAGGCTCTGATCAAATAACCCCTGGTAAAAATAGAAAGAAAATATTAGCTTATGAAAATATGGAGTAAGATCGCTGTCAAAATGGTGTTTGCACAACTCTAACATTCGTATTCGTATTTATATGTCTATTAAGTTCTTGTACCCAAAATTCTTGCACCCAAAGTTCTGCTGAAATCTTTGTGAGTGTGAGAGTATGAATCTAAAAGCTATGAGTGCAAAGTCTTGTGAATACAACTCTCATTTCTACGACTATGAACCTTTCCTTTCTCTGTGGACACGAATTCAACTTTGTGGGTACGAGTAAAATAAATGGAGCAACAGCCTCAGGTGAAGCATCACAGGTAAGATCAATATATATATCTATGTAAACAAGTGGTTTTATTCCACCCGGTTCACTGGCTTTAAATTCGGAGCGGGCCGTGTATGATGTGATCGCGGATCGATTACTCCGCCCTGTGACGTCAATATAACAATTTTTAACTCAAGCCAACAAAGTTGAATTCGTGTCCACAGAGAAAAGAAGAGTTCGTAATCCTACAAAATAGAGTTGTATTCTTAAGACTTTGCACTCACAGCTTTTAGGTTCATACTCCCACACTCACAAATATTTAAGTAGAATTCTGGGTACCAGAACTTTATTGACATATAAACAAGAATATGAATATTAGAGTTATGCAGACACATTTTTGACAGTGATCTTACTCCATATGAAAAAGGATTAAAACAATTGCTGTGGGTAAAGAAGATGTGAAATTCCAATTAAGATCAAAAAGTAATTTTATCTATTTTATTCTCATTGCTTTACGTTTTTAAATCTTTGTACATATTAACAGTTTACAATTTTTACTGGATGTACAGTGGACTCTGGGGTTAGGGACCACGCTATCCATAAATAACTTAAATTAGCCCGCTCGTAATTCATTTCCGAGATTTTGAAAGACATTTTGTTAAAGTTGAAAGACACAGTGACATAGAAGCACTCCCAAATTCACCCGCCTTTCTAACGCAAGCATATATAATCTATATAATACATAGCATGCATTATCCACATTATATGTAAATGGCCATTTGCCTACATCCGAAAAGGAACAGCACGAGTCAGACATCAACAGGCTTTATATTTTACAGCAACATGGTGCCATGTCATTGACCAATTACGTGACTGTGTTACCTTCATTTTATAGGAAAATGCTTAATAGTTCAAAACACCTTAAAAATAAATTTGACTTTGCCTCATAGCCATATTTGACACCTTGAAATTGGCCTCTGTCTCTTTAAGAGGCTGCCACCCCTGCAGACACTCCCCCTTTAGCATATCAATACAACATTGCTTCTCTAAAATGTGCATTGACACTGTTTATTAGGATAATCATTTTTAAGAAAAAAAAGCCATATTACATAAAACCATTTTTGAATTATAGATACTCAGGATATTGTTGCTCAGTTCAAGCAAGTGTTTGTTATTCACTGCTGCTGCTAGTCTGGTGGATCTGTTTTGTATTAGAGCAGGATAGACTGCCCTGTGGGGCTGGAGTTCTTTTTTGAACTGAGATTTAGGCATGCAGGAATTAGTCAAGCCAACAATCTTGGTATATGACTTGTAACATTATAAAATTATTACATGAAGTAAAGGTCAAAAAAGCAGGTTTTGCATAATATCACCCTTTTAAGTATGTGATGTTTCCAGAGTTTTTACGTTTCTTCAGGTTCTTAGCATTTACATCCAACATTATACATTTATTCTTAATGCATATTGTATTGTTGTAAATCTGAATTTAAAACATTTATTTAAACAAGTAAAGTGTAAAAGACAAACTTTGAAGGCTTCTTTGCCAGTTTAGAGCACATAGTCTAGCCCAAGCATAAAATAATGCTAAAAATGGTAAAATATTTTGGGTAAATACACTTTAGCTTCTCTGGTTATTATCATGAATACCAATAAACTTTGCGTTCATTGATATATATTTGTTAATGCCCTTTACTACAACAAGTGTTATCTCTTTCCCAAGGAGCTGCCAGTAGCAATTTTCCACATCAGCTATTCCAGAAAAAGGCTTTTCAAAACATTTCTCACATTGGTAACATTTTCTGCCAACCAACTGTGCAAGATATTTAGTGTCAAAATAAAATTGGAATAAACCCTATCCTGCAATTAAAACTATTTAAATAATTTTAAAAAGTAAACAATAAGAGTAAAAAAAAAATCTAAACTTTGTTAAATTTATGCGACCTGAGAATCATCAACTTTGTCAAATAGCTTAAATTAAACCAAAGTAAGAAGCGCACTTCTTGAAGGATAAATGCAATTAGCATTTTGGATTAATCTTTTTCAGATGCACCTTGTGATTACAAGTACCCTCAGAATTTGTATATGAAAGTGTCCTTACTCTTATTATAAAATAATCAGTGTTGCACAAAAAAGGCATCAGTCGGTAGGAGACCAGATTGCATCCACTTAATTACAGCAGCCCAACTCTTGATTGTTGATCACACAGCCTGAGATCTTGTTTCTTTGACATTCTGCTTCACCGCCTAAAACTAAAAACAAGTAACTGCAAAGACTGCAGGAAAGGAATAAATCATGTTTGTCCAATAGATGTGTGTAATTAGGTCTATGTGAAGGAAAAAGAAATAGTGTGGGAAACATATCAAAGAAAGAAAGCAGTCCGGCAGGGAGAAGGAAGCTGTAGAACAATAATATTAGGGAATTGGGGTGAATCAGTGTTTTTTTTTTGTTTGGGAAATGAGGTGCACAGGTTGTTTCCAGGCAGTGAATTGATACATGAAAGCAGCGAGCAACAGTAGTCAATTACAGCAGTGCATGATTAACTAAAACTAATTAAGACCTTTGGGTAATGGAAGGAAAGGAAACAGTAGCCGTCCCCTTCCCTTCTTACTGTGCAAACTCCCAGTGCAGTATCTGTTCAGACGCCTCCTTTGTTCTCAGAGTCCCAGTCCTCAACCCAGCTGAACAGTTGCCATTTCTACAGAAGCTCTCTTTCACTGACTCCATCCAATTTGCTGTTGTTTTTTTTTTTTTCATTACATTATTGTGCATGCGTTGTTATGTATTCCATGTCACAAAATCTCCATGATAGTCGCACACTATAATCAGTTCATTATAAAGTCTGCGGTGAGAGTGCTCCAGAAAACCAAAACGTCAGGTCACTTGTTTAAGAGCAGAAGCACAGAATCTCTGACTCTACTTTGTTTGGTCATTTGCTCTGTTCGTGCTGGGAAAGGCAGAG
>JAVLVB010000475.1:4335424-4347330 GCA_032876305.1 Orestias chungarensis
TATATATATATATATATATATATATATATATATATATATATATATATATATATATATATATATATATATATATATATATATATATTAGATTGGCTTCATTTTAATAAGCTAAACTGATCTCCTATTTGGGCTGAAGCCAACATAATACGAGTCCTATTCCCCACCAAACTAAAAAGAAAAGAGTTTTTAAATAATTTATTGTTTCATACATATTGCTTTTTAACTTATCTACTATATTTGCCCCTTTTTTTCATTGTAATAGCGTACACTAGCAGAATAATTTAAGAAAGTTGGTTGTTTTTGGCTTCACTTCTACTCCATGAGTTGTTTACTGTGTTACTGTCCCCGTCTATTAATAAATAAATGAAAACAATATCTATGGTATACATTTTAATATATAAAACATAGTAATCCAGTCCTTCAAAACCCAGGTGTATAAGGGCTACTGAGGGAAGTACTTGAGGCTTCTCCTTTGGGACAGCTACTGTCATATAGTCAAATTGTTTCTGTCAGTCACGGTGAAAAGGTAAAGACAGGAGACAGGAAATCACCACATCACCCCTAATGAAAGAGATTCTTTGACATTACATTACAGAAGCCTATTTAACTTCCATGAAAGCAGGCTTTGCACTGAGCTTCTTCTTTGAGTTTGCTAATTAACTAACATCCTATTTAACTCAAGTCTGCTTGAAATGCCACATTTTTCTCCATGTCACATTTCCATGTCGAAACGTCAATGTTCAGAATTCAATTTTTTCATGTGAGGGTTAATTAAAAAAGAAGTCAGTTGTCGCAACATGTTCTTATGCATCAGCTGCTCTATTCCCAGATATAGGAATTACTCAAGTAGAATTCACAATTTCAATTTGACATTAGCTGAGAATTTATTTTGTATTAGTAACAATACTTTAATGTAGTGTAGATCATAACAGAAATTCTGCATTATATTCTTTGCATGTTGGAAAAAATATGTCTAGTATGCAGGCAATTTACATCCGTGTAATATTTCAGTGAGTGTTCTATTAACAAAACAGCAGAAAAAAAAAATTGATTCAAGACATCATTTAAAACTTATTCATTAATTTATCTTTAAAAGAGAATCTTATTTTTTCATTGGATATGTTATCTATTATCTTATGATTACTAATTTGGAGTTTAGCAAACAAAATAAGGTCAATGAGTACCAAGAATGTTTTAGTCACTGTTTTATCTAAAATATATGCTGTGACTTTACGTTTTATTTATTTCTATTGCTAATTATATCTGTGAGGTCCTTCAAAAGCAGGAGATCCAACATCATTTGTAAGGTGAGTAGAACTTGCCACTTATCTTAATGCCATTGCAGCACGAGGGGTTTCGCCAGGCATTTGCATAGTCTCTACTATGGCCTGCCCCTTGGTCTCCAAGATAAACCTATTGCATTACTACTTTTCCATCTTGTTTATTTAATCAACACAATATTAGGATTTTCGATTTTAATGCCTGCTGACATATTTGTTATATGCATTAAATTAGCTGCAAGGACCACTACCTCATTCAGCTTAAGAATTAGAGCTTACTTAAAGAAGAAGTGCACTACTTTGGCACATTGTTGGTAGTAAGATGGTTCCAGCTGTTACTGTCAAAGTCAGACTCCTAAAACACAAGCATCCTAAACTGTTGAAGAGTGTAGAGTAGACATGGGTGTTCTACTGCCCCCGGGCCACATACGGCCCATTATGCTTTTTAGTCCGGCCCAACGAAGTTGTCCAAATTGTAGTAGAAACCCATGGATTTGTAAAAACCTCATTCATTTCCCTTTCCCCTTCAATACCCTCGTTTCCTCAAAAGATGGCGCACTAATCTAGACACGTTTGCGTGTAAATTTCAATTGCGTGAGTCTTGTGCCACCAGGTTTGCAGGCACAGAGCTACCTGAAGCAGCAATAATTGTGAGCGTGTGCGTATGAATCTCAGGTGCGCGCACTTGCTCAAAGTTGCTCGGACACGTGCTCAACTCTGACAAACTGCTCGCTCGCCCACTCAGCTCACTCTGCTCGCGCTCGGCTCTGTGTCTGCGCTCGCAACTCTACATTATATGTAAATGAGCCGCGCTCCCAGCTAATCAAAGACTGGCCTTTTTCATCCAATTAAATCATTCCTTCCAATTACACAAAGTTTATTCAGACGCTCAGACTCACTAACATTTCAGCAGAGCCGCAAGCGCAGACAGAGAGTCGAGCACAAGCTGAGTGAGTTGAGCGCGTGTCCGAGCACCTTTGAGCGAGCGAGCGCACCTGAGATTCATACGCACATGCTCACAATTTATGCTCCTTCAGATAGCTCAGTGCCCGCAAACCTGGTGGCACAAAAATCAGGCCATAACTCTCCAGCTCCTTAAATACCCTTAAATATGTGTTGAAAACACATATAGTGTAACAAAAAATTCAAGTAGTATAACCAGGAATGCATCACAATCAATTGCCGGTATGCTGATAAAAGATTTGATTATTTTAGAGAAGACATGTTTTGGATTGTAATAGAATGTGCAGTGTTTTTAATCAATTTCTGTGAATTTAATTATAATCCATTACCAGATGTTTTGGCTTTACTCACTTTTTTTAACACGTGCTTTTACTTTGAACATAGGCCAACATGCCATGTGTACCTAATAAATTGTCCTTTTGTTTTTTTGCCCAACGGACATATATTAACACAAGAAAGCAGTGATGTTGTTTTGTCAGCCAATGTGTCCACAGTTAGTCCGCTGGTCACTTTCCTTACCTGGCAACCTTCATACTTAAACCAAAACCAGGAAAAAGAAATAAAATGAAGAAGTTATTTATTGCGGCAAGTTAGTTGTTCTATTTAGCTTTAACTCAATAAAGGGCATAGGATTGCAGTAAAAAAAAAATAATTGAAATAAAGAAATATATGTGCTGTGTCCTTACATTACTTAGCTGTGTTTTCATTTTATGGTCAGTTGTTGTACTAGTGATGTTTGCCTCTAGCTGACACTACTGATGTGTCTCAAATTATGCATTTTTTAGGGGCCTGCTCTAGGTTAGCATTCAACTTAAAACATTCCACTAACTTTATAGATCAAATCTGTCAACCAGAAGCTTCTGTCATGACCAATTAGAAATGCTTTTTGATTTTAAAACATGTCCATAGACCAGGGAACTGCCTGTGGCCACTGTATGGGAAGAAACTTTAGCCATCAGAAACTGAATCTGAATTGATCAGACTGAATCTGTATTAGGCAAAATTTGAAAGTAAATGTAGTCGGTGGCGTTTCACATCACTGTGAACCAAAGCTTTGCGGGGATCCTCCACCATGTCAGGTGACCAGCTGCAAAACTCTCTGGTTTGCATTACATTGATTACATGTGTAGAAAGCGTCATGTAAATGTCAGAGTGAAAATGTATTTTTCTTTGCATGGTATGTTTTTATATACAGCTTTTATTTGTCTTTTAACATGCATTTTCATCTTAGTTTTCATTTGGATTTTAGCATGTACATTGATCGGCATTGATTTTCTTTGTAACTCTGATGGTGAGGGGGAGGGGCACATCAACTCACTGCATGTGAAAGTAGGTGCATTAATTAACGCACCTTTAAAGAGAGTCTGCAGGGCAGAGTTAAGAACCCTGGGGAGCTGGAACGGAAAGGCCAAGGTTCTAAAAGAAGGAGCACGGCAAAGGTGCCAGCTGGATTCCAACAGTTCACAGAGTAAGCAAACCTTATAAATCTATATGGGGGGAAAAGGGGTTGGTCCAATACAACAGCAATACTGAAGATAAATTCAATGAATATTTAACATCTTCAACAACATAATTATGGGAAAATATAATTACTGCCTTTCTCATAATGCTTCACTAAGCCCCAAAGAGTAAGAGTGAAGTGTGAGCGTGGAAGCTTTGAATTTGCCCCCCTGCTCAACAAAAACAAATTACTTTAATGGTTAAAAAACTCATTTAAGTACTTTGATAAGTACATGATGCATGCACAGATACTTTCTAATTCACTTTTTGTTGGTTTATTAAACCTGCAAGAAATTCCCTCTGCTTAAGTGGTGCTTCTGCTCCTAAGACTGTGTGGAAATTGACTTAAGAAGGTTGTTTTTATTCTTGGGTGATGGTGAAGAGACCTTGTAACTAAAACAAAATTTAACCTAGGAGACATGCAATCATTAGAAATGTGGAGCCCATGTCAAAGAGTCAGTCAAAAGATTAATTAAAAAAATATATATCTCCAATCCTTTCTGACCACGGTTAAATGGTGACAGGTTTACCTTCATAAATCTAAGTATTAGAATAGAACTATAGTTATTTTTTGTGAATTTCACTTAACATACGTCAAACAAGATATGTTTTCTATCTTGGGTTTCTCCCGACCCCAATAGGGACAAGGGTGTATAGAAAATGGATGGATGGATGGTTCCTCTAAACGTTCAATCCTTCTAGTGTTAAGAAGACAACAAGAGATTTAGATTAAGTGCATGTCACAAACGGTGATGGTTTTTGCAAACTCTATGCCTGTTTTGCTAATTGTATTAAATGTTTGTATACCTGTGCCTGCCAGAGCAGATACATTTTCTGCTAACAGTGAGGAGGAAATCCACCTTGAAGAAATTTCAGACATGGGCAGTCTAGCGCATACTTATCCATTCCTTTAGTATGTTTGGGTTGGAAATTTTTTAATAATTATACCAACATGTTATTTATGACAGTAAGTAATAACATTTTTCAATGGCCCAGCAGAGTAGTGACCTCAATCTGAATTCTAAGAGAGAGACAAATATTAGGTCGATGGCAGGGAAGCATTATAACCTATATGACTCTTACTGTAGCTCATAATTTTCAATACATTTTTCTTGACTTGCCTGTCTTGTTTTGCCCTTTTTTGGATACATCACCACTTGCTAAAATTTGGCCAATGACCACCTTTATTCCCCAAGACTGCAGATCCAGGTCCTGCCCGCAGATCTATGTGGCTGTTTCTGCCTCTACATGTCCGACCCGGTTTCTGTTCTTTGATCGACAAACCATGTCAAACCCATAGAGCCTTAATTGTGATTGTGCTTCACTGTATGTGACCTTTGCCTCTTTCCCACAATGCTGTTTTAGGTTGGAATTAAAACTGCGTTCTTCAGCTTGACTACTTCCCATATTTCACATTAGTTATCAATTAATATATGGCTGTCTCAGTTTATCTCATAAAAAGTCTGCTTGGTTAAATAAAAATACATAGGTATATGAGAGGTATAAAAATGCCCTTAATTAGTGGCTTAGGTAAAGAAAACACAGGTTTTTTCCTGTTCTTTGGATTAAAAAACAAAATAGGCCATTACTGAGTCAGTCTGATTTTTAATTTTTTTTCTCCAAGTTTGTTTTGGAGTTACCTAAAACTGGGTACAAAATTTTTTTTAACACAAAATACTGGATAGAATATACATGTAGCAGGGCATGCATATCTTTTCACACCTTCCTAAGCCACTAAAAAAAAACCTTAAGTGGTTTCAGCTGTAAATCCTTTAGAAAAAAGCAAAGCTGTAAATGTGTCTAAGCAAAACAAATGTTATATATATATATATATATATATATATATATATATATATATATATATATATATATATATATAAAACATTAAAAAAAAAACTATGGCAGATTATGATTGCTTTATGATTCCTTAGTGACAAGTTTGCGGAATTCAAGGTTAAAAAACAGGCAACTAATGTTAACGAAGTGACAACACTTGAGGTTGCAGACTCACAGATGTAAATGGAAAATGAAGTTAGCTGCTGCCTTCTAACTTTAATATTTCTTTTTTCTGACCATACTTTTCCAAGTATTTATGTATCTAAGATATATAATATATATAATGTAAATGATAAATTGAGTATGATAAGGAACTGTTTTTCTTCTTCTTTTGATGGTCACTGATATTATAACCATATAGCTAAACTAATCTGGGTCCCTTTTTTTCCTGCTGGGATTTCTATTAGGCGTTTGCTACTGTATGAAGTAAATTGTCCCTTGAAAATCAAGCCTGTCTAATTTTTTTTCTAAAATGAAATCATTTTTCTACTTTAAGGATATAATAATTTTAAACCTAAGCTTCATTTTCAAATAATTTATTCATAGTCTTCCATATTATTATTTTATTAGGTTTTAATACTGACCTAAATGTTATGGTTAAGTTTTAAGAATAAATCTAAAAGAAATGTATCAATCAACTTTTACAGGAGCCATTCAGTGTTTTTTTTTAATGATTAAAAAAGCTTTATACTTCTGCTAGGCTGTAGAATTAAACAGGTTGTGGACAGTACTTTTTATATATTATAACAATTTGAATTTAAACCCATTATATATGCCTGCATCTATTGTTGTGCAAATACAACAGCACCTAGAGCAATAATTAACAACTGCCCTCACTTTTACAAGGATAATTGGATAATTTAGAAGAAACCCGCTCCAATTACACCTAGTCTGGTAGCATATGATCTGAGGCAGCAGTGGATGCACATTGTCAGTAGGCACACACATATTTGCTGAGTTCAGAACATATGTTTAGCATGACCCTCATCAGAGTTTGCGAGTCTCCCTGCAGTTTCGGCTTTGGGAACCTATAGATTTTTTGATAAAATGCAATCATACATACGTTCAGAGTCATTATGAGCTCTGTCTTATATGCTTTGGAATCTGCCTCATTTAGACTAATTACAGTAATGTGTAGTATCAATGTGTTAATTGGCTTATCATAGTGTGAACTGTCAGAAAAAATACATAAATATGTGTGAGCATGGCTTTAAATATGTTAAATCCCAATGTACTGTATTGAACACAAATAAAAGAAAATCCTTCTCTCAATGCATAAGATGAAAATAAAATTGAAAGAAGGGCAGAATGAGTTGATCATATCCACAGGTAGTGGTGAGTAAATAAAGTGAAATTACAAATATATGTGAGCCATCACACCAACATAAAAAAAGATAAATAAGATCTAAACATGTATATTGTGTCTTATCTTTTGCAAAATATAACAGGTTTAGGTTGTCTTAATTAAATTTTAAGAAAACCTAACTGCCAGCTTAATAAGCCATGTTTTTTATCCATGGCAAACTAAAATAACTTAACCATTAAGTGGGAAAGTTCCCTGAAAGTTTTTTTTTTTTTTTTTTTTTTCCACAATTCTTAACATTATGCAGCCAAAAGTTAAAGATGGTTAGTATAAACTGACCCAGACCTCCCAGCTAAAACCTAGGTGATATCTTTGCTGACATCCTCTGAAAAAGAAAGTCTACCCATAGTGAGCTTTGAAATTACATTATACACAGAGGGTGCATGGCTCCACTTTACCCAATTCTTCCAGAGCACACAAGATGAAGACAAATCCTCCAGCCCAAATTCAGACAACTGAAAAGACAGATTTGGTGCTTTAAGGGATATGAACACTGAGAGTGACACAGTCCTAATGGCCGGAGTGGGAAGAATATTACGGACAACGGTTGTGTCATGAGTACGCACAGTGGATGAAAGATAATGGTGATTGACATCTCGCCAGCGCTCTCCGTCTTATTTACATCAACAGATTTTTGACTGATGAAAAATTGTCCGGGACTTACATCATCGTCATCATTTCAGCCGGTAAGGCTAAGTAACAAGCTTATAACTGTTGCAGTCCAATGTCTGTCAGCAGATGGAATGCCCACAACATAAAATTGCCATAAAACCTCTTATGAAATCACTGCAGGATGGAATGAACATCCTTGGAACTGGATGATGCTTTTATTAGGAACCAACTGCCTTGCATATAAAAACAAATCAATACAGACGTTTTCCGAATAAGGGAAAGTGGTACAGTGTCGATCTACAAACACAAAAAAGAATACAAACTGTTTTTCATGACAGACCTCGTTTCACCTTGACTAAACATAACATTAAGATTAAAATTATGTAAAGGAAACTATTGCCGTGTTGATCATGTGCTGGAGTAATCCTCCCTTGAATCCAATTAAACCACATGAGGTTACAACCATCCGCCTTGGCCCTACATTTTCCACTGACAGGACCACACTTTTAGCAGCAATAGTAAAGAAACTCTTGAAATAAATGTAAAATGAATGCTTACTCCACATATTGTTTTTGTGGTGCCACGAGTTTAACTAGATTTAATACAATGTTCTCATTAATGGAGAGAGGAACTTTTTTAGTGTGTTTTGGATCACTGTCCTTGGTTAAGGTCACAAACTAATAGCCTGATATTAGCATCAGGATTTTCTAACAGAAAGCTGTTAAAATGATTAATTGTTATCGACAGGTGCAGCTGTAATCAATCCATGTGTGGCTAATGAAGCGTACTGATGAACGCCGCCCGGTTGATTCAGAGCTGAACAAGAGAGTGGTGGGTAATACTTTTTGGGACATAGGACCATATTTGATTATTTTTCCCTTGATAAATGAAATCCCCCTTTGAAAACTGCTTTTGTATTCATCTAAATCAGCTTAATTATAATACTAAAATTTGCATGTTAATCTGATTTAGGAAAGTGTAAAAAAAACTGTTAAAACACAAAGAAATCTAAGATGAGGCAAATAGTTTTTTCCAAAGCGCCTTAACGTGATAGAAAAGCGTTTAAAATATTTTTAAATTAAAATTATTAGTGGACTGTCGGCATTCTAGCAAAACACCACTATCAAGGAGAAATAAGAAAAAAGAAAATTTTCAACTCTCACACATACAATTAAGACAAAAAATGAGGTAAGAATTTGTTTTGCATGGATTTATCTGTTTGCTTTTTCTGATGCTTTTTTTTATTTTTATATGGAATTAATTCAGCTGCTTTTATAAATGCACTGCTCTGATCAGCTGCCTCCTTACTTCTCCACCAAACTCTCACTTTCTTAGATGGAGAGCACCAGAGGAGAACACATTTCCCTTTAATTTGGGTGATTTACTGGTTAGTATACAGCCGCACATATTTATTTATTCATTCCCTCCCTAACAGCTTTAGTAGTCACACTCTACCCTCCTTTTGACAACTGTAGAATCCACCCCCAGCCCCTCCCTCCCCTTCCACCTCCCTCTCTGCCCAAGGCCCGTGGGTGGTTCAGATAATTTGCTTAATTTGTTGCCATTCACTCTCAGGACATGGATCAAAGAGCTGTTAAATTGCACTGACATAGCAGCATCACAGAGTGACTGAGAGTGGAAGGGGGAGATGGAGATAGCACGGAGAGAGGTAAGCCCTGCAGCAAACGGAGGAGACATCCAACATCCTCCCTGCTGCCGTCGTGTGTGTGTGTTTGTGTACAAATTTGTGTGCTAGAAGATGAGGATGGAGACACCTACATTCCCACCACCAGGGCCAAGTCTTGTTGCTGTGTGTGCAATTGATAATGGTGGCAGCGAAGTGAGAGAAAATGTCAATAGACATTAAGGTACCACTTGAGCTGGCTGTTTATTGGCAATGACCATAAAATGTGTTTTTTTTCTTTTTTGTAGCAGGGATGTTGCCGGATTAAAATAACGGGGTTAGCAATGATGTAAACTTTTTGTATCTGATGATCTTTTCCTGAACACTTTGCTGTCTCAGCCGCTGAACTGAAGACAATCGTCATTTCTGCTCTTAAACTACTGATCAGCACTTTCTGGTCTTACTTTTTTTTTTCTGTCCTATTCTTGCTAATTCAAATTAATGAGCTGCAAAACGTCAACGTACTGCGGAGCATGATCGTGAAAAAGACCACTAGAATGATGCAATTAGCCAGAGGACTCTGATGAGAGATACATGCAATCAGAGTGTGAAAAGAGGCAGGGAGCCAATGTGGCAGTGGGTTCGGGGGGGATGGAGAAAAAGCATATGCTGCAAAAAAAGGATCTTCAAAGAGAAGGATAGGGTTTAAAACCCAGGAGAGGAAGCTGCAGGAGCTCTTGTCTTCTAAGGCATAAATGTGACAGCACTCCTCCTGGACCTGTGAAGACATTGAGGATCAAGTGCATTAGGGAATATTCTCCCTTTCTTCATTTTTCTTCTCTTTTCTTTAATCTTCTTTCCACTTTATGTTTTAAAACCGAAGGAAGAAGAAAATATGTAGAGTACTTTAAATTTTTGTTTGAGTATCATTTACCAACCCGATTGTACCCTACACAATTAAATGTGTTGACAACCAAAGATATATATTTTTTTGTATGTTCAATACGGTTAATGCTAATCTATATTTTACTACAATGTCTAAAGTTTGGTGAATTTTTTCTGTGAAGCTCTTCTGTAACTAATTTGACATTAGGATTGTGGATGTTACTTATATTGTATTTTCATTCTCATGTTTTCCTAAAACAGACAGCCCACGTTATGTTCCTTCCCAATGATGCGATTTTGTGAAGTCCTCCAGTCCCAATGATAGAAAAACACACACGACATGATGCTCCCAGCATCAAAGTTAATATTTGGGATTCTTAGGCTCACAAGTTTAATCTCATCTCTTCAAACATATCCATGATCATTACAATCAGACACTTCAAGCTTATTTTCATCATGCCACAGCACATCTCTTCAAAAGTGTTGATTTTTGAGTGCACTTGCAAAGTTTATTCTGATTTCTTCTACTTCTTGAACTATATTATAGATGGAAATGGTACTTATGCTTGCATGTAGTTGTTTAAAAAGACACACAGAAACACCACAACTCTCTTCCGGATACTTTGGCTTATTGATTTAGAATTTTTCATTATGTCACAAAAGAGCCACAAAATAAGAATAATATAATAACTTATAAGAAATATAACCCACAACTAAATATATTCTATATGTTCTATTCAAAAACAACTTAAGCTATGCTTCAAAGTTATTCAAATGTGAGCTGATTCAATTAAATCAGAAGCCGACCCAACCTTAAAATCAGCATCTAGGCCAGGGCTGAGCAATGTCAGTCCTCATTGGCCGGTGTCCTGCAACTTTTAGAGTTGCTTCGATACACCTGAGTCAAATAATCAGGACTCTAGACAACCTGACTTCCTACTGAGAAGGTAAATCAGTAATTTGATTCAGGTGTATGTACCCCATGTATTGCGAATGACAATAAATGATTCCTGATTTGTCCAGAGAGATGCATGATTGTTGCAGGATAGTGGCAAGATGGTCCTGTATTCAAACTCTCACCTTGTGTCTCTCTGTTCTCATTATGCAGGAGTGGATTCTGTTAGGGTACTACAGCCTGTCCAGTCTGTACCCCACCATTGCACAAAGACTGCAAGAAAAACACCCCTGCATTCCACAACCTTGCAAGCATGACCATGTATAGACAATTGATGAATGTGAGCTTTAACTGACAGTACACATGAATTCAAATAATAAAATTATCATGACAATGATAATGTTAGCCTTTGTTAGAGCAGTGATAACATAAATTGGATATAGAAAATAAATGCCATTTATTAACTTGTCTATCATAATATCGACTTGAATCAAATCATATTTTTACCTGACTAATAGATTTTCTTGTTCTTCTTATGAGAAACTTGTATACTCTAAAAGCCTGTTTTTTAAGTGAAGTAGTTATAATTAAATACTCGATTGAAAAAAAAAAAAAAAAAAAAACACCATGATAAAATATTAGGACTCACAGTATTTTAGACCTTAACAAGTTAAAAGAAAAATGCAAAAATCTGCTACTTTGATGATAAAACTATACCTTGTCATGAGATCTGTTTGTGCTGTCATTCGACTCACTCTGGTAGAATATAAAGAAAATAACAAATTCTGGACAGTATATGAGTCTCTCATTTTATACAAACAGATATTTGTAAAACAATAAATAAAATAAATAAATAACAGCAACACTGAAACACAAAGTAATGTAACCATTTTATAATATACCAGAATATCAACCAATGTCTTGTAATTACCCAATATGGATTTTCCA
>JAVLVB010000475.1:4351871-4389706 GCA_032876305.1 Orestias chungarensis
ATATATATATATATATATATATATATATATATATATATATATATATATATATATATATATATATATATATATATATATATTATATATATATGATAAACAACGTCTTATTTTCTGCTTGTGATTGCTGTACCCCCTACATGTCTTGTGACAACACTGCTAGGACGGAATTCTTACAACATTCAATAAACCTAGTGAAGCGCATGACTAATCATTTTACACTGGAAAGATTGTCTCACCTGATCTATAGATTTCTACAGTTCCTCCAGGGTTAACATAGGCCTCTGGACCACTTTTCTAAATAATGCTCCCATTTAGTCTTGGGGTTAAAGTGTATTTATACAATAATCTTCCCAATTTTGAAAAAAACAGATTGAACAGTGCTCTGGACAAAAGTTATGTCAGATATTCAGATCTTATTTTACCCTGTTTTAAACTTCTCCACAACTTTATCACTGACCTGTATGTTTTGTTCATTGGTCTTAAAAAAGCTATTTTTCTCACTAATATTTTCCACTAAACATCTTAAACAATTATATTTAAATGAAATAACATAAAAGTTGTGATGGTGCCATCAGATGAGTTCTCAATGCAGTTAGCTACACTGGATTTTGTTTAGGGTGTCAGAGTAAAGATGGATGGATGCTAATTCATGAGATAGACTGAAACCTATTTAAATTTGTAATAATTAAATGTACAAATGTATATTTATGCTCTTCTGCTTCAGTTATCTATTACCTTATAATAATCTTTCATATAAAATCCTAATAAAACACACACTGAAGAGTTTGTGGCTGCAATGTGACAAGATAAAACATACATTTCTAGGGAATTGTTTAGAACCAAAACATGTAGTCCAATAACACCAAAGATATATGTATTCAGAAAAATAAAACAAAATGAAAAAATAAAAAATAAAAACACAGCTTGTCAATATTGTTTTTTTATGTACATTGTTTTCAATTATATTGCTTTTTAAGAGAAAATTTGCTTTACATCACTGTAAAGGTTTCTTGCATTGCATTAGAGAATAAGTGGAAGAAACTATGAACATCAGATGCACCTCTAAGCATTTTTCAGTGACATTGCTACAGTGATTGGTGACACTTTATCCAAAATTGACAAAAATTGCCTGTTATTTTTCACCAAATGTCCCTTATTCACATGAAGATCCATGAGGAGATTATCCAGAAAAGTCAGCAGATTGCTAAATGGCTGAGTGGAGTAAGTGTGAGTACTCCCACAATTTTCAGAAACTGAGGAACAGATGATTACATTCTTATTTCCTAACATTCTTGATCCACTACGACTTGGTGGATACTGATGTTTCGTCCAAAGCTCGTGACTTTGCTAGACTGGTCATAATTTGAAGACTTGTGAATTATTTTAGCACATCTAAATAAATAAATACTACTTCTAATAAAAAAACACTGCATATACTGTTTATTCAATTATAGCAATAGACAGTGTTATTATTTCTTTAACACCACATACCCAAGATAAAGGTTAACTAAACATACCTTGCATAAAGACACAGCTGTGTGAAAAGAAATATATTACCTGCTTAAAATACCAATTTTTTTTATTCATCAGTGTTCTGTAGTCTGACAGCCATCATAAAAATGTTGGGGTTTAGTCAGGTTTAGTTATGCCTTTACCTACAAAAAAAATGTACTATTTACAAAATTCATAAATTAAATAAATATGACCAAAATGATACACCTCCTGGTCATCAGGAAAATAATAGCCAACATAGCTTAGTCTAAATCTACAATAATTGATTAAGGAAATGTGTCCAGTATTCGTGTTATAGAAAAGCAAAATACTACACACGTATAGACAACTGGCAACTTTAACGAGTAAAACATCAAAATTAAAAATAAAACAAACAAAAAAATCTGCAAATAAGACATGGGGTCCTCACACAGATTCAAACTCAGCTTGTCATGGGGATGGAGACCAGGAAGAGGAGCAGGCCATCTGCTTGGGGCGTAAGGACTGACTTCAAGTCTTCAGTCCTGCTTTAATACTTTTTCTCCTGGTTGTCTCTGTTTTAACCCTAACCCTCCGTCAGCTGCAAGGAGGCTCTCCGATTTTGAAGGGGTGACGTGGTGGGGAGGTATGTGCCCGGCAGTCATTGGTGTAATGTGCTGGTTGGTGTTGTGGTTTTGCTTTAGCAGAGCCGCCATGTGAGGAGGAGTGTGTGTCCGTTATGCTTGGGCACTTCCAAGTTCTTGGTGTAAGGTTGGTGGAGTGTTGCATTGCTAATTAAATGGAGGTTGGGTAATGTTAAGATGGTCAAGCCATGGGCTACAAATTGAGCCCACCTCAAAACTTAGTCTTGACTGGCCTGCATGTTTGTTGGTGACTCATAGCCAGCACTTATGTCATAAACATAGATGGAATTAAAAGGAAAAGATGGGGATAGATGGGGGAGGAGGTATAAAGAGGCAGAGGGAGAAAACAAACAAACAAAACGAATCACAGAAATCCTAATGCCAAACAATACAAGCATATATACCAGACCACATCCCTAAAAAAATAATTGTAACAAAGGATAAATCCAGGGGAAATCAGGTGAAACCGCAACCTTACATAGAGAATAGCTGAGAGCATATTAATCTTAACACCACCATGTGTTTGTAAGCATGCTTATGTATGTAAAATTTCTCCATATGAAAGTTTTATAGTGTGTCTGGGAAGCAAAAGACCCATCCATGATAATCTGAGGCAGACATGAGTAAGAACATAGCCACAAACATCCAAAGGACCCCCTAACATGGGACCCCAAGACAACTTGGAGCCCAAATTAGGAAGTTAACCTAAACAGACCCAGGAAGGACCAATCCCACCCTCCCACCAGACCCCAATCTCAACCTAGTAAACCCCCACAAGACTCACGATGAATCCCCCAACAGAGCCACCCCAACAAGCATACAGACCTCATCATATGCCCCCAACAAAGATACCAAGGTCCTGTTACTGACAGGGGCACACCGTACAAGAGACATCCGCCTCCAAGAGGTAGATGAGATCACAACCACACAACCCAAACCTCATACACAGTTCCAAACAATTTAAAATACCAATATAAAGAATTTAGTAAATAACAATGCTTGATACTGAGTCTCGTTTTGATATTTTATTCAATTCAATAAAATCAATACCATGTACAGTTAAGATCAAAATTGTCAAGTAATTAGGGTTTAAAATCATCTACATTTTTGTCAGTTGCTTCTTCTGAATAAATATTATGCAGTAAAGAATAATCAGCAGTAACCATGAAATTAGTGTTTTTTTTGGAAAGTACTGCTGGTCAATGTACAAAAAATTGTCTGTCTGTGTCAATAAGGAACATGAACAAAAAGAGCAATTTAAACCTAGTGTTTTACATGTCAAACACAAACAAAATCTTTGTTTCTATGTCACAATGTCAATAAATATGTTTCTAATACGAAGAGGGTATTTGAAGAAATCATTCATACCTTTTTGTCTTATCCCTGATTTGAGTATTTATATCTTGATTCAAAACTGTACCAATTGACTGCTCTCATAAAAGTGTCATTCATCAGGCCTCAGTGGCAACACTGCTAGCTGCAGATGACAACAGCTGTCAAGATCAGACAATGCCATCACAGCAAGTGGGCCAAGTGGGAGAGGCTTGAGATAACATAAAGCAGGATTGTTTGATGTGAGGAGAGCGACCAGTAGTTAGACACTCAATCAGGAGAGGACAGAAGGGCTTGCCAATCTCCATGCGTCACAAAGCGGCCTCCATCTGTCAATCCTAGGCCCTTAGCTCTCCACCACTCTTCCACATGCAGGCAGAGAGACACTGGAAACCACTAAAGGGTGAAGTACCACGCAGAGCCAACATAGCAGGAGGACAGAAACTGCTAATGAGGAGAGTTGAGCTCTTTACAGGCTAGTCACAGTCAATGACAGGCCTTAAAAGGCAGTCAAGGGACATAAAGCAGATGAGCAAAGGCAATATTATCATTTTAAATTAATGCCAAAGACAAAAAGGGGAAATTTAGCAACACAGTTTCTTGCTAATCACAACCAGAAACACTTGAATATCCAACTTCAGACATGCAAATGGCTTCAACTGGTGTGCAGAGTATATAACTGATTAAAAAATTATCAGCACATTTTCCCAGTGCTTTTATCAAACTTGTATTTACACTTAACCAACAGTCATAATAATTGTCTTTGCAATTGGAATGCCTTCCATGAGGTTTAATAAATTTTGCAGTACATGGACCCTAGGCGCTACCCTGCACTGCACCTTATACACTAATCTAGACAGAAAAAATATTTTATGCAAGAAGGCAAAGTGTACATAATTTACTGTGCTCAAGTCAGCAAGTTTATGAAATAATGATGTGGCGTCTGTCTCTGGAAAGAGGGCCCCTCTTGTTATTCCGGCACAAATAAGAGAGAAGGTGGCATAAGTGCTGCATTTAAACAATTTTGTTTGCTTGTTTGCCGTCACTCAAGGGGCATATTTAAGAAGAGGTTGTTTTCAGAAAATGCACTTGCAACAGAAGGACTTGAAGCCGAAAAACTAGAATGAGCAGTTTACACTGGATGTGTATAGACTATATTTAGAAGTCATTTAACATGTTGAATTAAACACTAATGTGGCCATGTAGTAACATTTCATCTCTAATAAATCACATCACCACGTTTTATTGCCAAAAAAAACAAAAAAATGTATCAACCAAATGAAAACTCACATTTTATGTCCAGTTTTGTGACCAACAATTATGCTGCAAGTCTTTTGGGGTGTGTCTCTTCCATGTTTTGCACATACTATATTTGTCACAATTTTATTGGGCATCAATTTTTACCTCTAACTTTCAGCTAATTATTAGCCATATTTGCATCTCGACTCTGACAGGGACATTTCAACGCATATACATGGTTAAATCTAAACCACTCAAATTATAGGTCTGTCCAGAGGGACCTCTGTCCCAATCTAACAGACTTTCTTCCAGGATTACTCTTTATTTAGCTCCATCTGTCTGACTGATCCTACTGAAGAACAAAATAAATAATTTTGTTGTAGTTTACCCACACACATAGCAGATTGCACATAACTTCAGTTTTATTGTCATCTGACCAGACCACCTTGCTAGACATTTGCTTTGTCCCCACATGGCTTGTGACAAACTTTAAACAGGATTCCTTTGAGCTTCTTTTTTCAAGAAAGTGTTTCTTTTTACTAATAAAAAGAATTAAATAATTTAAAAGCACAGTATATTAAACATGTATTTTCTGCCCAGCACTGACACTGACATCTCACTATAGCAGATAAAAGCATATTTTCAAGAAAGAATACAATGGACAGCACTAACAGCCAAACCATGACAGGCTGTGTGGCTAGAGTGCTGCCACAGTGGCACGTGGGGTGCAATTTTGTTGTGAAAATGCTGATATGCCTTGAGACACCACATTAGGAGGCCGTCCTCGCTTGTCACAAGAGCTTTAATTGCCTCGGCCAGGTGCAAACAGCATGTAATCTTGTTTGTCAGCTGCACAGTTTTATTTTCAAATGTTGTCCTTTTGACAAGCAATTTAGGACTAGAGAGATTTGAGGGAGCAGACGGCTAGTGGGGTGGAGCTGTATTTGGCAATTCTGTGAGAGGCAAAAATAGGGGTGTAGACTATGTTTGTGTAAGTGTGTGTTTCCTGTCTGTGTGCTTTGTGGCATAAATGTGTGTGCTTAGGCCTCTCATCACTCCTCTTCAACCTTGTAATCAATGTGTCTCCATAGTCCCTTCGTCCTGAGGAATGCCTACCTCACTGAATGCTGAAAATTACCCCCCTTCTCCATTCTTCATCCTCAAGAATATCACACTCAGGCAGCAATGCATGGTACCCTGAACCTAGGGACTGTAAAATTGCATAATCTGTTCCCAGGTTTTATACAGCTACCCTTTTTATGCTTTGTCCCTGAAGCCTACACCCCAATATGAGTACTGGAGAAAACAAAACAAACTTCAAACTGTTCCAACCAAGAATCATTGCTGCTCCTTTTACTAATAGTTATTATCATTGAATGGAATCCACTGATTGTACTTTTTAGAAGAATGTGCAAATAGGGCAACAGTTGCTTAGTCTGAATAACCACCCCAAGACCTCACCGATAAATCCCCTCAGACATAATTGATGTCACAGACGGACGACCCAAAATATGAATTAATGAGCTACTGGGATATCAGGAAATTGAGGAATGTGATAATATCTGACGATATGGCATAGTTATCCTCCTGAAGTTTTCTGTTCCTCATTAACTTTAAATTTTGTCACAGTGGGCAAGAAGAGGGTAACTCATTTTTAAAGACCCTTTGCAACATTGAAGAGACAAAAAGGATAAAATTTGATTCTCTGCAACAAATGATATGAGCACGGAATTTCTAAAAACTTTCAGCTTCCTTTTATTCAACACAATAAGCGCAACAAATACATGGAATCATGTGACACCAGTGAAAGCACCTCCAGCATTTCTGCATTGTTACTAAGTCATGTTGTCTTACTGTTGAAACCTTATGTAAGATACTCTAGGGGTCCTGGTATCACTCTTCATTTACCAGCTTGCTTGTTTCTACATTACATTAAGCTGAACTCAGTAAGTAATTTTGAAATACCTTTATTAAGACTCTGCAGTTGATTTATTATTATCTAGTTCGTGTATCATGATTGTTTAATGACCCAGTCCTCTGTTAAAACATATCAAGAATCATCCAGGGACCTAAGTTAACAACTCCAGCTTTTATACCACAAAAGTGAAGAATTTTGTTTTAAACAAGAATTCAATGTTTAGGTTGTTTTTGACTGGCAATCCAATTTTAGTCACACAAAAACAACTGCTACTTCAAACAGCATGCTGTTTCAAAGCATGCTTAGAACTGGACAGCCTTTAGGATGAGACACAAAATGTCTTCTTGAAATAACAGAAAAAGGGAATCTTGTAAGTTCCTTCATACTTTTTAAGCTCTGGTCATTACCCAACTCTTTGGGGTAAGTAGAAGGGAAATCATATTGCTTGTGTTTATGCTGCACTATAAAAATACCTTAAAAAGGCAAAGAGCATAGAGATGATTCTTCCAGCAATGCTGAGCAGTCAATGGATACCATGTTGGGGAAAAGTTGAACAGCGATCTCTGAAAAAACGATGGTCCTATGGATAAAAAAATGGAAGAACAAAATTTTTTTTTATTTCAAAGTATCATTGAAACTGTCTATATAGTAACAATTTATTAAACCAATATTAGAGGAATACTTTCCTTCTCAAATGAGCAGAACAGCGTATACCAGGTCAAACTGAAGATAAATTGTAAGAAGGAGATTTTAGTTTGCTCCAAGAGTTTTCATCATGTAGCCAGCTGCGTATTTTCTCCAACTTTACTGCCCCTTAAAAGAACTGAAGCATAAACACGTTTTTTGAGTTTGTGAATAATCTCTTTTTGGAGATGTTAGACTACGTTTGCAAGTTGCCCCCAAGATACGTTGAATAATTGATAAATTTAACTCCTTCCGAGTCTTAAATTTTGTATTGAACTTACTGAAATTCTGGTGGAAATGAGAAGACTGAATAGAACAGAAATACCATTTATTGTTCCATTGAAGGGTAAATCCTGGGGAACAGCAGTAGTCAAAGAGAATAAAAAGGACGTAAGATTTAAAGGAACTAAATATTAAAGAAATGCGCTTACACCCTGCTGCAGCCATCTCTCGCTGGATGTATTGGAACACCGGTTTTGTCCTTGAAGGCCCCTCAAGTTTTTTTTTTTTTTTACTCCGGTGGAGGACCCAACTGCGAGCAGGAAGTTTGTCTCCTCCACTGATCACTGCTGCTTTGACTTCAGGTCCATTTTGTTTCTTTTGTCACACAAACAACTCCAGTGTTGTTTAAAAACGGCCGCTCTTTTCCTGTTCCTGTACCCTAACAGTTGTTACATCCCTGATGTCGAACCAGTTCTTTCCTCTGACCCCAGAAAGAGTTGGGTTTGGAACCAGTTTGTTCAGTGGAAACACAAAGAACTAACTCTGGCTCTAGCGCCGAACAAGCACTGGAACCCGTTTGGTGGAAAAGGAGCCACAGTTGTGGAGGAAGGGGCATGATGTGTGTCTGGTGCCAGCAACTAGCGCCGCTAGCAAGCGAGGCTAGTGAGAATCAAGAGACTCGGTCTCCAAACCTGATGAAAGGAAGAGCAAACGTAGAGTAATAGATTTTTTTTCAAGTTTCATTTAAAAACATTTAGTGTGCAAATTTTAAACAAAGTTTTATTTACCCAAAGATACTTGAGGCTGCAGACATTCAGGCATCACAGAGTAATTAAGTATAACAATAAATCTGTTTTAAATTATTAATTTGTGCAATAAATGGGAATAATAATAATAATCTTAACATTTTCATGTATATGAACACCAGGCCAAATCAGTGAGACATTATCTCTACATTATCTCTTTGCAAGACCTATAGTGTAAGAATGTGCATTAATGAGGGCGATGGTGATGACACCAGTCCTGCTGGTGCTTCAGGAGAAGTGGAGCATTTTGGAGGAGCTACTGAACCATTTCTACAGTAGAGAAGCAACATGCACCAAGTGACATTTGAACACCACCATACGTTAGCATTGACATAAACGGTTCTCAGCTGTAATAATAACTTAATAATAATTGTGTTATTCCATTAGGTGATTGTGTTGTTGAATGTTTCTGTCTGTTGCTGACTTGCTGTTATGTATGTCAGCTCAAACATGAAAGTTTTAGCGGTTTATTCGTCCGGTGCGGGCAATTGCAGGCGGACCAATTGCTTCTTCGGCTCTCTCGTGTCTCCCTCCTCGATTGTTGATTTAGGGACCGTCAATAAATTTCCAAGCCGAACACTCTTGAGAAAACAAAATCAATAGCTTTCTTGTTATGGCACACAATGACAAAACAACACGGCATAATTATTCTACAGGATGATACAGATGAGGCACATTTGGTTTTATCCAACTGGTTTTATCCCATTTAATATATTTTATTAATTTTTACTGTGAAGATTTTGAATATTTATCCAATAGCTCCTGGGTCATGTGACCCATTCACCCCAAATCAGTCTTAAATTGTTCGTCTATATGGCACAGGTGAGGAACACTTTCTTTCTTCCAAGTTTAACAGAGTTTCTGTCTTTTTTTTAGTTTTACTCTAAAGATTTTTCATATTTTAATAAATAACTATCCATCAACTTACAGAAAAGATTTAAAAAACTATAACACTTACTAGCTTACTTCCAGCTTACTTCCACGGTGTTCTTGACTGATTCCTCACAGGAGACGGGAGTAAAACTGTACCAGAGGCTTGCAACAATTGCAAAGCGTGTCCTAGTGCTTCCCCACTCCAGTGCGGATTAAAAGCGTTATTTTTGTTGGTAGGACTAAACAAGACCAAGACCAGGAACAGCTAGGCTCTGGAACACTGTCATCAATAATGACAATTAAAATGGCCCTATGGTCTTGCCTTGAGTGGGAGCCCTCATAATAAGGCCTCAAAAAAGGCCACAGGCCAGAACAACAAGACACACAGATCTTGAGATTGTAAATTTTTTCTGGTAATAAATTATAAGTAAGATAGTATGAAATGGCAACACCTCGTTATAAAATGTGGGTATTGCTACAGAAGGATTACCTAACTAATTATCAGCCTCTTTAAAACTAAATTATTTTTCTGCTAAAGTTAGACTTTCGCGTGTGACTTACCCTTCTTTTCATATATATTTGGCTTTAAGGACACACTGCATTTAAAATACACACAGAAGAGTTTGTTTGCTTGCAGTATCAGGTGCATTCTACTTTAGTGCAGTTTTCTGTCTTTTCCTCTGGGAAATTGTTGACCTTTACATAATCTCTTTTCATGTAATTGTCCAAATGTTCAGCACTGTCAAGAGCCTTTTTTTGTTCTGTGTTTCCTAAACCTTTTCCGTTCGGGGCACAAGCTTAGTGTTGTGGAAAATTAGAAATTTAAATAACCAGGTGAGACAACCAGTTAGAAATCTGTTGTTAGGCTTTTATTCCACAGCTGCATGAGAATGTCACGGAAGGTACATGAGCTTACTATGAGACTCTGACTTGCAAGAGTATCCCATAGACCTTTGTAGTCAGAAACTCCCTCCCTCACGTCCAGCCCAAGGCGATTTGTATCCTATGACTGACCCACCTAAGTGAAAATATCACCCCTCCTCAACAAACCTAATTAAGGGACCATTTCTTTCCCACCATTACAAAGTTAACAGAATAACCAACCCTTGAAGTTAAACGCAAAGTTTTATGGGAGTCCTTCAAGACAGACAAAACCAGGTTATTATAGCAAGTTACTGAAAAATTATTTCACTTTCTCCTCTTAAAATATATACATATTTTTTTGTTATTTATCACCAGAACAGAAACCTTTATACCACACCGTGTACATAAAAATTTTGTGCTTAGTGCTTGTTTTGTAGAAGTTATGTTTCAATGTTTAAGCTAAGCAAAGGCAGAAAAACATATTTGAAATTTCACATTTTTGAAACTGTTTTAGTTGAATAACAATATTTTCACCTTACAGTCAGTGATAATTCCATTTTGACTGAATAGTTAATCATTCAGCATAGTAGAAAATGTCACATCCTTAAATTTAAACCATTCCAAACTCAATGTTTATTAGAATAACCTTTTTCTAGTTGAAGAATTTCCTGCTGATCTCAAAGACATAAGTAGCTAGAACATTTTGCATTTGGGGAGGAATTGCAGAAATCAGAATACAAAACAGAACTTGTAGGTGGCAATCTATACCTTTATAAAAACAGGTTTATTAAAGAAATTAAATCTCAATAAACAGTTATTTAAGGACATGTCTAGTTTGGGATACTTTTATCCATTCAGACCATCCGCCTACCATTACCAGACAGCTTTACTTAACTGTCATTTGCTCAATAAAATCTATCATTTCTTGCGGCATTGCAATAGTTTGTTTTGGTTTTGTTTCATAAATAATACATGATTGACAGTACAGCTTACTTTCTAAAACCTTTTGTCAACCAGGTTTTTAGTTGTCTAACATTTCTCGCTTTTGACACATTTTCTAATCTAAGTTTCAATAACGCTAAATGAGAGTGAGAGCAAATTTACATGCAAATTATAAATCAGGAGCATATGGCACAAAGCTAGATATTTTATAAGAGCTGAATTCAAAGTAGCTATTGGTGGAGTAGAGATGAAGATTTTGGAGAGACTCTAGCAGCTGCATCAGCACGAGGATACCATGAGTTGTTGACAAGACCTTCGGTCATGCAGACACATTTTGTATTCCCAGTTAGATATAACAACAAATTGAGATTTAGTGAAATACTGCCAGTCCCTCTGATTAGAAAGAATAAAACCGTCTGATATCACTGTAAGAATTAGACCTTTAAAAAATAGTATTTTTTGAGATAAATGACACAGAAAAACTTTGCAACGCCCCATATTC
The DNA here is from genome assembly GCA_032876305.1 of Orestias chungarensis. Lineage (NCBI taxonomy): Eukaryota > Metazoa > Chordata > Actinopteri > Cyprinodontiformes > Cyprinodontidae > Orestias > Orestias chungarensis. The sequence goes on from JAVLVB010000475.1 coordinate 4,363,368, forward strand.
CCCCTATTACCCCAACCATTACAATATAAAAGTACTCTGTTTCTAAACCCCCCCCTCTAATATGAAACTCTAGACAAAAGTTGCCCTCTACCCTCTTTCAATTTGTTATCAGCTTTGAGATTCTTATTTTTTCGCTTTTTCTGTCTCTACAGCAACATTTAAATCTCAATCTCTACTCAATGTGTTGTCTCCTGCACTTCTCTTTTCAACATTGAAAGGGGGATTTGTTACACTTCTCTGATCATTCACAGTTGGGGAAACGCAAATTGTAGATCATTCCAGCAATGTTTGGTGTCCTCCACCATGCCTAACAAAGGGCCTAATTCTGTTCTGGAAAAACAGAAGCTAAAAAACTACAAGAATTAGGAAGCCAATCAGTGTGCAAGACGGTGATTAGGTCTTTAGTGTACCACTCTTATTAAAGGGGTTTTTCAGCTCTGTCACAAACATTTGATGTGTCATGGGGTTGGAATAAGAATGTCATAAAAAGCTGCAAGCTTAGAATTATGGCTGTTGACCTACCATTGATAAAAGCCTCGCCTTTGCAGAAATTGTCAAAAAATGTAGTTAGTTGTTGGCCATCAGGTGTAGAGAAAAGGCAAAAGCTTAATGATCATGTCCGATCACAGCCAGGTTAACAATACTGGTCCTGGAGCGTCCTTACTCACCTATGCGCCCTGCACAGATTTTCTTCATCTCGCATCAGCTGTGGCAGTATAAGAGGAGCAGTGGACCTACAACACCTCGTCTGAGTATTAGTTACAATCTGTAACGTAGTTCTCTCAGTGCCAGATCTCTGCAGTGATTTCCTTGTTGTTTTATGATCTTTTGTATTCTAGTTTTCTCCTCGTTGCCTGCTAATCTTGTCCACCTGTTTTACTCCAGATTGCTTCCAAAACTCCTCTGTGCATACCGTTTCCTGTGTCTCTGGTTCAACCTCCACCTGGGTCCACCTCCTCAAACTGGAATGCCCCCGGAAATCCAACCATCATAAAGAACCCCCTGGACAACCTCTCATCTGTATTCAACAGTCTCCATCCATTCTCCTGTCCCTAGCCAAATCCGATAAGATTAAATAACACCAAACATTCAACTCCCACGGACCACTACTCTCTGTCATCTGCAGAACCTCCCACCCTGCCTTGTTGTTTCCTGCCGCTCCAGTTCCCGGAACACCTTCACTTTATTCAATAAACTGTTTACCTGATCTCCTGAGAGTTCCCTTTTTATGTGGGTCCAATCCCTGAAAAATATAACACCAGTTTTAAATGTTTAGTGAAGGAATCCTCTACGGGTGAGGGAAAATCATCCAAAAGTTCATCCACTTACTCTATGATGATCCTATCTGTGAAAAGTTTTGTTTTATCATCAAGTGTTTTGCCATTTTCAAGAAAGTCTCGCGAACCCGATAGATCCCTGAATTTAGATCCTGCGAGACTAAACAATTTACACAACTTGTCACTTGTTTAACAAGGAATCTTCTAAACTAACTGGATCAGGAAGTCTTTAGAATGTATCTTTCACATGATTGTCACTTCAAAATTGGATCTGTTTCCCCAAAGACATAAACTATGGGAAATACTGGTAAATCTTTGACTTTTTTTTTTCTTCCAACCTTCTCTGCTGAAGTAAGATGACTTCTATGGTTGAAGGAATACTCAAGGGAGGAGCAGTTCTTGAATTAGTTCAATACAGGTGGAACATGATTACCTTTACTGTAGTGTTGATGGAGGGTAGATCTGGAATAAGTATCAAAGCCTGAAGCACTAGCAGAGGGGTTTACATAATATATCTATAGTGTGGCCACTTTATCTGCTTAGTTGCTATTTAATCTCTTAAATATTTTTTTCTTTTTTAATTTACCATCTGTCCTAAACAAGAGAACCAAATTGATTACCAAAACTACTTAGACAGCTTATTAGCCCAGTGTTTCTATCTCAATGTCTTAGTGATGTGTCAGGAGGACCCTGAGGTTTACATTTCAAATAATTCCTACAGGGTGTGTACAGACTTTGCTTGGTAGAAATTCTCTACCAAAGGCGTACGTTGTTCACATCACAACATCCATTTTATAGTGCCCAAAGTCACTGGACTGTACTTACTCGTAGAAACATCTCATTGCCTTTCACACACACCCGACAGAGGCTTTACGTTTTGACAAAAGTGGTAAATTGCTTTCTTCAACATTTTTCTAGTTAGAGGTCCGATATAATAGAATGCTCCTTAAAGACAGTGGTCAGACTGAAATGTTCAGCCTAAAAGCAAAGGGTGGGGTATTTTCTAGTTTGCCTGAAGAATTGCTGAGTACTTAGGTGCTCACCTTGTGTCAGGCCCCTTATCTACGGGCCTGAGCTCCCTCTGCACTAGAATCCAAATAAATGGAAATACAGTCTGAAGCTGCCTTGTGTTGAACAAAGAAAAAATTTTTTAAGTAAATAAGGAAGGCAATATGGAATTTTGACAATGAATGCAGATGTTCACACACTAACTCTACATTATCAAAAATGGCACATAACTGCCTGCCAAAGGACAAGTGCAAGTGTGAACCATTTTGTGAATAAGAAGAAGAAGGGAAAGAGGAAAAAGAGATTGAAAGAAGAAAAATGTGTTACATTAATTTGAAACTCTGAAATTGTGAAAATGGAACTGTAATTAGTTTTTTAATTAAGTACCCCATTTTATTGTGTTTTACATAGCAGAAGCCACCATTTATACCCTGGTAATTAATTGTTTTGGAAACTTTTCCCAGTGTTTGGCGATAACATTTTAATCAAGCAATGCAGAGCTCTCTGCCAGACCATGTCACCCAGATACTTAATTATGTAGAGTTCGGTTCTGCTTAATGCTTTGTGGCAACTGACTCTGTAGCAGCTAAAACACATATGCCTCATTCCTTTTGTATGGGAAGCAGGAGAATGGAAGATTGTCTAACCTTAGGGTAACATCCTTCTTTTCCCAAATGCATATACCATGAAGCCAGCAAGGAAGAGAAAAAAGAAAAAATATATATTTAAGTTTGTCGTTCTTTACAGACGTCTGATTATTCTAAATGGAAACAGATTGGATCAGTCTTCACACTATTTCTACACAATAAAAAACACTAAAATGGTTCACTAAAATGGTATAATTGTTTAGCTAATATCAGAGAACAACTTTGTTCATATAAGACACGGTCTTTACCTTTCGAGTTGTGTGAACAATTTGTATTACCTATTTTCAAAAGTCACACTTTGACAAAATCAGTGATCAGAAAGCCAATACAGATAGGGAATACTTCATACATTTGTCATATACTGAGCTGCTATTCATTCCATAGTTTTTTGAAAAATGTTTATCAAACAATTTAAAGTTGTAATGTTTTTACAATTCTGTTATTTTTATTTTAAAATAAAAATGTATCATTTTAGTACAAACATTACTTTTTTAATCATCTAAGCTGTAGGTTTGATCTTTTTACCACATCTTTTGCAAAAATGTTGCACTTAAATCATGCATTCACATCAGTAACCAAAAGTGTTTTGTCAAATGAACCCAGGACAGGATTACTCTACAATTGATCAAATGTTTGGTTTTATGCTAAATAAGTTAGTTTTTTTTTTTTTTTTTAGTTATTGGACTGACATAGAAACACATCATCCTAACAGCTTAAACAAATAAACATCTCAAAGCTATTGTTGTCTGTGTAGTCACACTTTTTTATTTCAGATGTAAGATGATTAAAAAAAATAGAAAAAAATGATTTTATAAGATCTTAGATAATTTTATCTTGGCATAATCCACTTTAAATAAGCAGTCCTATTATGGAAGGCAGCCAATGGGAAAAAATAAGAGAATGCTGTATTGTAGTTTTCTGATAATGTATAAGCTATACTGTTAATTGGTAAGCTAGTTAGCCTTGAAATATGTGCTGATGTTTTTGCGAAATTCACAATATATAGAATAAGATCTTGAGCAATAATTTGGACAAGATCGATACAAACAAAAAAATTATTGAGTTTGTCTAGATTATTTTTGAAAGAAGATCTATTACAAATCACAAGCTAAGTAAGGGTAGCAAAAACGTATATACTAAGGCAATATGCAAAGCAAATGTACTTATATGCAGTTGTATAGCATTTTTCATGTGCAATACATTTTTAATTGCTTTACATAAATATCCAAATGTTTAAATAAAATGAATAAAATAAGAAAAGAAAAATAAGAGCAAAAAAAAAAAAAAAATCATGTTAAGCTCTGGACTATTCCTTTGATTCTGGCATTTTTTAAATTGTGTTACTGGTGTTTAATAGAGGTCTCAAAGAACAGGTTCTATTCTACCCCAAGAATTCTAGCCTGACAATAAGGTTAAAGAGAGAAAGTCTCTGTTTAAGTAATCATACTTTCTTTTTGTTTCTGTGGCCCGCAGACAATGATTTCAGTTTTATCTGATTTAAGTAGAGAAAACGTTTTGCATCCACACACATATCTGTTAGACAAAGTGACACAATAAAACTACAGGTTCAAGTTATCCTGCTGTCAGTAACAAGTAGATCTGTCATCTGCATAACCATGGTGGGAGACTTTATAGCTCATTATTAGCTGCCCTATTGGAAGTATATAGAAACTGAATAGCGATGGTCTTACGATCAACCCCTGGGGAACCCAACAGGTCAAACTCAATCGATCAGACTCACAATTTTACATTTTACAAAAGTAAATCCTGTCCTCAAAATAGAACTTGATTTAAAGCTGTACCAGAGATTCTCACACAATTATCTAACCTCTGAATTAAGATTACATGGTTAATTGTTTTAAAGGCAGTGTTTAGGTCCGGCAGAATAAAAACTGTCATGTGAAGATCATGTATCGCCTTGATGAGTTTAGTCTCAGTGCTGTGGTTGGGTCTGAAGCCTGACTGGAAAATGTCAGCATAATGTTAGACAGGAGAAATTTCAGTATATTATATCCTAGTATTACAGCCTGCATCTACTTGTGCTCATTTTTCTGTAGCTATCAGCTGCCCCACCACAGGACTAAGGCTTTTAGCCAATATCTCCCTTCAGGGCCATGCTGTGCTGAAAATGAATTCCTTACTGATGTTCACTCCTACTGGCTCAGGCCTCGAGGAGAAGATATTGATTAGTTATTATTGATGTGCATTGCTGCTGGCAAATTTTTATGTGTATATGAAATGTTACTATGAATATTGCACTTCCCAAAGTTTGTCTCAGTTTGATTCAGGAAAGGTCTAAAAAGGATTTTAGCAGTTTTCACTTTTGTGTTTTGATATCAGTAATAGACAAAAAAAGGAAAAGGTTAGTACATTTTCTGCATCACAGTATGATTTATACATCTAACACTTATATCAGTCAGGCATTGGACACTTTTTTTTAATCATTTGATCTTAAAAGTACCATATACACGAAAACGTTTTTGTAGACTTTGTAGATTTAGCCAAAGGCAGTAAGCCTTTTTTCTTTTGCTGGAAAATCTTATCACTTTAATGACCAGATATGCACACAAGGTTGTGGCTTCGTGCACAAGTCTATACACACACACACACACACACACACACACAAAGAAACACACACATGCCCCAAATCCCTCTGGCCTCTAACCCTGCCTTCTCTCTGTTATGCTCTTGATCAGAGATACTTTCTTCATCTGCAGAACACAGAGGAATGACTGTGGTCCCATGCAGCCATGTATTCGCCCTGGCTTGACCAGTCAAAGCCCCTGAAAACCTCTGGAAAGGCAGTTTAATTTCTGACAAACTCTTTTAGGTGCCTATCCACTCACTTAATAGGCTGCTTGGCCAACCGCCTGTAGGTGTAGCTGCAATCCCTTCAGCTACTTCTGATTATTTTTGGATTCAAGACTTCACTTGGGAACGTCATTATGATGGGGGACCAACTAGCCCTTTGGCTTTGAAGGTAGGGGGAGAAACTCCTGGGAGGTTTCTTATAGGAAGAGAAGGGGCTAAAAATGGAATTTCAAATGTTATGGTGTACAAGATAGGAGTTTTATTTGAGAATAAATAAAAAAATAATAAATGGCAGGTTTGTGGAGGAATTCAAAGATATGCCCAGTTGATATCATTTTTTTATCCTCTGATTCCCTCATGCAATTAAAATACAGAGTGAACAGAACATACTTAGTAGTGTGCACAGAGACCTTTTAAAAAGCACGGTCATGAATAAATGTTATAAATCTACCAAGTTATGAAACTTGGTGAATTTGTCATTATTGGTGATATCTTGTAGAAGGTATTGCCATAACAGCTTTTCCAGGGTTAAGGAGCTGTGTAAAGTATTGCTTCCTATGTCATTCCATTTTTAACCATCTTTAGTGTTAAACTTCTTTGGTTTGATTACTTTTACTGTGTGAATTACATGGATTTTTTGACAACTTCTGTTGTAAAGTTGTTGTCAATGGCCTTACTGGAAAAATTTAAACTGAGATAAACCTAGACATGTTACAAAAAATTTAAGCTGTTTTAGAAGTTCAGAAGAAACCAGTAGACAGTATACCGTTATGAGTTTAATTGATGACAAATCCATTCCCATGTACCAATTGTTGAACTTAAAAACAGTTTTCAGTCTTACTCTTCACATCTGCCATGATGATTAGACTTCTCCAATTCCAATTTTCGATCTTCTTTCTTGCTAATAAGTTATTTTTTGGCCAATTAATATTTTATGAATTTCGATGGTAGCACTGTTGCCTTGCAGCAAGAAAGGTTCAAGTAGGGGCCTTCTGCATTAGGTTTTGTTTACTAATGCTCTCAGGGTACTCTGGCTTCCTCCCACATCCCAATAACATGACTGGTATCTTACAATTGTCCATAGGGGTGAACGTGTAAATGCGTATTTGTTTTTGTCTCTGTCTTGTCCTGAGTTGGACATAACTTAGTCAGGGTGTACCTTTCACTCATTTACTGCTGGAGTCTAGGTTCCCTAAACTCAATCTCAATAGATCTCTCTTTCACCTCTTCATGCCATCACCCCTCAAACCTATAACCTCATCCCACTCTAATTCCTCATCCATACTTTTTTTTTTCAAGTTTTACTTCTTCTTTACATTATTAAACCCATTCTATTCTTTCCCCTACCCTCAATAAACCTTGTAACTAAATGTTCTGACCACTTAAAGACAGTCACAGACTGTGTATGTGGATGGAGCATGGAACAATCCTTCCCAGATGGAGTAATGTACATATATGCAAAAAGCAACAATAAAAGATAGTTATGCTGATGCAACTTAGTCATTAACACACTTGTATATGCAAAAGGCATGAGAATATTACTAAACAGGTGCATACTTCATGAAAATGATAGTATTTGATTATTCATCCATCCATCCATTTTCTGTACACCGTTGTACTTTTTTGGGTTGGGTGGGTCTGCTGGTGCCTATCTCCAGCTTACAACGGGCGAGAGGCAGGGGTACACCCTGGACAGATCGCCAGTCCATCGCAGGGCAACACAGAGACATACAGGACAAACAACCACTTACGCACATAATCACACCTAAGGACTATTTAGAGAGCCCAATCAGCCTAACAGTCATGATTTTGGACTGTGGAAGGAAGCCGGGGTACCCGTAGATAACCCGAGCATGCACAGGGAGAACATGCAAACTCCTTGCAGAAAGACCCAAGACCCAAGGTGGAATCAAACCCAGAGCTGTCTCTCTGCATGGCAGCAGTGTTATCCACTGCGCCACTGTGCAGCCTGTATTTGATGATTAAACAATTGAAATTCATTTAATTTGTTTTAGATCTTCACAATGTTAACCTTTGTTTTTAGTCAAGCTAAACATATTGATAAAGCAAGTTATGTTTCATCAAGTACTAAAAATAGATATCTGTGATTTTTAGCTTTTAGGATAAAACAAATATGTTATTTGTAAAACTTAAAGACACAGAAGAATGCCTAGATGTTGCTAAAAGATAAAAACGTGCTTGAGCATTAAACTTGGAAAGGATGTCTTCTGTTTTCATTTCATGTATTTCTTCTGTATTTGACCACATGTTCTAAATAGTTAGGGTTATCAGAAAAGAATTGTGAGGTACCACAAATGTGTTTAAAACTGTTTTCAGACAAATTGCCCGCCTCTTTCAGTTACTAAAACGGGATCTTTGGACAGGCCTTGAGGCACGCATCATTATTATTCATAATTATTTATGTGAGCTGCAGAGCAACCCAGCGTAAAACACACGCCAAACTTCCCTGTCAGCTGATTCAAATATTTTATGCCCAGCCCACTACTGTCACCCTTAGGCTCAGGGATTGTCGTGTTGATCTCGAACTATGAATCAGTTAAGCCCTCAACACTTTTGGAATCAATAAACCGCAAAGCCACTGACAGCCATTTGGTTCAATCGTGCACCTGTTGTTCAAATGTTCTTTAAAGTACATAAATTTTATCTCCTGTAGAGAAATCCAAACAGAATGCCTACTTCAAGCATGTCTGTATTGATAACTACATAGCAAGGGGACTTTGAAGGAACCACGGGTAACAATAGAGAAAGGGGCTTTTAAGAATGAGAGATGGATCTGTGTCATGATTGTCAGTGATCTATTCTCTTGTCCTCTCAGTCAGACAGCAGAGTCCAATTTTTATTCCAGTTTCTTTTTTGTGACTGTCAGTGAAGACAGACGTGTGTCCATGTCTGCTGCTGAGGAAGTCAATGAGCCATTGATTCTGGGAGCTTACATGATGTCTGATATAGCTTTGTGATGTATTGGTCATATATATTTAAGAAGAAAAATTATGAGGACAGTAGACCAAACATAAGAGGCAGAAGTTTTTAAATTTTACACTGAGATTTTTTTTTTTTTTACTATTCTGACCTGTAGGTGTTGGTTTTAATCTCCCTTTGTTTTCATGCTGCTTTTCCCAATTATCTTTTTTAAACTGAAAATGACCAAATGTGGATTGTGGAGAGAGTGACACAATGTGTTTTCCAATTCCTACATTATCATCAAAACATGTCTGTCGGCTTTTATGTTAAGGTTTTTGTATTATGTGTAGTCATGCCTGTGATTTTGTGCCAACATCACATGAACATGAATCTGTTTGTGCTGATCATTTATTTTCTGATTTTTTTTTTTTTTACTTTAAGGCATTTTAAACTAAACTGCCTATAAATCTTAAGGAGCAATGAAACACATGACAAACATAAGACAGTTTATGCATAGCCAGCATAAAATTAACTCCGTTATGAATATACTCTCTGTAGCACAGTGTTATCTAACAGGGGGAAAAAATAGATAAAACACTTTTACCAAAATAAAATTGCACATATAATTAAGTTGAGTTTGTGCCTTGAGCTAATTTGATTGACCGGGGTTCCTTATAGCTCCTCTCATCCTGCACATCAGTCTCCAAGACAGTAAAAAAACATTTTTTTCTCTATCCCCCTCTAAAAACCGTATGCAAACACAGCCACCAGGACAATCACACCTTTATTGAGAAATTTGTTTTGCATTTTTAAACCTTAGGCTACTGTGCAGGAATAACAACAGTATTGTAGCATTCTGATCAGAACTACAATACAATGCAGCCAACAAAGGTTTCTAAACATGAGTTGAATTATAAAGCATGCTGTGCTCCTCTTTTGCAAAGATGAAAGGAATCATATGCATGAAATTCGAAATATGTGAGTTTTCTTCAAATATGCAAATATAAATTACAGATATTTACAAGATAAGTTAGGTCAGTGAAGTTGGTCCTTCTTCAAATTCTCTTAAAACCAAGCTACAAAGCCATTTTTGGCTATTTAATAGAAGTATGGTATGTTGTAAATTTCTTTTCAAAGCCTTATTTAAAGCAATCAAATATTTTGATAATTGCTTTTAAAACACAGTTAACATGTTAACTAATATTATACTTACAAAAATGTCACAAATATCTTTGTCTTCAGAATAGTCCAACCAGATTTTACTTTTTTCTTCTCAAGTTACCAGTCATTCCCTTCAACTTTAGCAAGCTTACTGCCTTCTTGGATTAGACAAATAAGACAAACTAAGCACTTACATGAAAGTGTCTGTATAAAGCAATGTGGACAATTCAGATGGAGTGATTTGAAAGTAGCATATCATATAAGCTTCTTGTGTGCTCTGTTTTTTTATGTATATACCAGCAATAAATAATGAAAAGCCTAATACTGCTGCTAATAGTCTCCTGGCAGCAACCATGATCCAGAGTTATTATTATGACTATGGGTTTTGGATATAATCAAAACAGTCTGGTAAACATCTACCACACAAAATATTCAACCAGAAGGCAAGTCTAAATAATTTGTGTCCAGTCTTTCTTTTTTGTTGCTTCTGTTGTCGGACTTTTAAAAAAAAACTCATTGTGTAAAACTCTGCACACATTCAGGAACACATGGTGGAACATTTTAAAATAAATAGCATTTTCAAAAATGGAGTATTGAAAATAAGCAATTTTCTGTCCAATGGGAAAAAATATCCAACAGGGACTAAATCTGAATAAACGTTAAATAGGAGAATACAAGCTGTAGCTGGTTATGGAAGTTTTTATTTTATCAAACGGATCCTCAAATGTACTGAAACATTGTAACATGATAGGCTAATGCTTCCATCCCTCCTCATCACCAGACACCATTCACCATTAGGGTAAGTGCCTTGCTAATCCATGCGGAAACCCTATGGGAGAACGGAGTCTGAGGCGATGTTGCTGAAAGGTGTGGTTGTACACTTGCGTCATATGAATCCCCCCTTTTATCAGTGACTATGCTGATGTAAATTAATAGGAAGGTCAAAGACATTAGGCGACATGGCCAGTGACTTTCATTATGTGTTTGTAACATTGTCCCATGTTCAATCAGAGTGATCCACTGTGTGTGGGAACACAGAGAAATATCCTAGGTAATCTGCTTTCTCTGACTTTGGTACCTTGGTGGCAATTGGAGCCCAATATGTTTGCTTTTGCAGAGTAGGATCTGCCTTTTCCTTCCTCAGCTGTTTTAAATAGTTAATAGTTTTGCAATCTTCTAAAAACTGCTTTTGTTACCTAAGAAATGTTCCCAATGTAAGTTCAGAATTTCTTAGCTTGGAAATGGAAATGGAAATGGAAAGCATATGAGAAAAACTGTATATCACTCACTTGGAAGCTTAGTATAATTTACAAGGCTAAATTGCCCATTCGCTTGTCTACTTATCAATTAAGGGTAATGGAAAGAGCAGTGGTTTATTATACTTAAACATTTCAAGCACACAAGTGTCACAAAACATAACTGATCTATTAGCTTTTTTTTATTTAAGGATGCTGTTGGTGTATGCGAACCACTTTGAATGAAAGAACAAATCTGAATGAATAATAGATCATAAGACTAGATCTGAAAATGGACTAACGGAACAGAAAGCTCCTTATCAGTTTGGATTTTCTCAAAGCTGCTGGTGAAATAACAGTGGGATGCTAAATGCTCTGTAGTTCACTCTTTACTTCAAACCATAGCCCATTGAGGCTTTATTGTATTCTCTATGTAATTACAGCTTTTCTTTTCTTTAAAACACAATTAAACCTAAGACTGTAATTTGTACCATGTGCTTGCTAGAATCGTTTAACAAGATTCAGTCACAGTTAAAGAAACTTGATGTGGTTCAGTGATGGAAGGAGGACAGAATTTTAGCACCACCTTGTGGGTGTTTTTAGAAGAAAAAGCCTGCATCAAATGGAACCCGCACCACTGCATTTGTTATTTGAATGAGAGACAAATATGTTATTCTCAGGCAGTTGTGCTCCAATTATCAGGATCTAGGTAGGGAACTAATACCAGTACCAATACTTTTTTATGTATTTTTTTGTATCAAAAGCAGGGAGAAATAAAAAGAATTCAAAATAACAGAACGATCATCTCATTTCATTTGGAAATGCATCAAGCAAGTGGCGCAGTGGCTATAACACAGCTAGTGTATTTTGAAACTGTAATTATAGATATTATAGCAAGAAAAGCCAATGGACAATGGAACACACAGCATAATAAAATATATAACATTCTAAGACATTTTTAATAGTTTTCCCCAGGGGATTTTATCAACCCACTAATGTTAATTCCAATAATCCTTCATTTCAGTTTCCATTATCTTTAATGCATTCCTGACGAGAAAAATCAGTAGAAGGCAAATGCAGTTTTACTGCTACTTGTTAGCAACTGCTATTATACACCTCCATCTTAAAAATGTTCTAATAATGTACTATTCAAATAAACACATGCACAAATATAGATACATTTGGTACATGTTTTAACTTAATGCATGCTAAAACAAAACTTTAAAAGCAACCATCTGTTTTGCATTTATTTCAGAAATGCAAAGTAATAAAAGGACCTTAAGCCAAACCACTGACCCCTGCACAGACTCTGCCATTGAATACAATGGTGAAAACAAAGAGACTCCTTAACTATGGAGTTTCATATTGATTTTAAAGCTCAGCATTCCGCTGAGACTGGCAAACACACTGATGATGAAAAAGAATGTCCTAGATTTTCAGAGAAAAAGGGGGGCTGGGCATGGGGAAAGGAGATTAAAGGATATGTTTTGACAGTAGTAGCCAGATTCAGACAGAGTCCCTTGCCACCTTGAAAGTGTGGACCATTTCTGTCTATGCTATGAGTGAGGGTTTTGGTAATAAACAATGAAACAATGTTTGTTAGGGGAACGCCTACTGCCTACTCATTAGCCAAAACAAATATATTTGCCCTGGTTAATCAGAGTTTAGTTATAAAAACATTAACAATCAAAACAGCATGTAGACCAACATAAAATAAGTCAAACAATCAAATCCTATAAGCATTTTGTTGAACCGCTTCTCTCCATCACAGTATTTTTGCACTCACTGCCCTACCTCCTTTCAATTCATCCAGGAGTAGGCTCCCCTCTTTTGTCTCCATTACTTATTTGTCAGTGAGGTATGGCTCTTGCTAGGAGAAATAATAAGGGTTTCTAAAGGTAGTGGCACTGCTCTGGCTTTTCATTATGACCTTGCCATAATTATAAAAAGAACACTTGTTGATGCCAGGTAACACATGAAAAGGCTAAGGTAGGAGGGAAGGTACTAAAGGACGAAGGGAGGAATGCAGGGTGTTAAAAGGTTGAGATACATTGTGCAGGCTGCAAGCTTTTCCTGAGCTAATCCCTGTCTACTTTGAAGCCATCATTTGTCATAACTTCAGTATGTGTAAATATGCCATGGCGGTCCAGGCACAAATACCATTAAGGGCAAGCCTTTATATATAGACTACTTTTACAAATTTATTCAGCCATTAAAAATCGAGGTATGCATCTTTGATCAAATGCATGTCTGACGTTTAACAGGGTACTCAGGTTGTTGTGGTTTTCAGGCACAAGATGATGTTTTGAATGATGATCGAGGTGATTCCAGAGGTCTTCTATGGGATTTAGCTCTACCAGGTTGAAATACCCCACTCTTCAGCACTCATATTTCTTGATAGTGGGACCTTTAAAACCCAAGGCAAAATTAATCCATGAAAATGAAATCAGCGGAGGCACAAACACTGGATTAAAAATGTCATTCAGGTAGTGTTGGCATGTCCAAATGGTTTTCACAAGGCACATCACATTCTTTTTGATGTCTCCAAATACAATACCAGCACTAATTTCTGTTTGATTCTACTAAAATAAAAAACAGTGAAACCTGTTGGTTCCTTTACCTTACAAATGATCTCTGACTTCAAGAATTTGTAACAACGGTTTTCAATAGTCAACGGTCATGTTTCATGCATCGCTTAAATATAGTACATTGGATTTAAGAGTCAAGTCTTTGTAAACCAATTAAAGGTAAGATTGTTTCTACTGTAGGCCAAACTAAAACAAACAAAAACAAAAAAACTATCAGCATACTTTGTATTTATCCCATTTCTTTTGTTAAGGTTTACAGTTTGGTTATGTCTGCCTAATTCCTTTATCTTGTGTTTTTTTTGCACCTGTGGAGGTGGAGAGAATATGAACATTGAAGGTCAAACACCACACTGGCAAGGATCCTGCATAATTGTTATTATGTGCTCACATTTTCCATTCCGGGAAAGAAAAAAAACTACTCTGATTCATGTACCAAAGAGGCTTAGTTGCAAGAGGTTCAAGGCTCAAATTTCAGAAGATACAATTTTACTGATCACTTCATGGTAAGGTTATTTTAAAAAATGTTTTTTATTTATTTTTTGTTTTTATGTGCTGCATTGTGGCTTCTTGCAGCAAGAAGGCTTTGGGTTCAATTCCACCTTGGGACTTTCTGCAGGGAGTTTGCATGTTCTTCCTGTGCATGCGTGGGTTTTCTCCAGGTACTCCTGCTTCCTCCCCCTGTCCAAAAACCTGTTAGGCTGATTGGGTACTCTAAATAGTCCTTAGATGTGAGTGGTTGTTTGTCCTGTGTGTGACTCTATGCTGGTCTGCGATGAACTGGCAACCTGTCCTTGGTGTACTCCTGGCTCTTGCCCATTGTAAGCTGGAGATAGGCACCTGCAGACCCCCTGCGACCCCACAAGAATAAGCAGATTGGGTAATTGATGTTGTATTTATGTCCTTTCTATTTAGGTAATATATTTTTACAGTTTTTATTTATTTAGTTTGTTTAATATGAACTGCTAAACTAATTTAAAAACAGCTACAAATTTGAATCTTTGAGTAACTGAAGCTATGATTTTTGGTCAGTTTAAATAATATTGCAATTGTTAAGTATTCAAACTGATCAGATAGTATCTTTTCCTGTCTCGTTTCAAAAGTATATTTTCCTCCCCTAACCCCCAGATTACAATCAACTAATTTGAGTGAGAGCAGATGTCAAACACCCTAAAACTATCCAGGAAAAAATCCAGCTCACAATCTCCAAGAGGAAAGAGGCTGTGGGTAGGTTTGAAAACTAGTATAAGTCAAACACCTCAAAAGAATGCAAAGAAAAGACTAGAGACCAAGTAGACTAGAAAAGCTGACTTGGGTCTGAAGATGAACAGGCGCACACAATTAAGGTAACCAAACAAAGGTAAATGGTGCATTCAGGCTTACTGAGGGAACCGTTTCGACGAAAATACGTTTTAGGATTATGCAATTAATTTGGGTGTCTTTTTGCTTGTTTGTATTTCCAAGACAATGCTTTTCTTCCAAAGAACAAAGCATAAACTGGTTGTCAGATGAATTCCAACGGTTCAACACAAACGACTGCAAGTTGAGCCTCGTGTGCAACAAGCTGTCCATCAGCAGCATTTCTGATTGACAGTGTTAGGAAGGATCAGAAATATCAGTAACTTGACTGTGTGTCTCTTACCAGGGAATAAAATTAAAATAAAATAAACATGGTAAAATGTTGTTGCAGTGTGTAGCGGCCCAAGAAGGGATGCTAACAGACATTCAGTAAACATAGAGCTGATTTTGTTTGTTCCTCACATAAAAATGTTATTTCATTTGGGCCAACAGTTAATATGAAATTTTGAGTTGCTTTTATATGGAGTAAGAGGTGTCTGCACAACTCTAATATCGTTTTCATATTAATATGTCAATAAAGTTCTTGTACGCTAAATTCTGCTGAAATATATGTGAGTCTGACATTAAGAATATAAAAGCTGTGAGAGCAGAGTCTTATGAATACAACTCTATTTTTTTAGAATACAAACTCTTCCTTTCTTTGTGGACACGATTTCAACTTTGTGGGTACGAGTAAAAAATTGTTACAATGACGTCACAGGGTGTAGTGTTTGATCCGCGATCACATCAAACACAGTGCGCTCCAAATTGAAAGTTGGCGTAAGACAGTGGACCAGCTGGAGCGAAAACAAACGTTATAGTAGTGTATACACTTTTTTTGACTGGGATCTTACTTGTTTGTATGTAGAGCAATTGAATTGTTGGTGAAAGTACTGACACAGCTTATACACCTCTGAGCAGGCAACAGAGACATTGTGTTCATTCAAAGCTTGGAGAGAAGGCCACCTATACCTGTACCCCATCATCCTCCAATCACACACACAGACACACAGTGTTTTTAAGACCTAATATGAGGTGAGAAGCTCTGAAACTAAAATGTGGTCATGGAAATATACAAGTGTCAGTCTTAGGGTTCAAAAGGAGTTTTATATTTTTCAAAGACCTGTTATACTTGCTGGTGTTATTTTATGTTTTTTATGCAAAGGACGATTCACATCACGGCACAAAAAAGCCCAAACATCTACTGTAGCATTGTAACACTCTCTTAACAACCAAAGGGAGGTGACTGAAGTGAACTCTCCTCACCGGTTTCCAAACGTTTAACACATGAATTTTTATGAGGAAAATAAATAGTTTTTTGAAAAAGGTTCCATAGGAAATAAATAGAAATGCAGTGACAAACTAGAACAAGTGACACACAGTACAACTCTATAGTGTGGATCATTGCGCACATGCTGTTATCACTGCTAAGGAGTGTAAATTCTTTAAAAAAAAAAGGTTTACTAGTTTGACCCTACCAATATATGCAATCTTTTGGATGCATTATCTCAGATTTTAAAAGTGCTCTTTCCCTGTGATGCTTTTTTAATTGTCTTAATCTTAACTTCCTGTCAGCTATTTAATATTTTTACTGTTTCTTCAGTACAAAATAGACTTAGAAAAATTTTAGACATTTAATTAGTGGGATCAATCATATCTGAGGTTCCAATAATTATATCAGCTTCTTTTTTATTGCAACAGTAAAATAGAGAATAGTTAATCCATCCAAAAATAAATAGCTTACAACGGTGACAAGTAATTGACATGTAATTTTTAAGTTATTCATTATATTTATTTTACTTGACAATTTAACAAACTTGAAGTTAACATGGATAAACCGCTACATGTTGATGAATCTTGCAAAGACAGCTTTTCATGAAAGTAGTTCAATTATGTTTATTTGATTTAGAAATATTAAATAATTTTTTTCTAAAGAATATACTAACAATGGAGAGGACCGATAACCAGTTGCGTACGAGAAATCCAGGTGAGTACCCCAAGCTTGTCTGGTGAGGGGTCACCTGAAAGGAACCAGGAACTAGGAACTGGCAAGTACATGGAAAACCTTTCACAAATGAGAGTGAGCTATTATTCACTGAGCAAGCAGAAAACTTTGGAAGAAATTCAGGAGGGAATGACATTGCCAAAAAAAACAGGATGGACAAACCTGGGGAGTCGCAGGTGTGCAGAAACACACTTGTAGTAAATGAGTCTTGGCATATCTATGGGACGCCCTTTGATAGAAACCTGCAGGAGATGTAAAAAGACACCAACGCAACACTGCAGAATCATATTTCCTGACTCTTAACATCTCAAAAGAAGAATGAGCTTAATCTAAAGATTGATACTTTTTTTAAATCTCTCTAATTACATTTCTCATTTACCTAAGGCCTTTAGCATAATGCTGTAGGAACAGTAGGATTAAATTACTCAGTCATCGACTCTAGTAATTTTATAATCTCAAGATGATTGTGTCTAGTGAATTTTAATTAGAGGAATCAGAGTAACGTGCTCTTTATTTAAGTGTTCTGATTTAGATTTTTTTTTAAACAACAAATGTATAAATTCCTACTGTCATCTTTACTGCCTTTTATTAATAGGACCAAAATCCCTACACCTCCAATTACCATTGCAAATAGCCAGAGGTATTACTTTTAAATTACAGATCTTTGACCAGTCTGCACCTCTCTAGGAGTTACATCGTAAAATCTTAATAATGTGTTTAGAGAAATTACCCTTAGGATTTTGAGATGTTATTGTGTTCAGACCTCATAACATATTTCCTTTTAGTTTTTTTAAAAAGTATCAAGCCTTGGGTTATTCTCGTTTAAAGACCTGAGAGAAACCAGGTGAGCAAAGCAATTGACACACATGTCCTGCAAACACACAGTAACAAACATATGTTCACCACAACCATTCTTTGATTCAGCTACCCCTTGCCTGCCCTTAACACCGCTCAGGCCCTTAGGCAATACCTGGGGCTAAAGACTTTCCAGCGCTCTGACTCTAAAGCAAAAGCAGTGGGTGAGGGGGAGCCGAAGTGAAGATTAAGGCACTTTGCTGGGTGTGCCTGTCTATTCATGAGCTTTTGCATTTATTGGAGAGCAAGCTTAAGGAGGAGAAAGCAAACAGAGGCTGTCATGAGCTTCACTTAGGATCCTCCGGGAATTTCAAAGGTGCCATTAGACTGTGTCACATGCAGCAGAGCTGACAATATGTGGAGTGAATACAGTGACATAGACCTGAGTGAAGCAGATTTTTCAGTTTTCAAGGAATCAAGGAATCAAGGAATTTTATTTGTCATCACATCACATGTAGTACATGAGGTGGGACGAAATTCTAATCCCACGGTCCAGTTTACACCCTGAGAGAAATTTTAAAATAGCTACAAAATAAGAATAATATAATAAAATATAAAGAAATATAAGAGAAATAGGATTTTGACTACACAAAATCTACAATATGGGACTTCGGACATAGCAGCAATGAAAATTTGGAGTGCAAAATTTGCTGTAGCAGCATGGATGGTTAATAAAGTGACATATTAAAGTGACATATTAAAGTGTGATATTAAAGTGAACAGTGCAGGTTAAATGAGAAAGTATTTTATTTTTATTTTTTTTCATTTGTAATTGTCCTTGTGTGTTTGACAGTCTCACAGCTTCAGGAATGAAGTTGTTTCTCAGTCTGGTGGTTTTGCATTTTATGCTCCGCAGCCTCCTGCCTGAGGGAAGCAGGACAAAAAGTGAGTGTGCTGGGTGGGTGGGATCCTTCATGATGCCGGAGGCCCTCTTCCTGCATCTGGAGGTGTAAATGTCTGTGGTGCTGGGGAGGCTGACTCCAACAGTCCTCTGTACAGCCTTCACCACTCTCTGCAGAGCTTTCCTGTCTGCAGCAGAGCAGCTTCCATGCCACAGGTTGATGCTGGAGCACAGTACGCTCTCCAGTGAGGACTGAGCTCCCGCGTCAAGCTCTTCTCAACCTCCTTACGAAGTAGAGCCGCTGGTGCGCCTTCCTGACCAGAATGGAAGTGTTGTTGCTTCAGGTGAGGTTGTTACTCAGGTGCACAGCCAAGTACCTGTAGCTGTTGACCACTTCCACCGCAGTTCCTCCCATGTGCACGGGGAGGTGGGCATGCTTTTCTTTACATTAATGCAGAGGTTGTTATCTTTGCACCTGCCCTCCATGGGTTCCACCTCCTGCCTGTAGCTGGACTCATCACTGTTTGTGATGCGTCCAACCACTGCTGTGTCGTCCGCAAACTTCACAATATGACAGCCTGTATGGATAAGCGAGCAGTCATATGTGAGCAGTGTGAACAGGAGGGGAGCCAGTGCTGAGGGTAATGGTAAGGAAGGAGAACACCAACAACAGCATACGGACGTAGGAATCCTTCTGCTCCAGGTGGAACATTTATAAAATGAAAAAGACAACAAAATTATGTAAATGGGACCTAAAAGTGACTCAGTTTTGTTCGAAGTCCAATCACGCATATATCTAAAAGCCATTTACTAGTGTGCTGAAAGAAATCTTGCCATCATCCAATTAATCTCACTTTTAAAGGAAGCTTTTGAAGCCCGCTATTTAAGCTAATAATTTGTACGGAAATTACTAATGCATTTAGTGGAACAAAAAGAAAAATGAACAAATAAGATAATGAAGAACTTCTGAGATTAAGCCATTATCATTAAGGAGTCTGAAGAACAACAACCTGCTCCCCAAAAAATACATGAAAGTGTGGCATCTCAATGAACAAGTTAGATTGGCGCCATGGAAACAACAGCTAAGAAAAGATGTATATGACTTTATCACAGTGAAAAACCTTTTTTTTTTTTTTTTTTGCTTATGAATTGAAACCGAACAAAGAGTCTGTTTTCTATTTCACACTGTGATAAGAAACATGCAGTGGTATTTTGTTTGTGCTAACCCTAAAACGTTTCATGTTATGGTAAAGTATATGTAAGATGGTTGGTAAATGGGAATGTTCAGGTTTAAGATCAGGTTACATCGAGTCAACCTGTATTTACTGCTGCTTGTCCAATCACTGCTGCTGGATCATCATTTATCCAAGCATCTGCATTTTCTCATTACCTGTCCTAATTGTTTTGTTTTTCTTTTTAATTGTTTTGTTTTTGTTTTTCTCTGGTAAGAAAAGGATAAGAGAAGAGAAAAAATGACAATAGTGAAGCTTTAGTGGAGCGAGAGAAGAAGGGTTTCTGGGTTACTGACAATCACAATTGTGCAGAGGGTGAAGGTAAGGTGTTTTCCACAAAACGGAAAGTGGAAGGTTTTTATTTCTTATTTTTGGTGTAAGTGGAAGGCCAAAGCTTCAAAGTCAGCTTGTCTCAATTCCAAAACAACGGGGATCAGAAATCATAGAACCAAATGGTAATTTCGACACACACAACCTCAAAATGGGTCCTTAACTAGAAAATACGTTTCTGAAGGCGGTGAGGACT
The DNA here is from genome assembly GCA_032876305.1 of Orestias chungarensis. Lineage (NCBI taxonomy): Eukaryota > Metazoa > Chordata > Actinopteri > Cyprinodontiformes > Cyprinodontidae > Orestias > Orestias chungarensis. The sequence continues at coordinate 4,383,811 of JAVLVB010000475.1, forward strand.
AATTGAGTTACTCATCCCTACTACAGACAGGTTGCCTCAGGAGGGCCTCTTAATGTTAGATTCCCAATTATTTAATGGGAAATTTCATGCTCATCTCCTGCACTGACCAAAGTGTGTTGTCTAGATATGCCTCATTAGACAAACTGCTGGTGTTTCTCCCCATGGACATATATTCTACCTGTTTTACTTCTACTGGATTTACAGACATTTGTCAACTCTTATTTACAGCTACAGCATCCTTTTGGGAATAGATGTTGTCCCAGAGGTATTTTAGGTCTGTGCGCTTACAAGATATACGACAGCCTGGTACCTTAAAGTAAGAGTGCTTGGAAGAATTCATATTGCTAAACTAATTGTCTTCAAAAGAGATGTAGAAAGATTAACGGAAAAACCTTCAACGATAAAAATTTGTTTGATGTAACTTCAAAGGTTGGTTGACAAGTAAAATAATCAAAATAAGAAAAAAAAGAAAGTACAGAGATATTTATTAATTTTAGTTTGTCACAAGCAAAAATGTATATGTATTTTAATGGAATATTATGTGATAGACCCACTCAAATACAGTGACTTTGACGTCACTGGGTTTTTAACATTAATAAGGCATTTTGAACATTTGGCACCCAGTTGTGTGCAGCCTCCATTTTTGGTGGTAGTACTCAATGAAAGTCAAGGAATCCAATTGAAAATACTGTTTAATTTTCAGTTCAAATATCTCTAATGCATTTACAGTTTAATTTCCACTGTGATAAAACATAGATTTTTGGAAATAACATGGAGCACCATTCAATCTATGTCCTTAGCTCTGGCCAGCTATGCTCCTTCCTACAAAGACACCCTAAACCACTTAAACTGATAGTGTAACTCTGAAGTAGTTGCAGAGTTACGCACTTTAGATCAATCTGTTCATGTCTAAAAGGCATGTATTCCACAATTATTATTATTTTATTTTATTTTTCATTGAAATACATTATAAGTCATGCTTACAGTATGTCACAATCCATATAAGAGACAAATTCCCTTTAAAAGACTGTATTTTTTCAGATAAGTACAAATCACTGCTCTGAGCACAGAGAACTATGATGGTGGCATCATTATTCTGCGGGAATACTTTCCTTTAGCAGGACCTCTAAAAGTCAAGGTTAATAGGAACATGATGGTGGTAAATAGAGCAATCCTGGACAAAACATATCTGAGACAGCTAAAACTAAAGACCAAGACAGTGGTTCTCTTTCAGTCACTGAGTAAATATACAACCAACAACAATGGTAGGTATTGTTCAGATAAAAGCACCTTGATACTAATACCTAAAGCAGTCTGAGCAATAAAAATAATATGTCTGGTAAATTACTAATATTGAAAATAAGCCCCGTCTAACCTTCAATGACTAGTACACTGTCATGATATGTGTTTTTATTCTTTGTTAGTTTGCTGTTTAATTTGTTGTAGTTGCTTTGTTTTACTTTGTTATCATTAGTTATTGTTTTCTTTATGTTATTTTCTATTTTGGTTTAGTCTTTGTTGTTGTTATTTTTGGTGTTCTCTAGTTTCCTCTGCTCCGTCCCTCTTCTTTCTTTGTTTTCTCTCTTCATTATCGCTCACATCTGTTTTCAATTATCCAATCCTCATCTCCACCACTCCACCTCCTTCTCCTCAGTATTTAAGCCTGGTTTGCCCATTCACTCACCGCTGGATCGCCTGCTTCCATACTCGTCTCTCTGCGTCTTCTCCTGTTTGTTCCTCCACATCTCCCAGTAAGCCTTCCCCTCTTGCTCGCTGATTCTCTGTCCTGGCTCTTCCCCATCTTTTTCTCCCCAGTTCCCTGTCTCAGTTTATTTCCTTCCTTGTGATTATTATTGTTGTTATTTTGTCTGTTAGTTTATTTCCCCCTTCCCGTGTTCTTTAGCTGGTTTGTTTATTTTGATTGTTTTGTTTATTCACGTTTTTAGTCCCCGCGTCTCACTTCTGTTCTCTGTTTGTTTACGTTCCGCGTCTCGCGTCAGTTCTGTTTGTTTACGTTCCGTTTCCGGGTTATTCCTGTTCCGTTTCCGCTTTGCCCTCGTAATGTTTATGTTCATTATTCTTCCCACAATAAATGATTCTTTCTCGCAATTCCACCTCTGCTCGAGTCATTGATCGCAAAACCTGACAAACACTTTTTAAAACTATTCCCAAAACTATTCTTTATATATATATATATATATATATATATATATATATATATATATATATATATATATATATATGTGTGTATATTGTGGAATGGTAATTATTTATATTCATGTTTCTTTTAATACTAGAAGTGTTTGCATATAATAAAAGGTATTCATGTTTCTTTTAATACTAGTGTGTGCATATAACAAGAGGTATACATTTTCTAATAAGGCCTGTTTATTCTCTCTGGAAGCTGCAGTGGATGAAGGTGTCATAGGAAAGGGACCAGCAGTCGATTCCCAGCAGTTAAAACTTTCAGTTAAAGTATATTATACCAGGGAGCGAAACTTACTCCCTTTTTTCTTGTGCAGATAAATCAAGGACAGCGAGGCACGGGAACAACGGTTTCTGAAACAGCTTGTGTAAATCAAATATGAATTCTTATCTTATTCTGTATACTCCCTAATTTTGAATAAAACAGCCTGATGCGAGGGTCAAGCTCAGAGTTGAGTTGAAAACCATTGCACAGACGGTCTCATTTCTCCCTTTTGCAAAAGGACTCAGATGATCCATAAGAAGTGTGGACATTGAGTTATTACGATTGCACACTGAACAATTGCAGACGCCTGAGTATGCTAGTCTGAGATCAACCAATCAAAGTCAAGGAGGACTTCAACAATATATATATATATATATATATATATATATCGTAGCATGGGGAAAAAGGAGGATCAGCTGCATGGCGTGATTTTTGTGCCACGAGGTTTACGCGCCCAGAGCTATCTGAAGGAGAAATAATTGTGAGCGCGCGCTCATAGCTTATCAAAGGTGTGAGCGCGCCCTCATAGCTTATCAAAGGTGCTCGGATACGCGCTCAACTCTGACAAAATGCTCGCTTGCTTGCTCGGGTCACTCTGCTCGCGCTCGGCTCTGTGTCTGCGCTCGCAACTTTATAATATATGTAAATGAGCCGCGCTCCCAGCCAATCAAAGACTGGCCTTTTTCATCCAATTAAATAATTCCTTACAAATACTTCTTTGCTTCCATATAAAACAGCCAATCACAACCATCAAATTAAGGGACTGGATCAAGAAAACGGAAGTTTCTGAAGGAAAGTAACGAAAGACATAATAGAAGATAACATGGTTATTTTTCCAATATAAAGGGTTAGAATTAATTTATTTAAGTATACAAATGTATTACTTACTATCATTTTTATTATAGTCAACTTTCCATTAAATACTGTAATACAATTTAATGTTATCCTCTGTCCCACTATTACGTGGAGAAAGTCAATGTTAATGTTATTTTATTAAACAAGCAAGGAAACTGCTGTCAACGGAACAGCTGATCTTATCCTCGCAACACTAACAGATGACAAGATGGAAAAAGAGACTAAACAATGGAGTAAGATCGCTGTCAAAAAGATGTATGCAAAACTCTAACATTCATATTTATATGTCAATAAAGTTCTTGTACCCAAAACTGCTGAAATATTTGTAAGTCTGAGAGTTTGAAGCAACTTTGTGTATTTGGAAGGAATTCTTTGATTGGATGAGCAGAGTGACCCGAGCAGAGTGACCCGAGCGAGCATTTTGTCAGATTTGAGCAAATGTCCAAGCATCTTTGAGTGAGCGCACGCACCTATGAGCGCGCCCGCGTTTGGGATTCACACGGACACGCTCACAATTATTGCTCCGTCAGATAGCTCAGTTCTCGCAAACCTGGTGGCACAAAAATCACGCCATACAGCTGCTGCCCCGAAATTTCTGAGGAAGTAGGTGGTCAAATATCCTCAACTGACTGAAAAAGACCTGCACCAAGACTTTGTGGAAGCAGGCACTGAGGCCTTATTTTGCACAGAAAGGAGCATACTCTGCAGTACTGCATGCTTGAATTTTAAGACATTAACTGCTACTACCTAAAAATACAAAAAAGTCAGATGCAAGTTCCTAAAATCTACATAGATAAAATTTTAAGATCGTTTTTTCTGGAGAGATAAAATTTGGAACACTTTAGCTCTATGGATAAGCAGTGTTTCTACAATGGATAGAATTATGCGTTAGATAAAACAATTAGGATGCTTACAGAGAAGCATGACAGAGGGTCAGTGATGCTTTGGAGCTGCTTTTCTGGAATCCCGAGGTACGTGGAGCATTGTGAATTCACCCAAGCTTTAGGAAATGCTGTAAGAAAATGTCATGTCATCTGTGAGAAACCTGAAACCTGGTTGCTTCTTGAACCTTAAATACAACAGTAATCCATAGCATATCTCAGAATTTTCTTAGAATTTTAGAAGATACATGGTTGTGGGACTACGACTCTGCTAAAAAAATGTATGGTGGGATCTGAAAAGGTGCTTGCACCATTAAGGGTTAAATCCTTTTTAGAATATGGTTTAATTACATGTAAAAATTGCTTATATTAGACATTTGATGGATTTTATTTAATTTGAAAGTCCAAAGGAAAATATTTGGTGTGACTTGGCAGTTTATGGTCACAGATGCTCTTTCTCAACATGAGCAGACCAGCCAGGGATGTAGTCCGAAAGTGTTGTACACTATTCAACAATGTCACATTTCAATGTTTGAGGAACGTTTTGAAAACTGTGTACCATCCAAACCCAAAATTAGTTTACAAAAGGTAACTTCGCATTGGTCTACCTCATGAAATCAAATTTTAAAACACTGGCCTTTCTTATAATGTGACATAATGTAAAAAAAAAATAGTTAAATGACTTTGAATACTTGTCAAGAATCAAGAATCAGTTTATTTATATAGCGCCAATTTAAAACGGATGTCGTCTCAAGGCACTTTACAAGAAAATCATTTAAAATCAAAGATACATTATAAACAAATCAAAAAAGTTTCCAATCTCTTGTAAAAGACTTTTAAAAGACATTTGATCTGTAACGGCTGCGTGGATTGTAGACTTCCCTTGTTTCACCTGGATAACATTAAAGTTTTAAAATCTCTTGACTGCACACTGCCTCAGAGTTTATGATCCATTGCTGTGGCTCATTCTGTGTTAATAATAAATGCTCGTGTTGCGCTTGAAATCCAAGGAACACAGACAACCAGACTCTAACAGAAAAACTAAAAGATAATGTTAAAAAGGGTAAAGTTAAAGGTGAGAATGAGGAAAAAGGCAAGGTAGGGACACAGCAGTGTGTAAGACAGCAGGTGAAATTAAGTGGAAGAAATATGGGTAGCAAGGGACTGTAGAAGAAAAAAAAAGATGTGAGTCGGAGCAAGAGAGAACGCAATACACTCTAGGGGAGGACATGGACTTTGAATAAGGGGTAAAGCAGAGAAGAGGAGCTTTGGAGTACATGTGCCCTAGGGAGGAGAGAGTGAAGTACCTTTTGTCTTCGCTCCCTTTGAATGAACCAACCCGAGCATTTCCTTTTATTAAATCTTGCTTTAAAGAAGGACTAAGCTAAAGCTTCTCCCATAGTGGCGATCGAGTGTAGTTTTAACTCAGCCCACACAAATCCCTCTCCTCTATATCTGTGGGTGTGTAACAGTTTTATTTCAAATTTAGAGCACAGAGAGATTGCTCACTATCTAAACACGTAACAGCTACCTTGGTTGTGTGCCCGCATACGTTATTCAAAAAGTGACTGGCAAGGCAGTGTGACCAATCTGATTTTGAGCTTTATGCCTTCTTTCTTTATCCCTGAGACCTGTCAAGAAATGACATGTGGCATGTGGCAATTGAAAAAGCAGTTGTGCCTCCGCCACT
>JAVLVB010000475.1:4389806-4415768 GCA_032876305.1 Orestias chungarensis
TGTGTGTGTGTGTGTGTGTGTGTGTGTGTGTGTGTGTGTGTGTGTGTGTGTGTGTGTGTGTGTGTGTGTGTGTGTGTGTGTGTGTGTGTGTGTGTGTGTTTCGTAAATGATGGCTTGCTTACACCCTATAGGTTTGGAGTGGTGAATGGAGGAGAAAAGAAAAGTGTTGCACTTTCTGCAATAAGATTGAGAAGTTAAAGCAGGATTGCATTGAAACAGAGAGTATTGCATGCTACTACAGGGAAATGGTAATTAAGCCTGAGGCAAAGTGATAATGGATCAGCCTAGAACTGTCATCGACAACTCCCCAGTGCCCTTCCTATGACGAGAGAGCAGTTTTCCTTTCGACCCTGAGAAAAATAAACCAGAACTACTGCTGTTTGTTTCATGTCAAATGCCTGTAATGCAGAGGTAAGGTTATTTAAGGGAAATTGTCAAAACAGATTTCAACATCTTTTCTAACTAGTGAACTTCTCTATAATTGCCCTGAAACGAAATGTTATAAATTTCAGACATGGTAGCTAAAGTGATCTGAGCTCATGAAAAGAGACATGTTATGTGAAAAATATAGCCTTGTCAGTAGTGATTCGAATATTTTTCCTTTAACAAATCTGTGAGCAGGAGCTGAATTTCCACTTAAATATATCAGGTTTTGCTTTTGCCCTTAATTCATTTCTCCACTATGTCTACAGACATTTAGCTTAGTACATAGCACATAAAAACTGACAATAAAGACTAAATGATCATCCCTGCACCTTGACTCATGTCCCTTGGAAGAACATTTTGATGAGTAAAAACTGTAAATTATCACTAATGTAAGGCTCAGTGTCCTTTGATGGAAACAATGGGTTGCCAAATCGAAAGTCACGATTAAATGAATTGCTTTTAAAGGATTTGTTCGATAAATATATTATTTATGTCTCTTTATGCAAATTTAATGAATCAACTGGATTGAAATAAATATTTACTTTTGAGACTTATTTACTTCTTTAGTCATTACAAATAAGCTACGTTGGGACATTGTCTTTGCTTCTCTTTGTACCTATTCCAAACCGAAGCAATCAGTAGGATGAGGAACATGCTAAACCTTGACAATATCTTGTAAAATCTATCAACACCAAAAAAAAAATAGATAATTGTAACTTACCTAAAAAATAACTAATAGTGGTTTTACACCTGCTCTCTAAATAAAATAGAAACACTATCTAAAGTCTATTTACTGAAGTCACTGAAAAAGCTAATTCAAAACACAGTAGTGTATTTATTAAAAACCAAATAACACACACAAATATTTAAGGATCTCAGCAGCCAATACTGTTGGTGAATATATTGTAGGTTCTTTTGACTTCTGGAGAAATTAATACATTCAATACAATTGTTTCAGATTAAAAACAAATTCTATTGTTTATAAAAACATTCATCTCTATCCTTACCCCTACTACCTACTTTTCCCAAGATAGACCGCTTTGAAATCAGAATGATGTGCCACAAACTGTAGGTGCCAGACACAATATTGCAAAGGCAGATGTTTTTGAAAATAGGAGCAAAGGTTTGCTGCTGATACACAATCTAACAGTTTTTTTTTTATCATTTCATGTCTTTTTATTATGCAGATCTTTGCAAGGCACATTGCTGAATGCAATTTTCACTTTCTGGTCCGCAACACAGAAACTGCCTTTGAAATTACATGTGGGTCCAACGCAAAAATTCAGCTCTTGCCATTGGTGAAAAAAAATTGAAGAAACAAAAAAAGGCTGTAATATGACTGAAATGTATGGAATGGTAGTAATTATATTCCTAAAAAATTCTGACGGATCAAGAAAAAATGTCTTGCAGTTTGTTTGAATGTTTAGTAACTTAAGTCTCTACCATACTGACAATATTATAATTACTGTATAACACAAAACAATGTTCATAATCAGCTATGACCTTAGTGAGGACCTCAACATTTACAAGTTGCACGATTGCATTCTGTTTCATCAACTATATTAGGATAAGTTAACAAGCTGATGACAACCAACATGCTAACGTTAGCATTATGGCTAACATTAGCATTTAAGCTAATATTAGCATTTTAGTTAATATTTGCTTATCCATTACTGTGTGCGTAATTTAGCAGCTATATTACTATTAGTTACCATGCTGTTCAAAAACAACATGCTAACATTAGCATTATAGCTAACATTAGCATTTAAGCTCAATTTAATGTAAAGCTAAAATTTACATACTGAGTGCTAACATTAGGTGTCAGTCAATGTGTAATTAAGCATTTGCATTGCTTTAATTGCTGCCTGCATAATGCATAGAATAAGAGGCAGTGCACTGCCTCTTATTCTATGCATTATGCAGGCAGCAATTAAAGCAATGCAAATGCTTTCCAATCACAACTCATTTGCTAACTTTTTGTCTTTTTTTTAACTACAATAAAACAGCACTACAATATCTACATTACAGTATATAACTAGTGTTCATGATGACAATAAAAAAATCAATAAAGTAAAATCACATTTAGACATGAAAATCTGTACATTTGCCAAGCCCACATGACTTGTCATCATGTAAGTTTTCAATACTTTACAATAAAAGTGTACTTAGTGATCATGTTTGGTTTCTTTGAATGTATATCATTACAGATAGATGGATTGGTTTTCTATACTTTGGCTGTTTTTTACTGTCCACCCAATAGGTTTGTATCTAATTTTTTACTTTATGAAATGCATTTCTTCCAAATATTTTAATATGATTTTATTAGATACTTTTATTGTCCATATGACACCAGACATTATTCAACTACAGATTTTATATCACCTCTGGATTTTGGATTTACACCATTTTAATTGACTTCCTCCCTCACGTTAAAATATACCTTTTTGATTTAGTTTGTTGTTCTGATATATAGCTCGCTTACATTGTGTTGCATCAAATGTGCCTGTATTTGCTCATAAACTAGTCTCACTTAACCAGTACACCCATACTTATAATTGGACTTGTCACCTCTCAGTGAGATTAGTGTAACTGTCTTCACTTATGTCTTCATCTTAAAATCATTCATAGAGTTCAGCTTGCCCAGGGCACACCCCTCCTATCCTAAACATCTGCACTGGTTGCCCACAAAATACTGCTCCGACTTTAATTATTCTCCCCCTCACATTTAAAGCTCTCCACAATTTGGCACCTCTGTACCTTTCTGGATTTACATGTTTTTACACAACTGGCTGAAGATTTTACTATACTTCATACATCTCTATTGTCCTACCTCCTGTCCTATTTTTAACCATGGTTTCCATCACCGACTCCCACACAGCCCCTTGTAAATGCTAGTTCTACACTTCTTTTGTTTTGGAGCTCTAGAACTTTTTTTTTCTATAAATCAGAGTAATCCAAAGTATACAATTTCATGGTGATAACTGCTTAAAAAAATAAAAAAAAATAAAAAATACATTTGTTTAAGGGTTTTAAGGTTACCTTGAACAGATTTGATTGGGGTGATTTGAGATACATAAAACCCCCAATAAAAGGAATCTATTCAGCCCTGACAAAACACATTTATTTTGTGAATCACTCAATATTATAATTAAGTAAGAAAGATCAAGCCCTTAGCATTATCTAAGTCGACGGAGGAAGAACTCAATGCTGTGTTCTTTTTAAGTAGATATAAAACATTTCCTGAATTTTTACCAACTGTTATCTCTGTAAATTCATCACTAGCTTGAAAGAATAGAACCTGGTTTATTTTAGATATTTACCTTTTTGTTTGTTAACATCTAAATGACATGAAATTAAATTATTGTTATCAGAACATCTGTCATTTAAGAAATAACTGTTTCTGATGAGATCCCAGAGGATGTAGCAGATGGTTGCTAAAAATTACTAAAAACAACACTTTCAATAAATCACTAATTTGTTGTTTGTAGATTCCCAAGCAGATTAAAGTTTAAACTGTATTTTAAAGTTAGTCATATTAATCTATTTATATAATCTATTTATAATTTGTATATAATTTTTTTCGAAGTCCACCTTTGTACTGTTCTATTTTCTTTATTTCAAGTGGAAGGAACACATGTAGTTAATGAATGACAATGAGTTGTTTGCTTCTTCTCTCTTCTAAAGGTGAGAATACATATGGCAATTTGGAGAAAAGCTTTGTTGATGGAATAGGTGAAGGGGTGAAAGAAATGTGACACGGCAGGAAAAAAAATGACTCATGTAATAGCCTGGCAGATGTGAAAGAATCCTCCATGTTTTTTGAATAGCAACTATCTCTTTGGTGTTGTATTCAGTTACTGAACACCCCTCAAAGGATACATCCTAATCCCCTGTCTCTTTTTGCTGAAGGGTGGAAAAAAAAAAACTGAAGTGTCCCGAGGGCTGTCTTTTACTTAATGACGCAGATGAAAGAAGAAATGTCTTTTGATTAGGGTTGCTTTAAAATGAAGTTCTTCATCTGTCTCTGGCATTACATGTCTCTGGAAATGATACACAGAATGAAAAACACATTATTAACAAGTCTGGTCCAAAGTTTACATACAGTAGTCTTTGTGTTCAAGGGTGTATTTTCAATATTCTTTCAAGATTGTACTAATTATACAAAATACTATTTCAATAACAAAAAATTCTGTTCACAAATTTTAACATGCCTTTGTTTTACAAATACATTTATTTAGTTACACATAGGTTGTCCTCTATTTTTTTACTTTTTTACATTGTCAATTTGAGGTTTTATGGTTAAAATGTATTATACCTGTCCAACAAATTGCATTCTATACTATGTACATGTAATCTGTTAAGGTTTTCTGTACTTTTATTCATTTTGTTGTTCATTGCTGTTAATGCCTCCTTGATAGCGCAATTGGAAAGTCGCCTGACTTTTGCGCTTAGGGCCTGGGTTCCAATCCAGTTAGTGCAAAGACAGACCAACACACGCCAACAGCTTCCAGCATGGGTCTTTAGGCAAGGCCCTTTATGAAACTGCCTACTTTTTTAAGTTGCTTTGGATAAAAGCATCTGCTAAATATAAACATACATAAACAAATAAATCAAATAAACCTGAAAACAATAGGCTTCTGGTTTTCAAGTCATACCTTCATATCTTGCCAAAATGTACAATGCAGTCCAGTTTAAATTCTGAAGGCTGGCATTATTAATGTTACTATTTGGTTAAGCTTATTGATTAATGTTAGCACCACAGCTTGTTGATCATCAGTTGCGCAAATACACAAGATAAACCACTTGCAACTTAAATACTACCTCCAACTGCACTTTGTTGTATTCATATCTACCTGAATTGCATTTATTTTGGTAACTATCTGCCTAAAAGGATATAGTTACATAAAATCTAGGTGTCAAGTTTATTGTTGTTTAATAAAGCCAACAAATCCAAGTTGCTTTTTCATACATTTTCACCCCCCCCCCCCCTTTTTTTACATAAAATAATGTTTTTTTTCTGCTGCTGTTGTATTAATTAAATTGTAAAGTTGCTGTAAATTACATTGGGCCATGCATACCAATGGCCATTTAGGAAAACCTAACATTGGTAGGGGTAGATGTAAACACTGGAGGCTGTATGTTTGCTTTTGTCCCAGATTGGATTGGAGAACGCTCAGAATAAATTAGAACATGCAAATGTAGTTTTTTTAAGTTCATAAAATTTGAATGTATGGTAATCCCTCCCTTATACAAAATCAGTTAAAATTAAATCATTAAAATAAATTAAACTCATGCTGATTAAAAGTGACCATGACTGTCATACTTTATTGAATTTGTATTTTATGTGTTTTTTAATTTGGATCCAAAACATGAATTAATTTCTACTCCGAGGGCAGCTAAAATGTTTCATGCAATTGAAGAATACCCTTAAATTGAGTATTTGTTTCAGGTCTGTGTGTCTACCTAGCCTGTCACTGTTTAAGTATTTGCTTCCTCCTGTGATAGTTAAATACAGGTATTATGACTGGGAAAAGATAGCTTCCGGGTACAACTTTGTTGACATAGCTTTTGGTTTTTCAGGACAGCATGAAAACAGCATATGGTTACTTAAATGGAACTAAACTGAAAAAAGCAATGTTCTTATTTAAAGCAGCTTTTTTATCAAGCATGTTTAAACTGACATCACAAACTAACCATAGCGGAAAAAATAGATTTATAAGCTTTTACTCAAACCATTACTATTTTATTATAAAATAGTATGTAGATGTTGGATCTGAAACAAAGCCTTATTTTAAAAAAATATATATATATAAACAATCTAGAGATAGGTATCAAGGAATCAAGGAATCCCCCGGTCCAGTTTACACCCTGATAGCAATTTTAAATACTATAATAAATTATACGACCTATGCAAGAATAGGATTGAACACAGAATCTATAATATGGGACTTCGGACATAGCAGCAATGAAAATTTGGAGTGCAAATAGTATAATAACATATAAAGAACTATACGAGAAATAGGATTTAACTTTACAGCATATGGTCATAAGTGCTACGTTAAAAAAATAAAAAGTACAAATTCGGGCGACACATAGGGCTTTGCTCCCAATCTTGTTATTATGTATTAGAAAAGAAGTACAGTCATTGGTGAAGAACAGTATCTTTTTACAAGAACCTACGCAACACACTTTTCCTTAATTCATGGGCTGATGAGTCCTTATAAAGTAGTCGGCACAACAATGCAGCAATGAAACCTGAAGAACACACATAAGATGCAAAAAACAGGTAATGTATCAAACTTATATTCTGAGATTATATTAAAATCGATATATAGCAAAACGATACAATTAAAATTCAAGAAGGTGAGAACAATTACACAGTAACAAAATTTTTTGACAATTTGTTTTGCATGTACGAATATACAACTTAAGTCATACAGTGGGGTTTATGGGCCGTACTATTGTGGCCCCAGTATCTCGCTGGGAGCACTCCGCTAGACTGTAGAGACGACCAGGGCAGCATGAGCCGCTGCACCTCCATCTCCCAGGAGAAACTTCTGGACAGAACCATCCATCACGCTGAGCTCATCTACCGCGTCTCAGAAGAACTCTGCTCTTTGTTTGTGAGTTGACACTGACATTATCATAAAATAGGACACTGCCGGTGTTTGCACTTTAATAAACAAAAGACTAATTGTCATGTCATTAACCCCCCCAAATTGACATCTGTGTTTGTCTTTGGAATTATCAATAGCACATCTGTAGTGAAAATACAAATTTTAATTGCGAAATTGTCTATGTATTATTAATAATCTGACCAATTATATATATATATATATATATATATATATATATATAATATTTATATATATATATATATATATATATATATATATTTGAAGCTCTATATTCATATATAATATTGCGATCTTGTTTCGTCAAATGGTCTAAACAGTTTTGTTTTGCTTAGTCTTCAGTTGATGCTGTTTCTTGTGTTTGATGACCTGTAATGTTATCATATGATATAGTCTGTGCATTATTATATACATGCTGTAGGGATAGTTTTTCAAGTTTGTTTTTTAAAGATCTAATGTGGATGCTTATGAAAACAAATTGCAGCCTTTCTTTACAATAGTGATATAAAAGAGTGAAAGGCACTTAAAATCTTTGTCTTACTTTTTCTACTCTAATAAAACATGCAATAATTACTCCTTATGGTAAGATACATTTTCCATTGTATCTTTAAAATAGCAGCATTTCAATATTGTAATGGTTGTATTTTACTTTTCCAGTCAGGTGACATGTGTCAGCAATAATTTAGTGTCACCAAATCAAATCATTTGGAGGTAGTCAAATATTTAAAAAAACTACAATGCAATAACAATGACAATGCCAGATATCATAGTGAGGCAACTTTACAAGATTACAAAGTCAAGCTTCATGGTCAAACATTACATCAAGATGACATATGTAAGCGACAGCAACACAGACAAAATAGTGTGTAAGATGTTTGCTCGCAGTATTATTACACGGACGATGCAACAGTCAAGGTGAATCTGTTACATCACACATTTAAACATGTGGAAAGTTTGGAAGAAGCTTGGTTAAAGTCGTTTTTTGCATTTTTTATGAAGTATAAATTGACGATATTGAAATCCATATTTTAGATGATAAAACAGGGATTCATGATTTATATATATCCAAACAATGTTTGATCTGTTTTTTAACGTGTTTTTGGCAAAGAGAGAAGGTCCATAAACCATCCAAAAGCCTTTTAACCGAGGCCTCACTTCTCAGTTTCATATAAGGAATGTAATTTTTGCGGAACTTTTTTTTTTTTTTTCAAAGATTATGGCGGACTAGAAGCTGCGGCTGTTTCTGTTAGATGCACACTGTTATTTGCTTTTGATTCGGACATGATCATCGCCTCACTTCGGGGCTTCAAAGTAATTTTCCACCTCCTGTCTGAAGCCGGAGATGTTTTATTGAAGAAGGAAGCCCACAGCGGGGTGATGTGAATGTGATAATGATATACAGCAACACCGAAAGCAGGGTTTTTTGCAGCTTGTTGAATCCCTTCAGTTTGCGACTAGAGAATCCGAATGGCCCTTTGAAATAAAACAATGCATGGGTTGTTTCGGAGAATACGCCGCGTGGAGTTTGCGGATGAGCCCCTGATGGAGAACATACCGTGGATTCAATGCTTCTATGGTGGTTAATCGAGATAATGCTTTTGTCACTGTTTTAGTAGTGCTTTATTTATTGATTTTTTTTTCTTTACAAGTGGGTAAGTAAACTAAACTGTTGCTCTTTTTTCATAGCATACAGTGATATTCAGACAATAAAGTTAATCTTAGAGTTGACAGCCAGTTAAAAGATGTTTAATTTTTCATTAATCTTTTCCCCTTTTGTAATTATTTTGTAGGAGGAGCTGTTCATCCCATTTCCTTTTAGGCTCCAGACTAATCAGGCTGCTTATGCATGCATCACCAAAGCCCTGCCCATTTCGAGCTCCAAAAGTGAAATCCAGCAAATATCTGTAAGCATAAAGTCATTAGTTTCCAAAATAAATTTTTGCCCTATGTGAATTTCTTTTTTTCTTTTTTTTTTTGTTGCATGTGGATCTTTGATTTTGATATATAAAGAGAGGAAAATTGTTACTTTATTATCAGTATGCTGAAGTAACTTTGACTTTAATCCAGCATTGCCTTTTTAGAAAAAAGGTCAGATGATGACAAGGCTGGAAACTGAACCATTCAACAAAAGGCAGATGAAAGATGTTTTGACTGATCTACAAATGTCATTTTCTAGCCGTTTACTGAGGCTCTTTTGTAACTATGTTTGAAACAGTTATTTGTTGTTAACTAAGTTATATTGACCAATTATAGTTAGAATGGTCCTTAAAAATACATGTATGACATGTTTGTGCCATGAAATATATTTCACATAACGGCAAATAGTGGCTGTGGATCTGATTTCCTGTTCAGATTATCATCAAGTAGTATATATATATATATATATATATGCTGGGAAACCCTCGTTTAATCTAAAATTTGCTTTTTTCTCTCTTTTTATTTTCCTTTTATCCTAAACGAACATGTTCACTCCCTATATACCCAACCTATTTAAAACTTTATGAAGACAAAAAATTATAAAAATTTAACATTTTTATAAAAAACATTATTTTCTGAAGGCATTACATTACAACATATTTACAGCAATTGTTTTTGTTAATTATTAAATAACGTGTAATATTACAACACCTAATCAAAGCAAAAAAGTTGCGTTTCACCTCCCACTCCTAAATATTAACTACTCTATTCCTGTATCCTCACATTTTCGAACGCTAGACAAGAAGTTAAAAAAATCATCGGTTTTAATAGCAGGTACGGAAAATCTAAAAATACCCCAAAATTTGGGTCATGACAAATCCAAAAGTACAACATCATGCAACTGGTAGGAAGCAAAAAAAAAAAAAATAGTATGCAACAAAATCTATTTTGTCTTACATGCTTCATGCTGAATACTTACAATAAATAATGGTTATGGAATAATTTGCTGTCCTTATATTTTATTTATCTGAATTCTTTGCTCTGCAGGACAAATGGCTTCTTCATTCTGTACTCATGCTTGTCCAGTCTTGGATCGAGCCTTTGGTCTACTTGCAGATGACTATGGAACGCTACGATCACGCCCCTGACATGCTGCTCAATAAGACAAAATGGGTGTCTGAAAAACTTATTAGTCTAGAACAGGGGGTGGTGGTTCTCATCAAGAAGGTGGGCTATTTTATTTTTATTTTTTATCATAATTATTATTTATTTTTTGCATTTTGCATTACTGTATGCAAAGCAAATATCACAGTGCAGTACGAAACATTAAGCAAGTATTGACATCCCCTAATTGTTTTCTACATTTTGTTACAATAAAAAAATTAACTGCTATAGTAATGTGATAGACCGTCGTAGATCTATTGTTATCTTATTTTTCAGCGATACCTAAAAATAAAACCAAGTGTAACCAATAACCTTCAGAAGTCTCCCAGAAACTAAAGCCTGTGAAGACCTTAGAACATTGGTAAACTACCAGCATCATTAAAACCAAAGAACATGCAAGACTTGGCACTTAAGGGTGTGTTTTTGAAATTTTAAAAAGCTTAAAAAAGTTTTCTAATTCACTGAACAATGAATACAAATACATCAACACACATATGTCAAGTGCAAAATACAGTGGAAAGCAAAGCCACTGCACCACCCTAAAAAACTAAATTCCCATTGTGAATTTTAGTGGTGACAACAATTCTCTATTAAAAAAAACTGGTTGATGTGCAAGTGAAAATCTGTTACAAGCTGTAAAAAACAGAGGTTAAATTCCCAGTGTGAAAATAACCAAAAACATATATATTAATGTGTTAAAAATTAGGATTTAAAAAATAATGTTTGAGATGCTTTCTTATGTTTGAAAAACATTTATTAAGGGCCGCTGAATGCAAATTCAGATTTTTTTCATGCAGAACCATTTATCACCTCATCAGTTACTCCAAACTTTATTTTGATCTATCGCATAAAACTTACCCCCAGTGAACTTGTGATTGTGACATTGCACAAATAAAATTATAATAGTTCAGAAAGTACGATTACTACTTTGAGGGGCCGGTACATAGATTCTGATGTCTGCATGTTGTATTTTGTGTTTTTTGACATGCCTTTTCTAAACATAACCCAGATGCTGGACGAGAACACACTAGCTGCTGGTTACAGCGATCAAGGTGCTGTCCAGAATGATGTGCAGCCAGAGGTGTTGGAATCTGTTATGAGGGACTACACGCTGCTCAGCTGCTTCAAAAAAGACGCCCATAAGATGGAGATCTTCCTCAAGCTTCTCAAATGTCGTCAAACCGACACATACAACTGTGCATAAAACATGAAGTGAGGCGTTTAAATAATGCAGTGTTTAGCTTTAAATGAATTTCTGAGGTTGCTAGCGTGGACTTAAAGATATGACCATGCCATGTGCACTTCAGCCTTGCTTGTAATTCTGCATATTTCTTTTAGACTGTTTTGGAACACCTTCACAGACAAAAACAGGCATATGTAATGTTGTGCCCTTTCTTAGCCATTTCTAGATTTTTTTTCCCTTTTTTATCTCCAGCTCAGTTGCTATTTTAACCTGGCAAAGGAAACGAGGAGTAACTCCCAAAAGGTCGTTTGTGTCGAGCTCTCAGAAAAAATCTGCATATCCCGTTACTGACTTCCATTTGCTTTGTTCTTAACCAGAGTTGGTATTCCTCAGTGCTCTGGCGGTGTTTTGATTACACCCGTGGCCCCTAGAGTATTTAGTAAACCTCCCTTGTTAAATAGAGTGGGTTTCATTTCGGCATAAGAAGATGCACCGATTTTGCTGAAGAATACAGTCAGAAAGTGCTCCCTCTCCCCCTCTCTCTCTGCTTCTCTCTGTCTTTCTCTCTTGCATGAAACTATGCAAACACATAAATGTCTCAGTACCGAAAACCAGTATTCCTTTACAGCAACAACAAAAAAAGGCCTGACATAATCAAACAATTTAAAAAGGAAGTACTTTAATCATGTTAAAAATAGTGGGAATAACCAATTTAAAGTTTAGAAGTTTTGTGTTTATATGTTTAATAGAATTTTTTTTTTCTTCTGTGAGCATATTAGCTGTCGACTGTGGTTCTAAAGACAAATAAAGCAAGAAATTAAAATATTATGTGATGTTTTGCCTTTGATTTGAGCACATACTTTTTTTTCACTTCATAATGAATACAAGTCATTTTGATAGTTTTTATTTTGAAATGGTGGGAGCAGTGGACTTTACTATGTACTTCTCATCTTTTATTATCATTTAAATATGAAATTTGGAAAATTGCGGGTGCCTTAGTAAAACGTTTATCACAATGGTTTGTTTAGACTTTCTCTGTTCATTTGTCTAAAGTCAATACTCAGGTCTTTCACCCAAAGCTGAAATAAAGTTCCTAAAATAAATATAACTAAGTAAATATTTAAATTAATATCATCTGTTTTTTATACAACACTGTATGCTGTGGGTTAGGAAGTCAATCCGTTGAGGTTTGTCATTATTTCTAATTCACATCCTAATCATTTAAAAATTGGCTCTTTATCCTTTAATATTTTAATAAACACAGATATGGCTGTTCTGTTTTTCTCCACTAATGAAGGGAACCAAGGTTGCCCCTCTGGGTTGTCATAACCTGAACATGGGAGTATATGTATAGGTAGTGAGAGTAGTGTTTGCCATTCATTTTTGGGTGCGGTGACATTGGTTAGTCGGTGTAAGTATCCATTTATTTGTCCGTATGAGAGTGGGAACTGGACTGTTTTAGGCTCTCCACTTAATGTGGAAACTAAATTTCACTCTTCACACTCCTTGCAAAAGGATGGGGCCTACGCCTCTTGGTATTTTGGTTCTAATTGTCCAAGGCTCCCCATGCCAACCATATTCTAATCAAGAAAACCTATGTACATAAGCACATTTGCAAACAAATTCAGGTGCTCTCAGATACTCTTAATGTAGGGCGGCAGTTGCTACTAGGTATATCCAGTATTGACTAGTGAGGTGTATTTTTCAGGGATGTAGACTTTGTTGTTATATATGCCCATGTTGTTTGTCGTTGTGGTTTCCCCAATTTTATTTTTTTTTATTTTTTATTTTTTAGTTCATTTTAGCCTGTTTGTAGGTGCGGAAACATATTTTTTAAATTGTTGTCTAGTATTTTCTGTATCATTCTCTCTTCCCTCTACTTTTGTCTCCCTCTTCCATTTTATTCCTCTCCCCTCACCTTTATCCTCTTTATTCCTTTCAATTCCATCTCAGTTTCCACTACATTTGACATAAACCCAAGCAATTTGTAATAATGTTTTAGATACTAAATCAAGTGAACCATTGCAGTGTAAGCCCTGATAGAAAACCATGTCGAAGATCTACAAATTCAGTCAGATCCTCATGTTCATTTGAACTGTTTTTGTTTTAGAAATACTTTTGCTCGTTTTAAACATCTATCCTCAGTGGTAAGTGGGTTTTGTGCATATAGCACATATATTTCCCAAAGGAAAATGTGTTATTTCTTTCTAAAAAGTCATTGGTTTCTTATACTTATTGGATTCATTATATTTTGCATAAAGAAGGTACACCTTAGGAATTTTAAACTATGCTTTGGAGAAAAAAGAGAAAAGAAACACAAAATAGTGAAACCAGTGAGAAGAGGAAGTTGCTGAGTATCTTGATCAAAACTTAGTAATTTTACATCTGTTTGCTTTTGTGGGATTCACTACAGATCATTATAAACTTGAAAAAAATCTCGGATTAATTGTTTATAACTCATCTGCAAGAAGGGGATATAATACAAGATTTATCAAACATGTGATCCAACCATTGAAAAGTACTTGTGCATTAAAGACAATTCATTAATTATGGTTTGTCAAAATGTTTCATGTTTGCACAACATATCTTTCATATTTAAAAAATAATGTTCTGCATAACGACTGCATTCAGGCATGTAACCACTTTGGAACGGAAGCAAGTATGTGTATCATAGAGATGAAAAACACTATAACCTAAAACTAAAACACAAGAGGGCAGTAGTTTTCTCTCATGAAGGTGATATTAATCACTTGACGCCACATCGGTTGCATCCAAATAGAAAGCTAAATGAGGATGACATTTTATACGTGATTGTGGTGATTAAAGCAAGATATGTCATTGGAATGGTGCTTTTTAATCTTACATGCAGCATTTGAAATAAGGTCAGATGGGGTAAAATTAGTATAAAAAAATAGCACCAGCTTAATAAAACATTAGGCATACTTTTCGAGTCATTATTATTTCAAGGGCTTAAACACACACATTCAACACTCCTGTTAACAGCCCAGGGTTTTGTAATGTTAAATTGAACCATAATGAATAATTTCTACCTTTTTTTCAAATATAATGTGAGAAACATTAAGTACTGGATGCATCAATGTTTGTCTTTTTTCTGTTTGTATTTTTCCACAGGAAATTAAAGTATAATCATTCCACAAATACATTTATGGGCAAAAAAAATGTGATGATATAGTAAGGACATTGGAACAAATGTAAAAATAATATTCCAAGGTTAAGATCCACACTCCTTGACTTAAAAACAAAAAAAGTTTGCCATGGCTTCATCTGACCACACTACATTCTTAAAGAATTTGCCTGGCTGGTCCAGATTTTTCTGCAGCACACCTTTAAAAATCAGTGCAGTCTGCCAAAGAAGGGTGGGATAAATAAGTGTGAGTCTATTATACTTAAGTGTGTTACTAACTGTTTTCATGTAAAATAGTATCTGCTCTTTTCTAAAGTGAGTCCTCCTTCGATTTTAAAACAATCTACTTTCAATTTTCGTTAAATGTACCTACCTCCCAATTTACCTACTGTATATACTGAACATATAAATTACAAACATAATCTATGATAGCAGACAAAATGGCAAGGCAAAACATTTTAAATGCTTTCCAACTTCAGCACCATGTTTTGTCAGCAACTCTTAAGGGCACACAAAATCAAAAAAATAAATTCGGTCTGAAAAAATGGTTGGTGAAAAGCATGTTGCTTCTATAACCATGTTTTTTCTGTCAATATATGATATCCTTTTGGTATTTCTGGTCTTGTTTTTTGTGAAAAGTTGGATTTCATCAGGGCAAAAAAAAAAAAATTGTTCCTGCAAGTTTTGGGGAGATTCTTGCAAGAACTGAATCATTTTTCTTTTGGAGTTAGCAGGCATCTGTCATCGTCTAGACATGTTAAGAATATATCATATTGTCATCACATGTAGAACATACAATTGGGGCTCAGCAGAAATTCCTGCAATGTCTTCAAAGTTGCTGTCAGCCTCTTTGAATCCTCAGTGACAAATTTCTGTCCTGTTTTTGTTGATTATTATTTATGTGGTTATTTTGGACAAATGTTCTCTCCCACTGTCACTATTGTCTCATATGTCTTCCAATAATTGATGAATGTCTAGACTGTGTTTAATATTTGGAATTTGTTTGTACTCTTCTTCTGACAGACACCATTGGCTTTTTTTACACAATGGCGAATAAATTACAACCACTATCCTCTAAGGATCAGTCAAAAGACATAAATGAGCCAGCGGTTCCCAAAGTGAGTCAGGTGTCAGCAAAAAGCGACAGTTTCAAGTGGTATGGGTGGATATTGGGGCAGGATGTGGTTGGAGGAGGGCTAGGTCAGGCTTGGCTTCCTGTGGGCTAATCATTTCAGCAGTCAATTTGTAAAGACTGGGTAGACCCCCATTATGCACTGCGGTGCTGCAGTTTCTCAGCTTTAACCTTGCGGCATCGTCTTTCTGGTTCCTGACAACACCCAAGCTTTGAGGTCATAAATATTAAAGATTGGCTATGAGGAGGTAGAGGATGATGATTGGGACGTCGGAGTGAAGGATAAGAGTATGAAGCTGCGTAGGGATGTGAAGCTGAGGGTGATTTCACAGTCTAACTATTACAACCCCAGGAAAGGAAATCTAGTCTTCAGGGAAGCAGAAGTGGAGCAAAGATGGCAATCACACAATGAGGGGTGGATGAAAGTAACAGGACATCAAAAAAACAGAACCAAAAGAAGTGAAAATAAGGGTGATCTGTTTTTTCTTCCTTAGATATGTTAAATAAAGATCAGCTGTGAATGAAAAAGAATCGACCAAGATGACCAGGATCTAAGCTTAGCCTCTGAGCAGTGTGAAATGCAGAGAAGCAGAATCTATGTAGAGAGAAAATGAATAGCTGGAAGACAGATATACCCCTGTAGGAGTTTGGCTGTAGAAACACAGCTGCCTTGGTAAAAAAATCAACACTTAGGGTTTTCAATCCTTTAGCATCTACTGACTTGCATAGCTCCCACAATGATGTTCTACTTTCAGAGCTCAAAACATAGGCCTGGAGAGACATTAAAGAGTCGAAAGCCGCTGCATAATCGCCTACTCTGAAAACAACAAACTATATTTGTCTTTTAAATTGGAGTGCTTATTTTCCTCTATTTTAAATTATATAATTTATCAAGACATGATTTTGCTTATGTCCTCCAAGATAAATCTAATCTGCTAATTTGTAGACGTTACCATTTATATTCAATTACAAAACAAATTGCGCTAAAGAGCTAAGTCAAACTAAAGCAGCCACACATTACCTAGTTTGTTGGACATACTGTCAATCGCAAAAAAGCAATAACAAGTGTTCAAAAACGTTGAACTCATTTGACTTATTTTATTGGAATTTCAAATGATACGCTCTTCTCTGCAAAGTAGATGAAGCTCAGTGAAATTGTTTAGAGTCTGTGAATTGAATTTATATTCAAAATAACTTTATTATTCCCACAGGGAAATGAAATGTTGCTGTAGCTTGTGTTATCTAAGCTTCATTTAAAAAAAATGAAAATTTCTTTTTGGGAAATGCTAATTGTCATGGGCAGGCATAATCTGTGTTACTGCATTTCTAAAGAAGCCTTTGAATGAAGACACTCTTTTGTTGTGTAACAGTTTAATGGGGAGAATGCTTGACGTTAGCCACAATGTTTTTCATTTGATCCAGAAATCGTATTTGCTGACCAGTTGTTTTCAGATCCAGTTGTCTTCTTTCACATGTCAATATGTCCATGGGCAAGTTACCTAATGATGTATGCTTGCAACGGTGGTGAATGTAGCTTCATTGTAAAGTGGTTCATGTGGTCAGGATGACTTATTTTTTTTGTTATAATTTACATCTATACATCAAGGAGCAGAGGGTCCACAGTGTACAACTTTTTAGCAAGCAATGTCAAATTTCCTGTTATTATTGAGGTAAGAGATGGTTTGGACTTACTCATTCTCTCATGTAGACATTTCAACCTCAGAACAGAACCTTCTCTGCCTGCCAACATAGGAATAAATCGATTTGAGTAACAATTTGTTTTCTGTTGGGAGCAACATAGCACCACCCTATAGGCATTGACATAAGCTGAGCTCTAAGAAGATGGCCATGATGACTCAGTATGGATTTGGTTTCTCCAGCAGAGCTCAGTTCTGACATCTAGACTTGATCTTACGACACGATTTCACAAGGCTGTTCATTTTTTTTTTTTATCTCTGAAAAGCTGTCCTTGTAACCCACACATAAAACAAAAGACTAAACGACCTTTAAATGAACTGAAACATTTAAAATACCTATTGATACATTAAAAAAAATTAACTTTCCTCAACAGCTACAACTATTTGATCACCTCTTTAAAAAGTCTGTGTGGTGTTTTTGATCAAAATTAAGGTGAAAATTGTACACAGTTCCTTGATGTCTCTATGAGTCTGCAATTCAACAACCTGATCGTGGATAGATCTGGGTTTAGAGGCACTTGATTTTTTTCTGAAACAAGTTACTTACTTTTAGTCACATTTCTAACCAGATACTTGTCATTGAACCACTTAATGAAATCAGATAAAACATCACCATGGTCACGAGTCTGCTGTCTGTAACAGAGAAAGCAATATCCTCTAACGATCCCAAAAAATAACTGCTTTTCTGTGATGACCTGCAGCTGTCTATATACACATTGTTAAGAAATGGAAACCATATACAGCCTTGAGAAGAGCCTCTGTTGAAGGTGACAGAATACAACAAAACCATCGGTTAATAAAAAAATGTTGTCTTTTAAAGTCTTCTCAGATTATCATCAATAAAGACATGTCTCCAATTGGTTTAAATGCATTTAATTGCTTAGAATTAGGATTTTGGGACTGGGATGCCTGCGTGTCTGCCTGCCTGAGCTCACCCTAGTTTCTGCTTGATCCTTTCCCCTTCTCTGCCTCACCCCTGTTGGACAATTCTCTTCGTTCTACCTTCTGGACACGGACCTTGTTTCTGCCTTCGGACCACTGTTCTCTTCCTCATGTTCTGGATTGTCCGCCCCACTTCCATTCAGCTGTTCCACACTCAAAGTGAGTGAATCCACTAGTGACGTCATTGCGGAGTCCCGATCTGATCTGAGTTCATCAGAGGAACCAAACTTCAGTTTCCCCCAAATTGCTGTGGATTCTAATAAGGTTAGTGGCTTTACTGTGTTAGGATCTTTCACCATGTCAATCAAACCCAGCCACTAACCTGTTCTCTTCCTCTCAGTGGTTCCTGACCTGGTTGCTGTCCTAGATCCTGTTCCTGCAGCTGAAACTTCTTAATAAATCAGTTAAACACTCACTGTTGTGTCTGGCTGAATTTTGGGTTCTCTGCATTGAACATTACAGCATGTGAAAAACACTTTTTATGTTCAAGTAATGCCTAAAGAGTGCCAAAGCTTTCTTGAATCAAGACTTTACTCGTCTTTGTCTTCTGCTTATTTTGCGGAATAGTGGTATACATACATGCATAAGTAAAAGAGTGTTGTGATAGGAAGCCCCAAGCCGAGACATGGACTTTCAGCCTTCAACAACCCCACTTAATAAACCATACCTTTATGTCTGTATTTTCAATATGTGTTCCAAATTAGGTTGAAATTACCCTAATCTGAGTCCTTCTACACTTATCAAATACAACTTGTGAGTTGTTGATTAGTGACTTTCTCTTTGACAAAAACGTTGAGTCACAAAGAAGAATATTATACTACTGGTTATTACTGCCGAAAGATCCATGCGTGTGGGACTATCCAAATCCTGTCAATTTTAGTTTAGGATACTTTTTCCTTTTTTAGAATTTAAGTCTCCACAAAAGCAAGTAGACAAGCATTTTTTATGTTTTAATTTAGTAAATGCCTCAAACCCATAGGTCTTATTTCTCATAGATTGTACATTTGATAGAAAAATAGGAAAAGGTGGTTGTACTTTTCAATAGTTTTAATTTGCCTGGAGCATTTAAATCTCCATCAAACTCCTCCCCATCTTTTGGTTTTGCATGATTTAAAACTGGTCTGCAGGGCTCTGCTGGATTGCTCTCCGATCTTCAAATGGCCGCCAGAATCTGAATTGAGAGGGGAAAGTCGTGGCAGAAGGTAGTAAAATTCCAAAGTATTACAAGCATCTACAAGAGAAAAAAAGTCTTTAAAAGTATCTCCATGGTTAGCTGCTGAATACTGATGGTTAATTTTTACACAGAACCCAAAAAACTCTCACTTGGCCCCCGACCAGAGATCCTGCCCGGTTGCATGCTGTGAAAAGTCCTCTTTAACAATGTTCCAGTATGTTTTAAAAATATATACTTCCAACAGCATTGCAGTTCGGTTACAACATTTGACTCACTCAGGAAAGAAGGCAAAAACACAGCAAAGCTCTGAAGGTCCTAGCTGAATATAAATATTAATAAAATAACCTTTAAAAAAGAGATGTAAGAACCTAACTATACTGTGTGTAAGCAGTTCAGTTTTTGCCGATATAATGTTTTTAGCACACTGTTAAACCAAGGAACGGAAGCTGAAAACCTCCATCTATATGATGTTTACAGTTTAGCATTTATATTTTGTGTGAGGTTTTGGCACAAATGAGAAGATAAAGTCTTGTTCTTAAGGGCTAGATCAACTGGTTTGTCAAAACAAGCGCCGTTAGACTTCTTTTGGTTTGTGGTAACTTATTGTTGCAAATGACAGGATTTATGCCAAAGGGAAAGAAGGTGATAAGATCAGAGGTTCATGAAGAAGGGGGCCAATGCAGCGTAATCTCAGCAGGGAGGTGACCATCAATCATTCAACAAAGAGCCCATCTCTTGAAACATGAACATGAACATGAAACAGCATGAGACGGCATTTTGGTGCCGGGGAGTTTTACCATTGTTAAAAAGGTTACAGAACCGGTCATTGATTCTTTCCTCTCAGGTACTCATGACACAAAGACTAGCCAATAATGGAAAATACATTTTACTATGAAAACATTGTTTGTCTCTCAGGATAAACAAAGAAAAGCATGAAAATAATGATTCCTAGAAGAAACGCCTTGCTTACAGTGCACTCGTCTGGAAACTTGTTGATTCCACATTCCCCTGCTACAATATAAAACTTTAAAAGAGGATTTTTCATTTTTTATTTCTATCTTCTGTAACCAATATCAAGGGGGACCCAAAATTTCAGCCAGACACAATACTTTTAAGTTAAACTCTATTGAAATCATCAACTAAAACAGTCAATCTTCAGCAGCGACACCAGCAGAAGAGAATCACAGAGAGCATTGAGTACAAGGACAAAGCCGCTAACCTCATCAGTTTCCATAGAGGAATGAGAAAGCTGAAGTTTTTCCACCTCAGTACATTCTGCTGGTGGTGGGGTGAATGACTGTGGGTCTGCAAAGCTGTCAGCGGATCTTCGGTGTAGTGTTAACGTCAGTTTTAGTACAATCAGTGAGAGACACAGTGTAGTATCTTCAGGTTTACTAACCCAAGGGCTTGGCAGATATCAGTTGTCACAGGGCAGAGCTTAGGTCAAAACCGTGACGACAGAAGTTGCTGACAGGATCTGCGCGTCAGGCGTGACAGGCAACTGGTATCCGGGGCACAGAAACGTTGTCGAACATAAGGAGACAGATTGAGGCTGACAGATCCAGGGGCAGGGCAAGGAGAAGAAGTTAGGAGGCAGAAACAAGGTTGATGTGTAGAACACAGATGCCAGTGAGATTTCGGACAAGTTCAAGGCAGAACAGGGAAATCCAAGGGCCAAAAACAAGATCAGCATCAGGCAACCAGGCAGAGGGGAACAGCTGGATAAGTACTCACATAATGGCTTTCGATAATCTGGCACTGTCCGCTAGACAGAACACTGACTACAAAGAATGAAACAAAAGGGGCAGAAATGAGCAGTGATGGCTTCCAACGTGAGGAGATGCAGGTGCAATAGGTTATCTAAGAACAGTGGAGGGAAGAGGAATGTAAACAAAGCAGGCTGACAGGCCATAATCATAACATATCCAAATTGTAGAACAAATAAAACTCTAAAACATTATAACCTAAACCTTGTACAAATGTGAAAAATTATGAAAGATAGGCTGCATGATTTAAAGATAGATACTTTTAAAAGCCTGTTGCATTTAATAAATGCAGATTTTACCATAGGAGCCTAAAGAAAAAAGTATTAAATTAATCCTTTCTTTTTGGGTCTGTAATCAAAAACCATTCTTTTTGATTTTATCCAACCCACAACGGAGAGGCTACAAAATCCTATGTGGATCTTGAATTTGTTTTTGATTCACTCTAATTTCCAGAGTTTCAAAACTATGCATACATGCCTAGACCAACATATGACAACACACATTTACTTTTCCCCTGTCTCTTAACAAGGTACAGAAAATAAATACCTATTAAATCATCAACAAAGTTGCTTTTTACCATGGTTTATAATTTTTTGACAGAGTTGATGCTAGACCTTCCAGGAGCAAAATGTTAGCCTACTTTATTGATTCTAAAACCAGCTTTATGTTTGGTGTGTTTTTTATTTTTTATTTACTGCTATTCTAAACAGTTTTCTTCCCCCAACTATACATAGATATTTAGTGACAAAATATAGCTGACGCCGAGTTTTTCCTTTCAGTTTCATTTACCAGCATGCATAGTTTAGTGAAAGCTCTGTATAGTCTATATAGATTAAGTTATGATGAGATTATGTCATTACTGTGATACTTCATGCCGTTTCACTGTGGATCCTTGTGGAGAGTGACACCAGTGCACATCTTATAGCACATGTTTTGGTGGTTTCTGGGTAGATATCATTCGGACACTGTGAGGTGAGGTTTTTTTTTTTTTTTATGTATAAAGTGCACGTATGTAAAACACCTGGACTGTGCTTTCTGGGTCCAAAAAAAAAGTCAAAATAGAAATAAATAAATAAAAGCTGGTTCTGTGCTGGGGGACCAATTTAAGTTAAAGACACGTGGTTGAATATACAACAAAAATTACATCTCAAGATTGCTGACATCTACGAAAAGTGTTTGGTTGAGGATCATGTTACCAATAAATATTTGAAAATAAACGTCAAAAACTTGCAGAT
Organism: Orestias chungarensis; assembly: GCA_032876305.1. Lineage (NCBI taxonomy): Eukaryota > Metazoa > Chordata > Actinopteri > Cyprinodontiformes > Cyprinodontidae > Orestias > Orestias chungarensis. The sequence continues at coordinate 4,412,223 of JAVLVB010000475.1, forward strand.
ACTCTTATTTTCACCGAAATTTGCTCTGATATAAGCTGATCCTAAAGCAGAGCAATTTCCTCAATTATGCCAGAGGACCCTTCTGCAGTTGCCTGCCATTTTTACTTTACTTTGTACCTCAAGATGTGTCGTACATCACTATGCATGTGGAGCAGATGTGCCACTAAAAGCATAAGAGAACTACGAAAGAGTCTTTCCGGCAGTGTCTCTCGGCTTCATGTTTTTCTTAGAACAAGACACATGTCCCGAATAAACCTTCGTGCGTTACCTTCACTTGAGGAAGCGGATTCATAACTTCAAATATAATAATTTCCTGTTCGGAAAGATGCTGAGGATTATCCATGTCTATTTGGCTTTCGTTTATTTATTTTTTATTTTTTTTTGCCATGAAAGAAAAAGGATTAGAGAAAAAAATGGGAGCTCACAGATAGTAAATGGTTGGACCTCTGGCCTCTGATCCTAAATGGGGTTTGATATGTGTGGTGAATTTAGTTTCTGCTCAGGGATTATGATTAACCGCTTCTCTAGTATGGCTCAAGGAAAGTAGCACCCACATCCTAAGCCTTTTTCTCTTCTTTTGTTTTGCCTTCTTATAATTGAGGTAGGATTATTAGGAAGGAAAGGAAAGTACATAGAAAGAACAATTGTTTCTTTGGTGTGCATTCAACCAGACTGATGTATGCTGTTTTCTGTCTGCTCTATTTGTTTATATTTTTACCAAACAGGCAACTTTATGTGATGTGGAGAGTAAACATCACAAAATCATTATTTTGTTAGTTTTTCATCTATTTTTATAAAACACAGCATTTCTTATGTCTGTGTGATAAAACGCTGCAAGGTACTGTTGACCTAAAGCTCAAAACTCCTGAAGGGCCTCCTTGTGTGAAGTTTTCATGTTATGCTTTTGAACTGTGTGAATTTTCTGCAGGTGTTCCAGTTCCCCACCTAGTTTAAAGACAGGCAGTAAAACATCAAATGCCAATAACAAATACATTTTTAGATCTTTTGCAAGCTTACTTTGAAAATGAAATCATGTTTGATAAACTAGAAGTACTAAAAGTGCCAACCGTCTGATTTGTTAGAAGACATCCATACCAAAATATGACAATAATAATTATGATAGTGCTTCCTGAGACTGTCCATACCATGATCGGCAAATTGTTATTTCCTTTAATCACTTCATGTTGCCTAATACAAAAATATTACTAGATAAATTAGTATTTTCTTTTATATTTCCTGCTTCTCATATGAAAAAGTTAACCAGTTGCATGTTTTATCAATATTTACTGAATACTAATTGATACATTAGGCCTGTGAGACCATGCATTTATAAAAAAGGGTTCATTTGGCTACGTAGTGGGGTGTATTTTCATATTTCTTTACTCAGATGCAGCTTTTATTAGATGAATCTTAAGTTTTAGCTTCAGCAGATGTGTGTATTATGCATCATATATATTCCTGCATTAAGAACTACATCAAAATACAAACTAAATAAACACCAAAAAAACAAAACACATGAGCTCCAGGAGATTTTGCAGCATAGAAAACACCAAATCAATAGTGAATTAAACTATGTTTTGACCTTAGTTCTCACCTGTAGCAGTTGAACTTGGCATATGTAATCAGATTCAATTTCCTTAGGTTATCATCTAACCTTTAAAAGATGAAGAGATTAAAATGGTGATATTACCCTGCTGAACATATAAGCATGTTTTAAATCTTCTTTAAAGTACAAGAAACATGATGACATAAAAATGTATTTGTTGTTCTTTAGTTCCTACTGGGTTGATGTTATTGTGTCTACTCTGGGAAATGCTAAATATTTTCTCTTAAGTATTTTATAGAGTTAAAAAATAAACAAAATAAGGATCTGAGAAATCTAAGAACTTTTCATAAGTAAAGAAATTAAACAACCATCCTAAAACATAATCAACTCGGAGAGGAAAAAATTGCATATTATCTTCTTACAAGTCTGTGATGGTACTTGATTAAAATTTCTACTGTTCGTGTTTCTGTTTAATTTCCATCCTAACAGCTTTCGCAGTTCCTATTGTCCTCGCCACGCAGTGTGAACAAAGATTCCTGGATTCTCACAGAGTGAGGCGAAGGACAGCATTTCAGCCCCCTACCAAGACACCTTATCTGTGCCCGGCAGCCTGCAAACAGGATATAGAGAGGGGCCAGCTAGTGAGCTGGAGGTGGACAGACTGTTAGAAGGGTAAAGGTCACTGATGGGAATCGGAAAATACAAGGAGTTTGTGAAACAGAAGAAGGATAGCATTTATCAAAAGCTCTAAATTAAAATAACGGTCTTGATGCTCGTTTATTACTTGGTGTAATATAAATTAACATGGAAGCAAAAGGAGCATAATCTCTAGTGGCCCATGAAAACTGTTAAAAAATGGTAAAATGAACTCATAACAGGGTTCCATTTATGATTTATAAGAAAATGTAATGGTTGGCCTAATTTTGGACAACTCTAAATGTGCCATTTCTATCTTTTGTTTTGGATCTCGAATATTGAAGACCACACTGCTGCCAACTGATGACTTTTAAATGGCACTTTCCAAATAGATGTATGAAAAAAAGGTTCTGTTAGGCACCAGGATGCTTTAAATCATTTATTTTTGCAAAAATGCTAAGGGCGATTCCCTTGACATCATACAATTCTGTGAAAATATCATGTTTGCTTTGCCAGTGTGGCGTTACTTGACAAATAGAGTCAGAGTACTGTTTTGAACACCATAGGAAGTTTGGTCAAAACTGTAGAAGCAGAACACCAACCAATACGTGGGTACGATGAAAATCGGTAATAAGAACACAGAAACATAATCAGGTACATGGAGATAGATTCTAACTAACAGTTCCTTAGGCAAAACAAGAATGCAGTGTTCAGGAGGCAGAAACAGGGATGTTGTCCAGAGTTTAGAGAGACGTGACAAGGCCAGCATGGGCAGGGCAAAAAAAGGAAATTGTTGTGATCAGGCAGGCAATTAAGAAGTGCTTTACATTTACTCACACAATGGCTTTCAAAATCTGGTGCCGTCTGCCTGCCAGAGAGCTGGATTTAACAGAAGGTAAACAGATGTATGTCATGCTGGCTGGGAGAAAAAAAGGTGGTGTAGCAGTAGAGCAGAAACATAAACAGGCTGACACAGATTAGCTGGGTCTCTATGTTTAAAATACATCCTTTTAAATAGTAGAGTTCTTTTACAGTCTTCGAGACAAGACAGAGGACTCAGTAAGAGCCGACACTTTACTGTTTAGACTCAACTATTGTCTGCAGGATCCTAACTTCCTGACAAAGAACTGGATGACGAATAGTGCTGGGAACTGCTGTGTCCTGTTTCCCTACTTAATTTCATTGAGCAACAAAAACAGGAAGTCAACCTTATCCTCTATGAGTAATAATTCAGATTCATTATCTCTTCAAATTGTTGTTGATGATACAGTACCTTCATCTGAAACAAAAAATGATGAAGAAAATGGTCTTGGTAATGCAATATTTTTATTTGCACACCACAAACACCCCAGCCACTTTAATAT
>JAVLVB010000475.1:4415868-4444067 GCA_032876305.1 Orestias chungarensis
ATATATATATATATATATATATATATATATATATATATATATATATATATATATATATATATATATATATATATATATATATATATATATATATATATATATATATGTATTTAAGTCATTAAATATATTGAATATAATTTTATGGTTGATATTGCTTTTTCATTAGCACGGTGTGAAGTTATTAATAGTTTGAGGAATCTAACAGCTACTATCTGCTACTATCTTTTCGCAGAGTTTAAGTCATTTGAGTATAAGAACCTAGTTCCATCAGAGTACATGTTCCAAGGCCTCTTCCCCAGCAGGAACATTTAAAGGGTCAATGTTAAATGAATTGAATTTATTCTGAAATACCTCACACCAACACAAAAGCCAGGAAAAATAATGATGATGAAATAATGAAAAATAATGTCATACATTTACCCCTGAAAGTCATAAGCAAAAGACTGGATAATGATGAAACTGAATTAAGGTCAGCATGACTTCCTGTTGTTTTTAAACTGTATTCATAATACAGTTCTACAGCCAAAAGTGTTTCACAGTTACCATAAATGCTTACAACACTTGGTAAAAACAAATTATGTTAGTAATAAGATAAGATAAGATAAGCTAAGATAAGATAAGATAAGATAAGATAAGATAAGCTAAGATAAGATAAGATAAGATAGACGTTAATGATCCCGGAGGGAAATGTTTTGTCAGGGTTACAGAGTATCAATTAACATGACACACTCATCTCACAATCACCATTAACAATAAATACACAACTAATTATCCCTACTAATTATCCCTCCTGCAGATGGAAGAGGAATTGTTCAGTTTGATCGCCACAGGTAAGAAAGACCTCCTGTGGCGTTCTGTGGTGACTCTCGGTGGTCTCAGTCTCCGGCAGAAGGTGCTCTGACAGGCCGTCAGCGTGGCATGTGGGGGGTGGGAGGTGTTGTCATTGATGCTGAGCAGCTTCCTCAGCATCCTCCTCTCTGACACCTCCACCTCAGACTCCATTTCCAGTCCCAGGACACAGCTAGCTCTCCTGATGAGCTTGTTGAGTCTGTTGGTGTCAGCCGTCCTCAGCCGGCTGCCCCAGCACACGACAGCATAGAAGATGGCGCTGGCGACCACAGAGTGGTAGAACATCTGCAGCATGGTCCTGCAGACGTTGAAAGATCTGAGCCTCCTGAGGAAGTACCAGTCCAGTTCATTGTCTATGTGGACACCGAGGTATTTGTAGTCCTCCACTACGTCCACAGCTGAGCCGTTGATGATGACGGGGTCTGGGCGGTTCCTCTGTTTCCTGAAGTCCACCACCAGCTCCTTTGTCTTCCCGACGTTAAGCTGCAGATGGTTCAGCCCACACCACTCCACGAACCTGTCCACCACACTCCTTTACTCGGCCTCCTGGTCCCTGCTGATGCAGCCCACAATGGCAGAGTCGTCTGAGTACTTCTGCAGGTGGCAGGACTGTGAGCAAAACCTGAAATCCGAGGTGAGCGTGAACAGGAACGGAGACAGTACTGTCCCCTGTGGGACCCGCGTACTGCTCGGTTTGATGTCTGATGTGGTGTCTTGCAGTCTTACATACTGTGGGCGGCCTGTGAGGTAGTTGTTGATCCAAGCCACCAGTGGAGCATCCACCCGCATGTCCAGGAGTTTGTTGCTGAGGAGAGCCGGTCGGATGGTGTCGAACGAACTAGAGAAGTCGAACAACATGACTCTCACCTTGCTGCTTGCCTCCTCCAGGTGCGAGTAGACTCGGTGCAGCAGGTAGATGATGGCATCTTCCACTCCCATCTGGGGCTGGTACGCGAACTGCAGGGGGGCCAATGAAGGTCCGACGATGTTACGCAGGTGCGTCAGGACGAGCCACTCTAGTGACTTCATGACATGTGACGTCAGGGCAATCGGCCTGTTTTCACTGTGTGTGGTGGGTGTCTTCTTCTTGGGCACAGGAACCAGACATGAAGTTTTCCACCGGTCGGGAACGACCCTCTGGCTCAGGCTCACGGTGAAGATGTGATGGAAGATCCCACACAGCTGAGTGGCACATCCTCTCAGCACCCGGGGGCTGAGGCCGTTGGTACCTGCTCCCTTTCCTTGAGGCAGGCGACTAAACTCTCTTCTCACCTCTTCTGCTGTGATGGTTATGGGGGAGGGCGGGGAGAGTCCCTCAGATGAAGAGGGGCAGGAGGGCTGTGTTGATGTTGAAACACTTGAGGAGAGTTGGTGGTGTGAGGGGGTTGCAGGGTGGACGGGTGTGTTCGATGAGGTGACAACAGCGTTGTTGGAGGATCTGGGGGGAGGGCGGGCAGAGACTGTCTCATCAAACCTGGTTTAGCTGGTTAGGCTCCTGTAGGTCTCCTTCCATCAGCTGGTCGCCCTTTCTGCTATGACCAGTGATGGCTCTTTTCCCACTCCACATCTCCCTCATGTTGTTCTGCTGGAGCGTGCTCTCCAGCTTTTCCCTGTAGCTGTCCTTCCCCTCCTCAATACTCACCCTAAGTTCCCTCTGTACTCTCAGCTCCTCTTTGTCCCTGCTCCTTAATGCAGCCTACTTCCTGTTCAGTACTGCCTTGATGTCCCTGGTCACCCACGGTTTGTTGTTGGGGTAACAGCTCACAGTCTTTGTGGGGATGATGGTGTTGGTGCAGAAGTTAACGTAATCCGTGATGCAGTCCGTGAGGTCATTGATGTCCCCTCCCTGTGCGTCACAGAGAACATCCCAGTCTGTTTCCTCAAAGCATCCCTGGAGGGTTTCCTCAGCCTCGGTGACCACTGACGAACAGTTCTGGTGACCACAGGTTGCCTCTGGAAAGCAGGGATGTAGAGTTGCTTCAGATGCAGCTCTGCCAAGTGGAGGTAGAGCTGTGGCACTGTATGCATCCTTAACATTAGCATACAGCAGGTCATTTGTGTAATAGAAACAAAAATGAACCTGGCATGCTTTTTAATCAGCTGCACTTAATCCTATAAAGATGAGCAATGTCCAATCTTCCATTGCATGATATGCAAAAAAATAGTAAGACTAGAAAGCCACAAAAAATTGTCAAACTCCTTGTTTTCAGGTTGTCTACAATCATGTATTTGCACTTTGTATCATCAAAGTAAAAAATAAAACACGGGAAATCCAACTCTGTATGAAATAAAAACTGTTGCCATTTGTTTTTATATTCAACTATTACTTCACAAAACCAAATAAGAATCATCTACAATTGATCAAATAAATGAATAAATAAATGTAATTTTCACATTTGTAGCCAACACCATGTTTGACACTACCATATATGTCCACGAGGTGTCGCCCAAATTCCTTGTACGAATATTTTGAATAGTTTGTACCATGGTTGTGAGTAAGGTGGTTTAAATGCTGTAAATAATGAGAAGAAAACAACAAGAAATGAATAATATGCATGATTTGAAGAAACCTTGCCTTTATTGTCTGTGATGTAAAACCTAGATTCAGGGATATATGAGCATACAACATGGCCATGACCAATTCTTTTGGTTTGTTGCATTGTTTTATTTTTTGTTGCTGATTTTTTTTTCCTTTGATTTAGTAGGATGAAAGCTCAGTTGCATTGTTCTAACATAAAACTGATCTTTGCCGAAAGGGAAAAAAGCATTACATAAAGAGGTACAAACAGCTTAAAGCTTGTTAAAAGGTTGCATATATTTTATTGTAATACCAGGATGTTTTGCATATTTTTCCTCTTATTTCTTTTTTTTTCTTCCCTACCTTTTCAGTTTGGAAGAGGATTTCAGATGTCTGCTGAGACATCTGCGACCTTAAAGGCATCCGTCTGCAAGTGAAATCCCGCTGATGAAGTTGAAATTTAAAATGTTATGAGAAAACAGCCTCAAAAACATGTGGTTCAAAGATGACCCAGTGTTCACAAGGAACCATAAAGCCTGTCATTACTCATGTCACTGTTTTTTCAGTTTATTGCATTCCATTAGAATGACTCTTTACAATCAGCGGAAGGATAAATTCATAAACAGAGTTTGATGACATACAATAAACAGAAAACCAACAATCCCCTGTCCACCTTGTTTAAAATGTACTAATATGCCTTATAATTAAATGTCATGTTATTGCAACACCAACATTGAATGCTTAATTTAAGAACCTGTTCAATGGGAGAAATCACTAGTGTAACATTCGGCAGCACCCCAATTAATTTCTATAAAAAATAAATAACTTCAGTGTAAAATTCCACTTTTTTAATCTGATTAATTCAGTTCAGTTCAATCAAGTAGTACAGTTGTTAAATTATCTTTTCCTATTGTAATCATCATGGCATCTCATGACTTTTGGACTTTCATCAATTTTATGACCTCAGCATTTAGGAATTTGTAATCAGCCAACCATAACTCCATGTTTCCTTTAGGTGTAAATATGACAATGATAGCAACACCTATTTCTCTTAAAAATGTTTAAAAGAACAGGTACTTTAAAAAATATATTAAATATGGACGCAGGTTTATCTAGCCACTATACACGAAAAACTATAATTATATAATTTTTATCAGGGCTATTAATAAATTATTTTCAGTCCAAGACATATTGTTTTCTTCCTTTTTTTCTTCTTTTCTTCCTTACTTCTCTCTCTCTTTCCCTATTTTCTTTCCCTCCAGTTTACTCTCTAATCCCGCTGCTCTCTCTCAGTGGGACCTCGTGCCGACTCTACCCAAACACTGCTCTCTTGTTTAGGGCTGGGCAAGCACTATGTCTGACCACTCCCTTGGCCTAATCACCACAATGTTCTTATCAAATTTCAACTACTGATAAACAGAGTTGGCTGATGGGAACAAGTGATTGTGCAGTCAACAGAAGACAGTATCTGGCATCGGCCTAATTGTCACAAACAATTTGCCTCATTTCTCTACCCCGTGCTACCAGAAGGTGATTGCACTGAACACGCTTAAGGGGCAAACCATTTGCGAGGCCGTTCATTTGGGACTTCTTTGAAGTGTTCTCTGGTGTTTCACAAGAATGTTCCCTTCTCTCCGCCGCAGTCTGTGTTTGGGGATTGCCTCTTAAACCGTTGTTTTAGTCAGAGGTGACAAACAGATCCCTATTTAGGTTTGCTTGGTACGTCATCGGAAACATGAAGGGAAATAATCAGGGAGAAAGAGAGAAAATGTCATCTTTGGTGATATTTTTTCACAAGTTGTAAGCATTGTAGAAGCTTTCCTTCTCACTCCTTCACATCACACACTGTTAACGTTAAATTTCAGGGTTTTTTTACACCAATCAGGATTCACCGTTTATGAACTATGAGGAACTTTCATATTTAATTTGACGACCGTTTTCTGTATTGTAAAAATTATCTGCTGTAAGAAAATTTGCTTTTTTTTTTTTACTCCAATAAATTGTATTAGTTGTTTTAGTATGTAAAAGGGATCTCGTAAAATCAACTAACCTATAAGCTGATTACGTCCATTGTAAACAGAAACATTAAAAATACTATATTCTATAATATTAAGTATGGATTGATACAAATTAAATTAATTTTGTGCATTTTTATGATTTTTTTTATTCATATTTTAAATATGCTTTGTAAGTGAGATACCTAAAAGAAATCTGGAATGGTTAAAGTACGTTGATGTATTCACGGTTGGGAAAAGTAGGTAAGACGGGATAAAATGCAGAAACTCGAGTACAAAATACAAGGCCAATTTATTTTCAGGGAGCGAATTACTCAGGTAGGAGAATTGTATTCTTTCAGCAAACACCATAAAATTCAGTTTATAGCATTTATTCATTGTAGATGTTTTATTATTGAGAAGGAGTTTTCTAGTCTCTAAATATATGGCTACAGATTCGGAAACTCCTCTTTAAACTACAGCCTATTATACTCTACTTACGCCCAGAGCCTGGGTGAGAGCTGTGCTGCCAATGCTCAAAAATTATTTCCTGGACACAGCCTCAACCTAAATCTTCCACTCGCAAGTGTGGTTTTCAGCCATTTACACCTCCATGATCCCCTATTTGTAATTTTAGGGGTCAACCACTTTTATAAGACATAGGTCAGGCCCCTACGTGAATACAGAAGAGTCTGCTGAAAGGGATTACTGAAGTTATCTAAGAAACTACTGGCAAATTCCTTAAGTAGCAATAAAAGAAAATAGTTTTTTTACATCTTTCTTTTATGTGCGAGTCTGTGAGTATAAGACAGGTTGGATGTGATTAATAGATGGAAAGCAATGACCTTGTTCACCTCTCGTTTCTTCTGAGTTTCAGTCGCAGCAAACCTTGAACCCTCCCTCAGCAGCATGAAAGAGGAAATGACCCCACTCAAACAGGAAGCTCTGTGAGGTGACCAGTAGCCACCTACAGGGAGGTAAAAATGGCTCCTTCGCTTGTGGAATTGTGTTAGTTTGTGCTGACATGTGACTGGGAGGCCACCACGAAAGACAATTTACCAAAGCAAATACTGCTAGATGCCAAACATTTAACGTGGAGGTTAAGAATATAGCTTTCACTTGTAATAGGGGCATTATTGGTTAGAGACAAGTGAGTGCGTTTTATCAGCAGAAAGTCCCTGAAGAGCTTTTGAGTGTGCTTGTGTGTGGTTGAAAGCCCTTGGTTTGTGTTGGCCCACCTCTACGACTGCTGCAGCACTCTTTCAGCAGTTTGGGGCAGGAAATGGCTGTGAAGAACAGGGTAGACCTAGTCTGTGCACAGCTGTTCGAGGGCTGCAGTGCGCTGTAAGCCAATGTTAGTCAAAACGCACAAAGCTGAATTTTTCTACTAACAGAGAAAATCACATTGAGTTAGCACGGTCGGAGACACTAACTAAAACTTAAAAGTCGGAAATGGAAGAAAGGCATTCAAAGCATATTTTGAGGATAGTTAGGACAATATCATTGAAACATAGACAGCAGAGTTAATAAAACCTTGCATACGGAGACACACACACTTTTGGCTAAATACGTCACCATCTTCTGTCAAGGTGACCACATGACCTCAATCGTCTGGGTGGTGTCTGTGTTGATTTTGTCGCTGACGGTCAACACGTTCTTTCAAAATGCTACCCAAAGCACCATATGTGCTGCAATGCTATATATGTGCCTGTGTTCATATGTATGCGTGCAGGATGTCAGCAATACTGATATTTATAAATCATTGACACGGACACGGCCCTCCTGGAGGGCGAGCCTGAGGCAAAACTCATTTATATTCTCGTGTTTTTTTTTAATATTTTTTTTTTTTACCTGTAGGTAGTCTCTGCCAAAACAGGGGCATTTTGGGTATGCAGTTCCCATGGGCCTGTTGTCAGCTCTGTCAGGTACGGGTGAAACGTGACGCTTGTATTAAGCCTAAAGGCAAACGCAGAATCCACATGATTCAATAACAATACAGTGGATAACCAAAACATATCAGCTGGTGCATTTTAATGTACATGTGACTTTGAACGACGACACGATGTGAGAGAAAAAAAAATCATCTTTAAGCCTTTTTTCCCAGTATTTTCTCACTGAAACACATCCTGTAACAAAAACAGCATATACTCCTATTGTAAATTATTTACAAAGGTTATATTTATTTTACCGAAACACTAGAAGGCATTAGCAGGTAACCAGAGAGGCAACTCCGACACCACCCCCACCCTCAACCGCGAGACTCTAGAGTAACCTTGAGAGAGCGAGACCCGTGAAAGATGCTGTCAGTGTTCACATCTCATCCAAATATCATTCTGCAATATTCCAAACATATTAAATTTCACATTATTATTGTTCTCCATATTCTTGCTTGTAGAACTCGCTGTAAACGTATGCTGAATGTAATATATTGCCTAGATCACAAATCTGCAGTTCCCTTTAAGCTGTTTAGTTGGCCCTCCTAAAAGAAACGAGAAGGTTATGGCTGAATAACTGATGACTGCTCATCTGTACTGGTTCTAAATGATCATCAGATATTAACTGGAAGCAGCTGTTTGTGGTATTTACTGAACAATCTAAAATTTTATTGTATCTGTTATCCAGCTGTAGAAACCCTAATTGGCTTTCTACAGCTCCCCATATTTTAGAAGACGTATTTTGTTTTACTTCTGAGAGGTTACTCCTCTATATGTGTATGCAAGAGATTAGGAACACGGTTATGTTTGGCCAGAGATAATTGTAGTTGTTCCTGAACAATAAATGTATGCAATAAGTAAAACAGTGAGAAACAAACCAACATCATCCGAGACATGTTTTTTACTCTTCTTGGTTCTTTTTTTTTTTTATATAGTCTCTCCAATCAAAACATAAAACGTCTATTCAAATCCCCATATATTTACCATTATAATAACATAGAATCACATAAAAATATGTTTTGTTTTTTTTTACTTGTCAGTGACATAGTTGTTTTGGGACTTGTTTTTGAAGGCCTGTTTCAGCCCCTCACATTTATATGGTATACAGCTTTTCAAAAATAAATTACTGGTCCAAAAAAGTATTCCCACATATATTTAGTTCTGGTGTAGATTTCAGGGTTGAACTTTTTACAAAAGATGTACTCCTCGAATTTACACATAAGTTGACGTTGACAATGAACTTGCATGATCTACAACAATGTACACTCGTCACAAAGACGGTGATCAACAAAGACCACAAGATAAACATCTTTCCTCCTCCTACATACCTGTATTATTGTTAGATCCTCATTTTCATATGTAAAAGTACTTTCAGTAAGGGTGTTTTCCGTTTGGATGCTGTTTTTTGACATGGTTAATTTTAACACTGTTAGAGATTAGAAGAATTTAAAAGCTTCTCATTAGCCTTTAGTCAGATTTTGGCTTACTCAAAGCATAGCTTATCTAGAAACTCCTTGGACTCTTTTGTTCCAAAGAGGTTGTTTTGCCAAAAAACAATACATATGTATCAACAGTTTCAGATGTTTCATATATTCAGAATTTCATCAACAAAAATGTACAATTTTAGTTTGTTTTAAATAGCACACATCTATGTGGCCTGTTAGCCTTAGGAAACTAATACTATGAATACTTATGATCTTTCTATTTAAAAACTAAAGAGCTAAATTGTAACCATAATTCGATTATTTACATTTAGTACAGTTATTGTATCACAGACATGTTAATAGTGGAGCAACAATAATACAGTTAGGACATTTTTAGTATCCTTACTGTTAGGAACACTAATGGGACATGAAATAAACTTTAGGGCCAGAGACTTGTGTGGTATTGATAGCCTCATTATTGATGCCAATGGCCTCATTAGTGACCTGTAATACCAAGCCATTGTATGTGACTGCAATTTGTAATCCTTATACTTCCAAACCAGGTTTCAGAACCCTTTATTATGACTTAGTTTTGTTATAAATATACATCTTATCTTCCATGGGTGCGCCTTGATTTTTTAATTTTGTCCTACGCAACTTGTCATCAAGCGAAACTTCAAAGTGTGCGTTTAAAATCCTCAAACAGTTTGGTCATTCGCTGAATGTCCTTGCTAGACACCCCTGACTCAGAGCACAGTCACTCGCTGAGGGCTGTGACAGAGCTTCTGAAGAATGTGCATTAAATTTTCTCACACTTGGCCCTGTCTGACTGGGTTTAATGACGGTGTGGCACGTTCCAGTAGGGTACACATAAGGGGCCGTTGCTGAATCCCAGCCTGTTTCTGTTGGAGCACTGGGCCACATATTTGAGCCACATGTGTGTCTGAGACGAAGGGAACCCAAATGAAACACACGTTGGGAGGCAGAAGTGCTGCGTCGGCAAGTTGCATTCCTGGAATCGGACTCACAGGCTCAAACAGTGAAAAACACTGTCAAAGGCAAAATACGATTCTGGGAATTATGTGACGGACATTTTATTGTTGGAATTTTTCCATCTGGGGAATTCACACAGTTTGCTACTGTTACTCCTTTGCGTTTCTGCTGCAGTACTCTTTCTTTTTTGACAGATGGCAGCAGTAAGCCATTAAAAAAACACAATTTTTTCCTGCTGGTGTCAAATGGGAGTCACACGCCAAAGACAGGCCACGGACTTAAGTCCATCACACTCCATCCAATTTGTCCAATTTAAGATTGTTTGATTCTTTGGTTGCAAAATAATGTTGTGTCTGAGGGGAGCCAAACCACCATTTTCTGCATCTTAAAGCATAGTTGAAAGGCTGCCAGACAGATTTGGGGTTGCATGTGAATTACTCCATTGAAACAATATGTCAGTTTGGAGCATCACTTAATTTGAGCAATAGGGAGGCATGCTTGTAAACCAGTTGTTTTTGTCAACCCCAAAGTAGATGGCACAGGTTAAAAGATACCATCAACTTTTTATCATAACTGTTTTCTTTTTATTATTTTCAGTCTAATCTGTTATCCTGATCTTCAGGCCCTGACATTACTTCACATATGTGGGACTGGCATTATGGCACATTCCTTAAGCCTTACACTACCTTATATTTTCAAATTTCTCTCAGACAATATGTAGTATTTGATTTTTTTTTCTCAAAACAGGATTTTACGCAAAAGGTCTGCTATCTCCCATAAAAAGCATTTAGCTTAAACGTGTGCAGTTGCACTTTAACTGGAAGGCGTTAGAATGATGTCAACTGAAACAAAACACACATCGGCTTCTTAGAGATGAACAGCAGATAACAGTAACCCCCCTATGCCTATGATATCTATCTCAGTACGGGAGTGTGAACAATTATCTTCTGTCACCATTTTTTGTAGTTCAACACAAGTGACCTGATCTGTTGCTAATTATGTTTTTAATCATGATGGATTCGCTGATGCTTGTTGGGTGAGACATAGGGAGGGCGGGTCATTAAGAGCAAAAAAAAATGTGACCAGGCATACCCCACAGGCTTTTTTGGAAGCCATATTTAATTGTGTGTAGACAAAATTACTTTTGCAATAAATAAGACTTTCATTCCTGCAGCAGATAATATACTTGAGCTTGTTGTCCGTCATCGTCATTAACATGGCTGGTTTACAAATTTGGTCATTAAAAGGTCACATATTCAACACAATCATTGCTGCTTTGATTGTTTACAGACAATGCATAAAAAATGTTAATTAGATTCCCCAATTATTCTAAGAGAAACAATACCTGAGAAAAAAATCGTAACTTGCAAAAGTAGTTATATATACTGAACCTGCTCTTATTCTGTGAATTTACCATAATACATTCAGTATTTTGAGATTTTTCCCAACAGAAGATCACAAAGTAGTGCTTTGTGTTGCTCATATAAATGTACAAAGTTTGTAGACACAAACTCCCCAAAAGACTTGCAGTCGTAATTGCAGTGACAGCTGATGAAGTTTGTGGTTATACGAAAATGAAAAACTCCATGAAAAGGGGAATGCAGCCTTTTAAAGCAAAATCCACACTGTGCTCGGTTTGCTTTCAACTGTTTTAGTCTGTCCTGCACCTGGTCGCTGAGTGTGGCTTTTAGAACAAAGCGTGCTCTATTCTGAGCCCAGAAAAATCTGCAGACACCGACGGAAAATAAAACTAGCTCCATATTCATTAAACGACAAAGCTGTCTGAAGATCTGTTGTATTGGATCTTATTTATATTTGCCTTTTCCCTCTTTCTTTATCTTTTTCCTCATTCACATTCATTTGCACATTTTAGCAATGTTTTAGGCATACTGAATTTAGTTGTTTTGTGGTGGATGTCCTTCAAGAGGAACTAGAATAAGCTAAATTGAAAAACACCAAACCAGCTTCCAGAAACGCCACCTAATGATCACAAGAAATATCCTTAAACCGCAGAATCAAAGCACTGTCGAGAAAACCTGCACAGATATGTTACCTTGCATATGGAAAAACAAAAACCCACTAAGGTGAGAAGTTTTTTACCATCTCTTCTCCCTTTTCACCATCATTATCCCCTAGTTTTACAGCAGTTAAGAAAAAAATGCCCCTCTTTCACTAATTCTCCCTGCCAGTCTTTTTCTTTTTTTTTTCTTTTTTTTACGAGTGCGCAGCAAACGAAGATAAAATTATTTATTTGTTGTTTGCCGCACTTTGCATGTGATCCTGTGCATAACAGGGTCACATGGCAAAGAAACTGTGAAACCACATCACCCAAATCTTACATTCTCGTGAAAATGGGTACAGTGGTGTTAACAGTTTCATTTAAGGACTTGAGAATTTCTGTTGTGTATGATTTTTCACTCCCTTTCCTTTTTGAAAAACTGCTTTAGAAAATTCACACAGCAGCAGAACATTGAGGTAGGACCAAAAGTTATACACAGCCCCATTTAAGCAAAGATGCTTTTGATGAAAATCACCTGCTTTACACAGAGGAGAATGCCTTTTTTTTTTTACTTGACAGCTGCTCATAGTAGTTTAGTTGCTCTAAGCTCTGCTCAGGGTCCGGCAATGAAAGAAACAATGCAGGTTGCTTTCATTGAATCAAGAATCAGATTATTTATATAACACCAATTTACAACACACGTCGTCTCAAGGCACTTTACAAGATATTCCTTCGAATCATAAAAACATAATAAATAAATCAGTTTCAAAAAAAGTTTTTGAAATCTAAGGAAACCCAACAGATTGCATGTAGTAATTAACCTGGAGCATCAACTCCTACGGAGTCAACACACCAAAACGATAGCTTGCATTGTCGTCGAAATTCACAGCAATCCCTCATACTGAAGATCCAGCAGCTTCACACATTCATCCCATTCGGGGAGACTGGCTATTTTTGGACCAAGGGCAGATCAAATTACAACAACGAAAGGAACCCTCAGACAGGAAATCACCCAGCACGCCACTAAGGCGCTCTTCTACCACTCAGACTATGATGAGAGAGGAAAACCCAGCAGAACAAGAGCGTCATCTTCCTGTCAGCTTAAATTGTTCACTTTATGACTAAAGATCCTAAATTCCCAAAAGTCATGGTTTGGGAAAGACTTGAAATTTCCCAGACACAAATATTTTTGCTTGTCCTGTTTAACATGTGTTCATGCAACTGCCAATGTGTTTTATTTAGATTTATTGATAAAATTTGTTTAGAACCAATAAACCATGATTTCAACCCTCCCAATGGTTTGTACATGTCCCCTCTATTTAGCTGAATTCATGCACCCAATCCTTCTTGATGTGCTTTCCTCCAGCTTCAACCACTTTATTCACCTGTGAGGATGATGTGTTCAGGGTTACATGAAGTGTTAGTTCTCTTCGACATGTAGCCTTTTGCATGTAACATCAATGACATTGAGTTACATTTTTGTCTAATTTGACAACAATACATTCTTCAAAATGTTTTAAGATGTCACCTGTATGACATGTTTCAAATTTGTAAAAGAATTGTTTGGTATGTGTGTTTTTTTAAAATTATTTAACAGTTTTTGTGATGACCCACACACTTTCTGACAGCCTCAACAACTTCTTATGGCGATTTGAAAAACGGTAACTCACAGGTTTAAACCATAACACACTCCACACCACACAGAAGGAAAACTTGCAGCCCCCCACACCATCAACAACTCTAGAAACCCATGCCTGCACTATACTGTGGATCCCTGAAGAAGATGTTAACAGGGTCTTTCAGCATCAGCAGACAAGGAGAGATTTGTCCATCCCTGTGTGGTTGGGGTTCATATACAAAACAGAACAGGTCTAAACTGAAACAAACCATCAGATCTATAGATACGGTAACAAGGTCTGATAAAGTCTTTCTGGCTTTATGTGTGATAAAGGTTCTCCTGTCAGTTTGGTGCTTTGAGTTTTGTATCATATCAGGGGAGCCATTGTCACTTTAATATGTAACTTTATTAACCATCCATGCTGCTACAGCAAATTTTGCACTCCGAATTCTCATTGCTGCTATGTCCGAAGTCCCATATTGTAGATTCTGTGTAGTCAATCCCATTCTCTTATACTTCTTTATATTTTATTATATTATTCTTACTTTGTAGCTATTTAAAATTGCTATCAGGGTGTAAACTGGACCTTGGGATTAGAATTTCGTCCCACCTCATGTACCACATGTGATGTGATGACAAATAAAATTCCTTGATTCCTTAATTCCTTGATTCATATCTAAATTTGCAAGTGATCTGTTCTTCATCCATTTTACGCAATGACTTAAACAGTTTTTCCAAATTTTTATTATTTTTTTGATAACATTTTGAAAAATTATAGATCATCTTCCTTCCTGTAACCTCATAAAACCTCAATACAGTATTTTTTTATTTTGTTTGAGCAAGAATTAAAAACCTTTTTTACTTAGTTCAGGATCCATCCTAGTTTATCTCAATACTGAAATAATATCTCCATGATCATTCTCTGCTTTTGACAGACTGATAAATTAACCTAATATACAACTGTCTGATATGAGGATTGTTTAATATTCAAAGCTTTTCCAGGTTTTGTTTAGTTTTGTCGCCATAACCGCCTTTTTTTGTCTTTCTGTGCATTGAAATAATTTGAGCTGGTGCCTGTTTTATTGGTGTTCACATGAGTCTGACCTGGGGGTGTAAAGCGCTGTTACTTCATCATCTCAGGTTACACAACCCCCAGCCAGTCCACCCAAAAAGAAATGCAGAATATAGGTGACCGCCTCTCTCACTTCTAATTCCAGATGTATGTCAAATCTCCTTGACACCATGCAACATTTAACATCGAATTTAATTTTATATGTAGAGGGGAAATAAAAGAAAAAAGGAGTGGTCAAATACATGGTTAACTCAAGTTCTCCATCAAATAGACAGGAGAAACAAGTATGTGGGATTCATCCAAGAAAAATGTAAAATAAAATGATCTAATCTTCTAAAACCTGCTTCTTGTCATGTTTGTGTTGTATGGTGCTATGGTTTTTCATAAGCATCAACTTTAACATTGATGTGGAGACAACAAACTGTCTAGATTTTGTCATTTACTTAGCTGAATATAGTCTTATACTTGAAATTTACCTGAAATGATCCAAACCTCATTGATATTCCATTCACATTTGTGCAAAACCAGAGAGCATTGCTCTTGTACTTCAAGTAAGTGAATGAATTAAAGGTGAATTTCCCACCCATTCACATTTCTGTACCTTCCATGAATGGAAGGTACAGAAAGCAAGGAAGAAGGAGTCAACCATCTTCCTCCCTCTTTCATCATTTCCCCACTCCCTCCACATGCTGCTGCTGTCCCAGAACCAACCTTCATTAAAGCCCACTAGAGGGTTATGAATGGGCCTGTCTGGTCCATTGCAGGGCCTTGAAAACCCAGCTGTTTCCTATTATGGACTTTTAGAATGTGTGTGTTTGAGTTTGTGTATATGTTTATTGGTGTAAGAAAGAAAGAGAGAGAGAGAGAGAGAGCTAAGTCATTTGACACAGTGGGGCCACGGGTTCTGTTTAATCGTTGGCAGGTAGCTATGATGAGACCCAGCAACCAGCTACTAAGGGAAGGGATACAAAATAACCCGTAGATGCAGAGGGGAAAGTACAGTAAAAGTCATGTTTCTAGAGCTTATTTTGATTCCATGTCTCCGTTCCTCTGTAACACTATCTTCTTGTTCCATTTTTGTCTAAGTTTGATCCCTTTTTTCCAATGTTCATATTACTCAATTTTTTACTACTTTGATCTTATTTTTCTTCCATTTGTTTTAACATCTTCAAATTTAAGTGATGTGTAAACAGAATACCTTTCACATATGCACCATTAATACTTACCCTCCGTGCTGAAAAAGAGTTTTTCACAAGCAAAGCATTGGACGCGATGGTCTGACCAAAACAAGTCACACAGTATAACCTAAAGTGGCATCATCATGATGAAGGATGCTTTTCTTCAGCGAGCACAGAGAGTAGTTGAGTAGAAGACAATGGGGTTAAATTATGTGGGAAAAACTTGTTAGACACTGTGGTGGATGAAAGTGAAGGTCTGGATTCCAACTCTAAACATACACCATTTAGGTCAAAACCTAAATCCTACTAAAATCTCTGTCAAAATTAGAAAATGATTTTTCTGAGATGCTATCCATCCAGTCTGACTGCATTTGAACTACTTCGCAATAGAGAATATGGAAATAAAATACCTCATACATAAAATGTTAGTGGAAACATACCCCAGAGTCCTTAAGCCTCAACTGCAACAAATGGTGCTTCTAAATAGCATTTACTAAATATGGGAAAAACACAAATGCAAAACACACCTTTGACATTTGTATTTGTAAAAACAAAGTGAAAGAGGAAAAGTGCAAAAACGCATTGGCAAAACACTCATGTGTGTAAGTATTGGAATCATTGTACGGCAGCGTTAAAAATAAAGCACATATTTGTAAAGAAAAGGAAGATAAATAGAACTAATTAAAGTGGGACATATTTTCTTCCTGTTAGTACGCTATTTATAGGCCAATATGGTTTAAATCGTGTCAGCTCACACCCAGGCCCCTACCCTGCGCCCACGTCAAATTCCCAGGCTTAAGCAACTCGCCCCACTTACGTCGAAGTTTACATTCTCATGCCCTTGCAACCACCAGACCCCTAGTCCCACCCCCTACAAACAGTTTTTTTTTCTACCCTGCTCTCTGTTTCTTTCTCTCATCAGTAACACCCTCATTCACAATAGCAACCTATACCCCCTAACCCCACTCTGTCACCCTAAACTTCTGCGCAGTGCAACACATGTGCTTCCAATTAGGTTTCCTTTTGTAAAGACACAAGGCTTCCAACACCACTGCCTCTTTCTTGGATTTATGCCCCCCAACTACCCAAATATACCTATGCCTCTTTTGTTAAAATGAACACATGTGTGCTAAATGCCATTGGTAAACTACAGTTTTGTGTATCTGCATTCAATTCGTTTGATGGTTTTGCTAAATAGAATATTTCTATCATTAATAATTCATATAATTTTAATTTTTTTTTTTTACTGACTTTATACTAAAAAAATAAAAAAATCCTTATAGTAATTAAAGATTTTTACTAGTCTCAGGAGTCACGGTTACATCTTTCAGATGTCAAAAACTAAGTTAGGGGGTGAAGTTTTTGTGTTTGCCACTAGAGGAGACTCTTAACCCTTGTGTTGTCTTGCGGGTAAAATGTGACCCGCAAGCATGTTTAGAGGTAGAAAAAATACCTTCAGCTATCTTTTTCCGACGTGAAATTTGATGACTTTTCCTAAAAGGACCCCATCATTACAAAAAGTGATACTTTGGGGGGGTTTTTTGTTTCCATGTGGGCTGTACACCACTAGGGTCCAAAGATTGTCTTATGGGTCATTTTGGACCCGCGAATTATAGAAGAATTTAAACACCAGAAAAAAATCCAAAGGCTGCACACAAAGTCTCTCACACACACAGAGACAAGTGCAGACATACACAAACACCCACTCACACACACACTCACACACACACACACATCTATCAAAGAAACTGGACTGATGTATGATTTGAACTTGCATTTGAGCTGCACCTGCACTTTTGATCCGAGCTGACCCCTCACATCACACAAGCTAAACAACAATCAAAACAACAGAAAACTGTTCAAAGAAACCCTCAGTTGATTCCTTGCTGAAGCCATGAATAGACGTTTCAGTGTCCAACAGGTCCTGGATGAAATATTTTCATGACCTCTGGAGGAACAAGAGTAAGATGTATCTGAAGAGGAAGATTGAGATGAGTACGACTCAGAGGATGATGCCTCTTCAGATGATGAAGAAGAGGACATCCCTCAAGCTGACAGGGAGAGATTTTCGTCAAAAAACGGCACAATTGCGTGGTCCTCAACAAATGCCGACAGCAACAAGGGAAGAGCAGCAGCATCAAATGTTATAGGGATGACTCCAGGGCCAACCAGGTACTCGGCTGCCCATGTCCAGGACATTTCCTCCACCTTTTCTCCTCTACATTACACCAGCTGTCGAAAAAATCATCTTGGAGAACACAAATTCGGAGGGCTTCTGCGAATATGGAGGAGCCTGGAAAAATATGGTTGTGACCGACCTGTGTGACCTAAAAATATAAAAGAATAAACTGTTGACATTAAAGTTCAACGTTTTTGACCTTTTTTCCCCTTTCTATATAATTATTTCAGAAGTAATTACTTCACATTTATATGATAGCGGTTATAAACCTCTACTGTGTAAAACAAAAGTGTTTTGACACTGTAATGCTGTACACTGATGATCATCTTGTTTTGTGTACCAAACGTACATGATAAGAATTAATTCAATTGAGTTGAATTGATAAATCACAGGTTGTTTCATCATGCAAAATAGATTTTGGATTTGAAATTCAATTAAGCTGCTTTATTTTGGGGCTTTTGTAGGGCGGGTTATTTTTTACCTATAGGTCAAGGGGAGGAAACAGAATGTTAAGACATCACAAGGGTTAAACACATGATCGCAGCATCATCCTTTACCACAAGGTAATCCATCGGCTCATGTTAAACTGGACAACAGTGAGGGTTGCAGTTTTCTTCACATTGGTGAATTAATTTTCCTTGAGTTTCTATTCATAACACAACCAAAGAGCATTTAAATCTCTGATTACATATCATTAAATATCCTTTTCTAAAATACATGTTTAACCTATAAGCAGATATATAAATTAGGACTCAGCAGCATTAGTTACGTGAGGGTATTTTCTAAACTGTTGTTGCAGCTTGAGATTAAAATTACCGTTGCTAGGGAAATGCTCTAATTTTGCTTTAATGTAGACAATGTGGTTGGAGCAACAGGTGCCTGATATTTTTGGCTGCTTTGTTAAAGAACTCTGTGTGTGTTTAAGTACCTTTTGTTGGTGCGTTTCTGCAGGGTTGTATGCACAAACGTGTGCGTGCGCACATGTAAACGTGTGTGTGCTGATGTGTGTCCTACCATGCTACCTTTGCATCTTCAGAAAGACAGAAATACACAACCGCAAGCTGAGACAATCAGAAGCAAATAAGGCTCTGCGGTTTGCCAAGCTCCACACCCATGGGATTCTTAGCATTTGTTTACCAACCCTCTCGAAGGTGTTAGAAAAGAAAAAAAAGTTTATTTAAACCTCTCATCAGTTCAAGTGAGAAAATCAAGTCAGAGGGGGGGATCAGGTTACAAAAGTTTACACTGGCACAACCACTGCACAACTTGACCTTTCAATTTTTCCATTCCGCCGTTAAACTGAGCTGAAGCATGAGGGTTTGAGCTGATACAAGATGTTATTGTTGGTTAACCCACACCAACCTCCATACCTGTGATGTAAAACTGAAAGCAGTCTATGCTTATAATTTAAACGACAAACAATGAGGCATTTCTGAGTTTCATTTTTCCGAGGTTTGCTTAACTCTAATTCAGCATGATGTTTAAAATATAACTGCAAGCTGACATTGCAGATTTTGTTTTGTGCACAAGGAAGTAGAAGCAGGAATAAAATAACAAAGAGTTCAAATGTAGTTCAATCAAATGGGCAAAATGTTAATCATCTCATGTAGATGTTGTGGTGGATTTTGGTGAACACATTTTCCGTTGATCCCATTTACAGAGTTTATATATACTTTGACATTACCCTTCATATAACCTTTGGCATTCTCCAACTGACTATATTAATATATCCAGTGTTAGCCTAAATAAATAAAAAAAATGCTTATTGCACTTACCGTGTCCTATCCGTTATAGTTTGTAAGTTGTGTTGTAATTCAATGATCAACCCTCTTTTGTGAGTCGCTTTGCATGAAAGCATCCGCTAAATGAATCCAACATTGTTGCACTGAAAATTGTTTTTTGAGCAACAAGGATAGAGACCGAGATAGATTGAGAGAGATTGAAAAGTAATTGAAAGATGTAGAACCAGAGGTGAGAAAGAAGGTTTAAATAGAGAACAAGACGACAAGCTGGAAGTCTCTGTCTACACCTGCAGAGAAAATAAAAAAACAGAGAACCGAGAAACCACAGTGACTAACTACCTATGCATACGTGACAGCAACAACAAAAAAGTTTAAAGAATTTTGTCGTACTAATTGTACTAATTAATAAAAAGATTAATTTAATAGCATAGCCTTATATAGAGCAATTTCGTAAACACTTGAATGCAAAATTTTGGAGCTACACACATCCAAAGATCTAAAAGTGCATCTGAGCCCTGGGAGAACCTCTTCAGGGCCAATCACACAACGTAGCAGAGGAGACCCTAGGAGGTACCACCCATCAGTGACAATGCAGAACCCCCAGAAAGTTGCAACAACAAGCCCACATGTTTCAATGGCAGCTGGCTATGCCAGACTATGCCTAGACATGGACCTAGAGACTCAATTGCATACTACCAACCAGGCCCCACCAGGGCAGCCACCAAGAGTGAAATAGCACTGTTTTGGGTCCCCAGCCATGGACACAAGACACCACCAAATGCACTGGCGGGCAAAGGCAGAGCCGACCCCCTGCCCCGCGCCGAGCAAAACCTCGTTGTTGACCCAGCAATGACACAAAACCCACCCCTAACGCCACACCCACCCAACTGTGACCATTCCTGAAGCTCAACCCCACCCCTGCAACACACCACCAGTAGTGCCAATGGAATACTACACCTAACGGCTAAAACTAAATATAACAGTCTTCCGCATTTTGATGCTACTTTATGTCAGAAAAAAAACACTTACCTTGACTAGCCATTACATTTCATAGCAACCCATGGAAAACTAGAATTAGTTTTTATCAAACCACATTTTTTTTCCCTTACTTAATCTGTGAAATCATCACTATGCATTGAGTTATAACTGCAGGAAGTGTTGAAGCCCTTCCACCTAATGCTCTTTGAATGTACACATGGAAAATACAGTAAGTTTAATATCAATACAGTACTAAACCAAACCCTGAGAAGATGCTGCTTGCCAGCAACAGAGTAAAAAAAGTGTGCTAAAACAACTTAATCTTTACTGAAAATCTGACTAAACAGTATGGGACTAATTCTTTTCTCGCACACTTTGTCATATGAACAAAGAACTTAATGTGACAAGAAAAAAAACTGACTTCATCTTACAGTTGTAGTAGTAATGGTAGTAATTGCTGCAACAGTTTTGACCATAAATGTTAATTCATGGCCAACAAGCATCAGCACTCCCATTTCTAAAATCTACCTGTGAGACCAGTGCCCTTTGCCATTCTTACTTCTCTGAACAAAAGTATAAGGCATTGTTTTACATGTGAAGTGATTTGGCAAAAAACCTATTCTAGAAATATTGTAACTCACACTAGTCAAATTTGTATCTATCTTAAGGTCAGCCCACGATTCAATTGACCCTTAAAGTTCACTTCAAGCGAATGTTAAAGATGATGTTAAGGATAATTTCCTGTAGGTGTCTGTATTACTGCAAATATGAGAAGCATCTGAAGTCTGTTGTTTTATATCAGTCTGATAAAAAGGAAAATCATTATTTTCCATTTTGTTCTTAATTTCAATAATAGTTCTTCTTTGCATAACAGTCTTCAAAGGGTCAAAGCATTTAACTTGTTATCTAGAGGTTTAACATTCATGATCGATTTAGGAGATAGTTTATACTCCTTCCTTCTTTCTCTGCCCTATTTTGCTTTTTAACACCTCTTTTTATTTCATACAAGTACACTTCTCTAATAGGCTAATAATTTATTTATGTTTCATATTTTTAAGATGTGTAATCTGTTATATTAAAAGTACCTTTTGAAATTAAAACATTTAAGAGATGTTAAACATACTTATCATTAGGCCCATATTATCACAATGTAATTTATTTGTGTGGTGTAAGCTTATAATCTAAATTGGACTTTTAATTAACTATAGGTTTAGAATCACAACAATCACTAGAACTAAAGTGTTTTAAACATCACTCTCTGTGTGATGTACTGTCTATAACTGCAATGTTTTATCCACATATTTAAGTGGCCACTGCAGTTTCTCAAAAGAAAAAAAAAAATTATGATATTAAGGTAACCAATCCCTGAATCTGTGTAACTGACTTTGAGGATATTGCAATGTTATATCTTATGCAACTTTTTAACTTATTTTTTCACATTTACAATATAGCCTTCCGTATTGTTAAATGTCTTTATCCTAACAAAGACATTTATGTCTCTCTTGAAACACAAAATGTTGCTTTAAATAAAGTAGTCAACAATTCTAGCTAAGAAGACTAACTCATAATAGATGGATGATTGCATTGATACAGGTGTACATTGCCGGAGACAAGCAAACATTATTTTACCAGATAAACAATACACTGAAGGCATGTCCTGAGGAGTATTCTTTTAACCTTCGCCTCTGTGTTCACCCACTTCAGACCCTAGGGAACCCACCTCTCCATGACCTCAAGCTTGGCCGGTCTATATTTCAGCAAGACAGAGAAAGATGAAGAAGACATGTGAAAAGAGTGGAAAAAAAAGAAAAAGATTTCTTACTCTGTGACCTCTCTCCGGGCGCAGAGCAGGGGAGCAGTGAGTTGAGCCCAATCCACCATGTGAGGCTCCCCAGCATGGTGCTTCTGCCCTCTGTTATTCAAACTCTCTGGTTACAGTCCTTTTCCCAGGGGGTCTTTAACTGGGGTCTTGGGATCACAAGCCTGAATGTTAACAGTTCTGAGGTGAAAGGCCTTGAACGCTGGCCTAAATTCACCACGTTTTAATCTCTCCTCGCCTGTCCACATCTTTGAAGACTTAAATGTCCTGCTTGGGACTGTTGTTGATTGTGTATACAGCCTAGATTTTTCCTATATAGACAATGTTACATACTAGATTCTTATAGATGTGGCGCCTAACAGGTATGAAAAAAAACAAAACATAATTGAATATCATTCACTGATCACTCTCACTTGTCCACGTGTAAGGGGTTAACGCCACTGTTTACTTGAAAATTATTTGTCAAGTAAGTATGTCACCCATAAGCTTCATTGTTTTCCATCATAAAATGATTGATTACAGTTGAGGAAGAGCAACCCAGATTAATTTCAACGCATTCATACTTGTCAATTAAATACTAAGCTTTTGCTTAAATGCTTTTCCTGACCCGACAATTTATCTTTTTGACAGCATGTCATCATTCTGCTTGTGAAATTCCCATTAGCTCTAAAACCATTATCTTCTTATGTACCACAGTTGAACCTGT
Source organism: Orestias chungarensis (assembly GCA_032876305.1). Taxonomy (NCBI): domain Eukaryota; kingdom Metazoa; phylum Chordata; class Actinopteri; order Cyprinodontiformes; family Cyprinodontidae; genus Orestias; species Orestias chungarensis. Next base: position 4,438,872 of record JAVLVB010000475.1, read on the forward strand.
CAAGTTGAGTCTGAAAGCACTAATTGATGTGTGATCCATAGCAGGCCCTCAGACCCTCTGCTATTTTTGCAAGAATTACACTTGTCATTTTCTATCTGAGGACTTGCCTCTCAAGATAACTGTTGTTCTTCATCCACAGGTGTGAATACTCCCTTCTGTCAGTTTCATTTCTTTCATCAGTTTTCGCTTTCTGAGTTAATCACTTTTTCGAAGGATATCACTTGCATTTCCTACAAACCATAACTTAGATCCATCACATTGCAATAGTTCTCTAGAAATCTCTACTTCGAGTAGAAAGTTAAGAGTTACATTCACTTTCTGGCATATGCATATTTTTTTTTTGCAATCTTACTTATACATTCATTCTAACTCAGCTTGTACAAACTACAAGCAGATGGTAAGCTATGATAATAATTTATGCTGTTGTGTCTGGGATGGCAGAGGATTTCCTCAGGGAAATGATGACGCTTCATTGAAAATGGGCGGCGGTCCACCTCTTAATATCTTTACAAGCTGCTTTAGGTAAGGAAATGGATGGCCACATTTCTATTCAGTGAAAAAGGACTGCAATTGTAAAATGCAACAGTGTTGGTGTATTAGAACGCACAACCACCAAAGTTTTGAACTATGTACTTTGGGCATGTTTATTTCACAACCGTTCAAAGTCCTTACTGACCCTTGTCATTCTACTATCTCAGCAATGCAGACATCACACCTACGCTGGTCAGCAAGTGGCCTTGTTCCTCTATTGTCTCCTGTCCCTGTAGTCGTGACCCCAAACAAGACACGGCCGGGGTCTGTTCCTATTTATAATGAGGGGGTTTCCTACTCCTGTATTGTTGCTGTTTGCCAGCACTTCCTCCTTTCATTCGTCGACCTCTTCTCTGCTTCCTGTTTGTGCGGTGGGTCGGCGGTCATCCCAAGGGTAGCTTGGTAAACGTACCTCATTACTCATGAAAAACAGTGTTCTGTCAGCAGTGCAGAGTGGATAAAATCTGTGTAACGTTTGTGCCATTAGCCAAAGCAAGCTGTTTTACAGACCACAGAACAATGCATGTTCTTCATTAGAGGGGTTTCTTTTCAATGGTCCTTTAAAATCAGGGGTGCCTCCGGAAGGCTTTAAAGGGGATGAGCAGATAAGGGCTGCTTGTGGCACTTGAATACCAAAGGCTTGACAGAATTTCAAAAGTTATATTATAGTGATCTTAAGTGTTGGGAGATGTGTCCTGATAGTAAATGAAAAAGGAGACTAAATGAACAACAATAAATAAATAAAAACTTGACATTACCCCTCTATCGCTGTTTTTTGTTGTCACAAAAAGAATATCCTGTCCTATTTTTGCCTTTAAATGATCGTTGACTTTTGTCTCATGTAATTGATTAGTAATGTGCACAAATAAATAAATTAATTAAGTCTATTTCAAATTTTAAAACCAAAATAATACCTTTCTCTTTTCTCTAACTTTTCCATATCATCAAAAGCCCATTATTTATCAGTGTATAAAGAGCCGGGCTGGTGATGTGCATTTGCTTGTGATTGCAGAACAATCTGTGAGTTCCTCTTCTGATCTTCTCCCAAAAGGGACCTTTTTATAGTTTTACAGGAACCAACCCCCCCTTGTGTATTGCATTCATCTGTGTGAATGACACAGTTTTCTTCATAATTTATCTCTGTTATTTTCTCTCTGTTTTATATTCCTCACGCAAAGTAATCAGTGGCCAGAAAGAGGGGTTGTGTGTTCTTTATAACACGATTGTGAGGCAAAGACTTAAAAACTAGAACACAATATTACTTCCATGTTAAATCCGTCACAGCTCTTACAATTCTAGGCCAGTTTTTTTTTTTTTTTCAAAAACTGTGGCCGACTATATTTGGATGAGCGATTGAAAATGTACAATACATTTTCACACTACTGTGAAATATCAAAAAAAAATTCTCCACAACTTTGGGCATTGCAAATGAATGGGTTAGCAGTCAGACATACATCAGTTTGTTAAATCTATGGGAGGATGTGATGTAAAAGGTGACCTGGAGAGGCAAAATCATTGTATAGGCGGGAGTCTCATGAGAGTCTGGTTGACAATGGATCAAAATCAGCCTAGGAACAATGGAACAAAGGTTACCAACAACATTCACAGCTCCAACCAGATGGTAGTGTGAGAAAAGTTGGAGTTTGATTATTTAGAGATTGAAGCTGTTGGGGAATGGCTAAAGCCCACCTTGATGTTACAAAGTCTCATCATAAAGAGATGGGAGGCTGAACTCTAACTTGTGGGCTCTTATCTCAGTCCGACATCTGTTTGCACTAGGTCTTCCAGATGTTTCCTGCTTGGCTTCTGCTGATTCTTAGTAGAGCCAAGAGCTCGTGCACTTGCCTGTCCTCTCAGCCAAGTGCTGGTGCTAGACCTTTGGGCCCCATTAAATGTGTTTACCTAAGGCCCTAAGCTGATAGTAACTTGGCGACAAAGCTAAATCATGCTACAAATGTCATCATTTGTGGGAGAGGCCAGTTATTTTTAATCCAGGGCAAGTGGTTTGGCCTTCAAAAAGTGCAAATGTGGGATTTTAGTTGTTTTTTTTCATCCTATAATACCCTCAGCCAAAAGTCATCATAATGTAGCTCTTTTTTGCTGCATATGTTTTTCCAATAAGAAAAATTGTAAGAACAGACAATTAAAGTTTGGTCATTAAAGCCTACGTGACTTTACACACTTCTAATTCAGAAGCACGTATAAATTCGTTTTGTTCTGTTTAGCAGATAGTTTGGCTGACTGGCTTAATTATTTTACTGAGTAAAAGTCCAAATGGAAGTTTAGAAAACTTCTTCATCATTATATTGACGTAATATAACAAGGAAAAAAAAAACATCTGGAGGCTAGACATGTACCAAAGACTGATTAAGCACTGTACCAAGGCCTTATAGAAGCCTCATAACCAGGAACCTGTGCAATATAAAACAACCTTGGGTGAAAAAAATAATAATGTTATGTAATGTAGCTTAGCTAACGTGTATAACCCAGCATTGTCAGGTCAACTTCTTAAGGCTTAAACAAGATGTTTGTTCGTGTAGTTGGTTAGCTAATATGTTTCTTTAATAAAGATAATTAATAAGATTTGCCACTAGAAAGTTCAAATAAATTATGCAAAATGCAAACTTTAGAAGGTGATTTCGGAAATTACATAGATCTAAGAGGATGTTGTCCATCACCATTTGTGGACACATAGAGCATTTCCAAATTTCACAAGTGGTAAATTTCAAATTTTCAACAGTATTGGTGATTGACTTAAATTGTCTTATTGGCTAAAAAGCAGAGAAGCTAGAAGAATATGTTAGTTATTTAGAATATTGTTCAGCATCAAATAAATCAGCATAAAAAGTGAGTAAAAGGTAAGTTTATCAAAAACATCCAACAGCTAGCACCAATAATAGTGCTCAAACAGAGTTTATTTAAAAGACAGGTCTGGTTTTGTCATTCTAATGATTTGTACAGACTTGCCAAGCACCATTTAGGCAAGGCAAGGCAAGGCAAGTTTATTTGTATAGCACATTTTCGCATACAAGACAATTCAAAGTGCTTTACATAAGAAAAAAGATCAGAAAATGAAACAATAAAATCAGTTTTGAATTTAAAATAAATAAAATAAACATAAAAATAAAATAATAATAATAGTACTCAGTTGCTATATGCACAGTTAAATAAGGCTGTTTTCAGCCTGGATTTAAACAACGCCAGAGTTGAAACCTGTCTAACCTCTTCAGGAAGAGTGTTCCAGATTTTAGGAGCATAAAACTGGAATGAAGCCTCTCCTTGTTTGGTCCTGACTCTGGACTTCAGCAGGAGGCTACTACCTGAGGTTCTCAGAGTCCTGGCTGGTTCACATGGCTCTAACATGTCAGATATGTACTTTGGGGCTAAACCATGAAGAGACTTGTACACAAGCAAGGCTGTTTTAAAATCTATTCTTTGAGTGACAGGAAGCCAGTGCAGAGACTTGAGCACTGGACTAATGTGTTCATATTTCCTGGTTTGGGTCAGAACTCGAGCAGCAGCATTCTGGATGTTCTGAAGCTGTCTTAAGGCCCGTTTAGAAAGCCCAGTGAGCAGGCTGTTACAGTAGTCTAACCTGCTAGAGATAAAAGCATGGATAAGTCTTTCTAGGTCTGGTTTAGAGACTATTCCTCTGATCCTAGAAATGTTTTTAAGATGATAAAAAGGCTGCTGATGTTACTGATTTAATGTGGCTGTTGAAGTTCAGGTCCGAATCGAGTATTACCCCAAGATTTCTGACCTGACGTTTAGGTTCCAGAGAGAGCGTCAGAAGGTAACTAATGACACTTTCTCTTTGTTTCTGTGGGCCACAGACAATGATTTCAGTTTTGTTTGAGTTTAACCGGAGGAAGTTGTTCTGCATCCACAGACTGATCTGTTCAGTACAGTCACACAATAAATCAACAGGCCCATGTTCTCCTACTGTCAGCGACACGTAGATCTGAGTGTCATCAGCATAGTTGTGGTATGACACATCACGGTTGTGTATTAGCTGGCCCAATGGAAGCATGTACAGATTGAATAAAAGGGGTCCCAGGGTCAACCCCTGGGGAACCCCACAGGTCACACCCATTCGGTCGGAGACGCAGTTCCCAATTTGAATAAAGTAACAGCTGTCCTCAAGGTAGGACCTTAACCAGTTTAGAGCCATACCCGTGATTCCCACCCAGTCTTTTAACCTCTGTAATAAAATCACATGGTCAACTGTATCAAAGTCGGCGGTCAGGTCCAGCAGAACTAGGACAGAGACTTTGCCTGCATCTGAGTTTAGGCGGATGTCGTTTGTCACCTTGATCAGAGCTGTCTCAGTGCTGTGGTGGAAAGCATCAAACACATTGTTAGACAGGAGAAAGTCACTCAGCTGTTGGTATACAACTTTTTCCAGCACTTTTCCTAAGAATGGCAGGTTTGATATGGGCCGATAGTTGTTCAGTACGGTGGCATCCAGACTGTTCTTCTTTAGGAGAGGCTTAATGACAGCAGTTTTCAAGGCCTTTGGGAATATTCCAGTCTGAAGTGAGATATTGACTAATTGAGCGAGTTGTGGAAGCAAACTGCTCAGCACAGACTTTAGGAATCTAGTGGGTAACTCATCCAGGCAGCAAGTAGATGGACTCAGGCTGCAGATGATCTCTTCAACTGTTT
>JAVLVB010000475.1:4446946-4467183 GCA_032876305.1 Orestias chungarensis
ATTAGTGCATACAATTGAAAGTATTTCAGTAAAATCATCAATAAAACAGTTCTTTGGAGGTTTGTAGATGGTAATACAAAGAATGGAAGATTGTTTTGTATCCATTTTGAATGATACATACTCAAATGATGAAAAAAACCCAAATACTAATTTATGAATGGGTATATTGTCCCTGAATATGGCACAACCCCCCCCCCCCCCCTCATGTTTTGACGGGTTTCAGATAAAAAATTGAAGTGAGGTGGACTAGCTTCAATCAGGACTGTATCAGCTGTGTTTTCATCAAGCCATGTCTCGGTTAAAAACATAAAATCAAGGTTATGAGATGAAATCAAATCATTAATCAGAAAGGTTTTCCCTGCCAAAGATCTAACAATTAGTACAGCGAGTTTCAGCATGTTACTGTTATTTGCTGACTGTGGCTGACGAGTAGTGAACACAAGATTTGAGATGCGTACAGACTGTTTTGGACTGTTTTGATGGCTCACTAATCGTCTCTGTTACGTATTACTACAGGGATGAAGGAAGGTACTTCCACATTTAATCACTTTGAAGAAATTCATGGGGAAATTTATTGTTTTTTAATTGGCCAGTTTGTGACACTGTTTGAAACTCTTTTTTTTTAAACAAAAGTACAAAAAAAATCAAAGCTAGTAGATTGATTGATTTTTTTGAAGCCTCATAATTAAATGTGAGGGAAACTGAAAGGGTAATAACAGTTGTTTTGCTGCTGTAGCAAACTGACAGGGGAACGCTACAGTATCCACACCCTTGCTGGTTCCTACGTAAGCTCATTCACTTCAGTACATTGTCTTTCCTTATAGACCCCTCACAGCATGATGTCACAAAAGTCATGTTGAGCCCTTCGTTTCCTTTTGGTTTACAAAGGAGCCTACTGCACAACAAACTGAAACTGTCAATCAAATGCACCATAACAGAAGATTCAACTTACCTAGAGATGCGCAACAATGAGCTGATTCAACATAAGTAAGGGGTGGGGTGTTAAGGGCACCAAACCACAATTGTACCTTAGGAACCATTGTTACTGGAGTCAAAACCTGCCTTCTGTCCATTCACTTCAGCTGCCCAGTAAAACACCTTTCTGATCAAAATCTGTGGAGCTAATTGGGGGCATTAAGTATGTGTTAATTATTTGTAGTCAAGTAAATACCTGATCCGTTTAAGTTGTAAAATTTGAAATTATCGGTTGCATAAAGAATGTTTAAACATAATAATCATAATCATAACTAGCTAATGTAAACCTGCAGTTTCATATGTTTTACCATGTTACAAAGGAGAACCATGATCTAAATAACTGCTGACCAATCTAACAAGCTTTCCAGCTGCAGCAGAGTCTGGGGACTAATCTGTCAATACTTGTAGGATATGCAAACTGTTAACTGCTTGTTGCGCACAAAAAACCCCTGCTCACCTAAGTGAGTGGTATTTCTAAGTAAAGAAACTGAAACTTTAGCATAACATAAGTTAACAGCAGCTGTTGTTGCCACTCACTGGATGTATTTTCGTTTAGTTTCTAGTACTAGAAATACTAACTTGCAAATAAAGGATTAGGTAATGATAAATCAGTTTAATTATACATTTTATATAATAGTAAGTTATCTTACTGAATGACACGCATCCCAAAAATACTCTTGGAATATCATGCATGGCACAGGGAATGAATAAAGAATGCTTGTATCCCAACAATGCAGAGAAAAGTTATTTTCTACGGTTAGATAATAGTAGGAGACAGACTCTTGCAAGCAATTGGAGTAGCTCTGTCATCTCTGACAGCTGTTGAGACTGGTTGCCTATCTTGTGTCTCATCCTCTTTCTCCTGTAATATATCTTTTATAAACTCTCCATGAAGCCCTCCTCCCAATTAAATCATCCGCAAACTGCGCATAATCCCATTGCTCAGATTTCCTCCATCTTCAAATTGCCCTTCCTTCTGCCCAGTTATCTGATTGATTGTGTTCTTTTTCAGTCTTTTGTAATCACCTTTAAGTAAACCTAAAATGTATACTTGCATTGCAAGATACCTGCAAGGAGAAGAAATGTTATAGAGAAACATATATATTATATATTATTCTAAGTTGTATTATAGACTGCAGAGAAATGTTTTGATAATTGGGTATATGTGTGAGTCTCACTGCTCTTCACTTAAAGATACAAACACACCAAGTGTCATGCACATTTTGTTGCATATACTTCACCATTTTCTGCTTCAAGATTTACATTTGATTTTAATTTCAAAACAAATTGTGACTTTAAAGTGGTACACCTGTAGAGACTTTGTTACTAGGTTCATGTACATGGTTTCAGTTTTAATTCATCTCTGCGAAATGTTTCCATGGCATGTCTGTTCTTGGCTTTTGTGGTTTCGCTTACTTGTGTTGCTGTGATAACTTATGTCACATTTTCCAGTGTACTCATTCTATTCAGTGTAAAAAAAAAAAAAAGACTAGAGAAATACACTTAACGTACCCGTTCACTGTGCAAAGACGTATCATTCTAACCACAACAAATGAAGAAAAAATGTACCTGTTATCAGTTCAGATTTATTATGAATGCACACGGATGTGTTACTGTGCGGAAAGTTTTGGCACAGACATTTATTGGCTTTCAGGAAATGGGATCCATTTAATGTCCTCCTACATTTCATTTAAAATCTAAAGTTTTGAGCTTATTTGTAGGTTGTACTGCCAAGATGTGTGATTCTTTCCAGTTGATTTGGCACAGAGTTTTGTTAAGTGCCCTACAGATGGTTCTTTTACTCACCTTATCTGACTTTTTAATATTATTTTTTTCCTTTTTCATCATTTGTCTTTCATGAAATGCTTTGGCTTAGTCTTTTTTGCAGGAGGAAAAAGGAAATCCATCAGATCTGTAGTGGTGTATTGTACCTCGAGCCTCATAAATTCTGCATTTCTCAAAGTAACAGGAAGTAAAGGCCTAATAGGGTGTATCCTCCAGGTTTCCTGTTAGGTTAACCTATTGAGTGTCTAGGGTTTTCTGCATTGCCAGGGGATAATTTGGCCCCCTGTTACCTCACTGTTTTATATAAATTAGACAATAACTGTGTCAAGGTGTATGCACACCAGCATTTGCAGGGAATGCTTTACATGCAATTTCTGCACTCATTTTATTCTCCTCGAATCTACCAATAGTTGCCAAGAAGTGCTAAGATTTGTATCCTTTCTGAGTTTTTTTAAATTTTTTTAACTGTTTGGTTTTTAATATTTTCTTCCTGTTTGGTTTTTTTAGAAAAAAATACCCCCACCCTAAAGATTCCATTCAGGCTTTAGAAAGTTGTTTTTTTATTCATTATTATTATTTTAAACTTCATTTACGTCAAAGACACACCAGTAAAAATGCATTTAGTAGAAACAGTGTAAATAAAGTTGACAGCTCCACTAGCATAGGTCCTGGTCGCAGCAGTAGAAGATGCTACACTAGTCACATTCTAATTTTAGAGTAACAAATAATGAAAGAAATACTTCCAATTATAACACTTTGCACCAAATATGTGGGTTTCCCCACAGTTTGAAAATCCCTGCATATTTTCATAAAATTACTGGAGAAACAGAAACCCAGATAAGACAATAAAACATTTGAGTGATTCTTATTTAAACAGGGTGAATTGCTATAAATTAATTTTATAGCAATTTATATTAATTTTAACAATTATTTGGATAGTTGGTTGATATTTTGAAGCCGTTGCTGTTTACCCAACAGCTGAGTTTAGGTCTTTGAACTACCAATGCTCCCCCTGCCACTCCCCCAACTCCTTTTGGTGCCTTTTTTCTACAGATAAAATGCTCAGATAGGACATGTTGAAAGGATTTGTTTCCAATTTGACTCATGCCATCTCCTTTGGCCTCCTCCCCCATCAAGTGTCCCCCTATCTCCCTATGTCTGCCTCCCTGTCTGCCGTGCAGCATGTGTCAGACACATGATTAATTCTTCACAAAAGACGGCAAGCAAGAGAGTGGGAAATATAAGAGGTGAACAAATAAGTCATCTTGTTATTATTCAATATGTAAATAAATCAAAACATAAATACATACACATTAAAATAGAACAAGACTGTACTGACATTCACAAATCTTCAATAATCTCTGACCTCTTTGTGCCACTATTTTTTTTTATCTTATCCTAGATGGTAACTCGTGTAATGGCTCTTGGCATCCTTCACTTGTTTCATTTGCTGCCTGAATTATTTCTAATAACATAATCTAAACCCCCAAAAACATTTAACTAAATAATGTATAGATGGCCTTTTACCTGCACAGAAATATTACTTTTAAAAACCTAAATAAACAGATTTGTCTGTTTATCTTCATTATTAGAAAGTGTAACCACATGCATATGGTATGGAAATCCATCAAAGACATTCAATAAACAAAAAATAAATAAAAAAGAAACACATGCATGTGCAGTCCCGGCCACTACTCTGTTCTAGCGACCTAATATTTTTACTCAAACCAAATATTGTATAGTTCCAGTTGACACTGTGATTAACACTAATCATTCCAACCTTACGTGTGACCGTAATAAAACCCTTTGATGCAGATTTGCTGCTGTATATATTGTTTGGGTTGGCTATAACAATGTATGAAATATAGAAATCTGAGACAGAAAGTTTTTTTTAGGAGTTATTGCTAATTGAAAATACATAGCAGGGTTGGAGATAAACTTTTCTTGATCGTTGTCTCAAGACTAGTGATAGTTTGCATAGCATCTCAGAAGAAACAAATGTTGGAGAATGAAACGTGACTAGAAGATATAGTCCTTGTTTCAGCTTCTTCCTCACTGAAATTTTGTACGACAAGTAAAATGTAAAATGTCGCCAGTACGTAGTGTTTTTAGTGCCAGTTTAACTGTCAGATCTTAGATAGTCTACTACTACTACTAGTACTACTACTACTACTACTAGTACATTTCATGGTTGATACAAAGACACACAAAAAAATAATAACATTTTAACTTGTGGAAGAAAACCTGCTGACTTTGTTTGCCTCGACTGTGCTAACCGAGGCTCCATCAAATAGTCCAGTGAATATCACACGATATATTATTGTAGTAGTTTTCGGTTTCCATTAGGTCAAACCATCCTGCATGAGATGTCAGCTGGATGCACTCAAGCAGAAAATCAGTTGCTTGGTTTTTAAAAAAAAATATGTAAATTGCTACTTCCTGAATTTATGCTTGGTGGAAAATGTATGTGGTGGTAAAGATTTTGTAAAGAAAAAAAAATGATAATAATAACACACCACACTACAACACTTTTCTTCAAAGTGTTTCTCAGAAAATCCTAGGATTGTGAGTTACTGGAGATTGTGTCTGACGAAGTAACTGTCATATAATAATGGTTCTTCTGAAAGTTCTTCAAACTTTAAACTTTACACCTTGAATCTATTGCACAATTAAGACTTCTATTTAGGAATGAGACAGAAATAGTTCTTGAGCTGTCATGTTCAGTCGACATGGTCGGCATTTGGGGTAATGGATTATTCATACATTGGTTACAAATTATTCAAAGAGTAGCTTGAGATTTGTAAACCCTCAGTTGCGCAACAAAGGAGTACCCAGAGACAAAAACAAAACTTCATGGTCACAGGTGACAAAGGTCAACCGTATTCTAACAAGCATTGTTCTAAATATCACACTAGGTAGCTTTTAGAAATTAAACTGGTTTTGGTTTTTAACCTCTCAGACCACTGTTTTATATATAAAGAGAGAGCTCTAGGATGAGAGGTAAACCTAATAAATTTGCATAGAGGATTATCTAATGTCTCCAGAAGCAGCCTTTTTTCATCATCCTCTTTAGTGCAAGTTAATTTTGTTTGTTTGTTTTGTCAACTCTGACCATTTCTTTTTTAGTGTTTTTTTGTTTGTTTTTTTTGCAAGTATTATCTTTAAAAACAAAACTTGTTTTCTCCAAATGTTGGAGTCATAGAAAAGGCCTTGTGCTTTTAAGGATCCTGTCACATATACAGAAAGAAAGCCTATAGGCGATCAGTGGGGGATGAGAGTGTGGGTACAAACAAATGCTTTGTCGTATGTTTATATTTCTTGTGTTTTTGATAAATAGTCTTCATTGTTGTTTGTAGAGATTTTATGATATTGTTTTCCACATTCTGGTATTAAAACATGTGTTTCTGATTTAGCTAATAATGCTCCAATGTGTATTCTATGTTTAACCTTTACTTATTTTTAAGGAACGTTATTGTTGAATCTGCCTGCATTGTTGCTTGTGTCTGTTTGATGTAAAAAAAAAGACCAAAAGATTAGAATTCAGGCTTTAACAGCCTATTTATTTCATTTTTGTTATATGTTTTTTACAGTTAGGTATCAATAGGCTCATTTATGTATTTTTACCTTTGATTTTTTTGTAATGTTTGGAAACTCACATTTTTACAATGTGTCCTGTGATGATTACAAAGTTTATATATATATATATATATATATAAAAATATATTGTTATTGTTATTGCTTCTGCGAATTGGGAGAGCTATGAAAAGATCATGTAACCACTTGTTTTCATATGTTTTCATTTCTCAGTTTTATTTACCTCAGAATAAACTCAGAAGGAAACTGTTAAGTCTTTCATACATAAATGTTTATATTTATGTTTTGTTTTTTATAAAAACCATGAAGACAAGAAGACGACTGCTAAACTATGTGTCGAAGAGGAAGTTCCGTCATTTATTCTTTACATTTTAGAATAAACAATTGTTTTTTTCTTTTACCTCTATTAATAAAACCATTGATTTTGTTTGTGTAATGAGACAGTAAGAGGGAACCACATAAGACATATTTAGCAATAATTAAAGTTTAAAAAGTGAGTGAAATGTACTCTAATCTATACAATTGGAAGACAACAAAACTGTAATAAGTGACTAAGTCATTAAAATGTGTTGTTTTGAAAAAATCAATTTACAATTGGAAGTTTATTGTTGCGTATAAAAAACAAAAAGGCTGATATCTTGATTAGGCTAGTGGAAATTTCACTGTGGTCTATGCAGAAAACGTGATAGTTGTTCAAAGTTAGATAACCTCGAACTGCCAGAAATTATTCAATTTGCATGAGCAGTAATGATTCTGTTCACAAAATGTTTTACAAAGACCATTTCTCTAGCAGAACAGGAATGATACACATGTATTATTTTTCCGTTATAGTTATAGTTCAGTTACTCTGCTGGTCATAGCAACACTTACAAAGGTAGTTTGCATGTATCCGCAATAGGAGAATGATATAACTGTGTCTGATGAAAATTAGAACATGATTTGTTAAAGAAAACATATATATAGAATTTCTAAGCATAATATAATGAAGCTACATTTGTTGCAGAAATATTTTTAGGAATTACCTTTGAGGAAAGACCTAATGAGCAGAAAAAAAAATCAAAATCTAAGTTTTTGTTAAAATAACCAATATTTCCTTTGATGTGTCTTGTTTTTTAATATCATCAAGGCTTATTAAAACAAGCAATGTGCTGTTTTTGTCTAAGCAGTTGTTTCAAGGAGGTTTGTGGAGCAGAGCCGTTACAGTGCTGATATTTTAGTTCATACTAGGTGAAGCCATTTGAGCCCGGCGAATGCAGCAAAAAATGACTTCTGGGGTGGAGTTTCTGATAAAGGTGGTTTCCTGTATATGCTCCTTTTACTGTGGCTGCGTGTGAATGTGTGCGTGAGCGAGAGCAAGCTAGAGAGATCTATTGAAAAAAAAAATGAAAAAAAAAGCAGCCCAAGCTAAACACAGTGTGGAAAGAATTGTCAAATCAGCAAATTACGAAGTATCTTCTTGGTCATTCCAGTCTGTGTGTGCTTCTAAGTGTGTGTTGGTCTGTCCATAAATGGCAGTACATGTGCAAGATGATGTAATTGTGCGACCACTCCTCCTTCTGGGCTTTGTGTCTGCAATCATACAGCAACTTGCTAATTTTTGCCTGGTCAATGACCCCTTAAAGCAAGCTGGCTTCCTCCATCCCCTTGTGCACACCAGGTCTTATCACTGTTCCCTCACTCTATGCTATGGTGTGGGGTGTTAACTGAGTGTGCAGAAATTGAAAGGGAGACCAAAAATACATTTCTGCTTCCATTTTACCACAATGTAAGTGGTGAAACTGTCTTCGCCAAATGCAATAAACTTTAGAGTTTTCATATTGTTTTCTATTTATGATGTTAAAGTTTTGTGATTTTTACTGTGCATTCTAAGAGCTTATTGCGTGTGCTACTTGATTTAGTGGGATTTGTTTGATCACGTAAGATAGTTTTTTGATTGGTTTGGACTACTGTTAATTGTTAATAGGTTACTCCATCTTCGCTAATAAAACAGCTCCTTTCTTCGTCACCTTTTACAAAGTTGGAGCATATAGACTAAGGGATCTTTGATCCCTGTTGCACCACTTTTCAAGATCAACTGACAATGCGGTTTAACAGATGCAAAGATAGAGAAGCGGTAGATGATGATTCATTCCAAAAGGATGATTTACAGCTCAGTAAACATACCCCGGTTCATGAAGACAACGGAGTATTAGACAAAAGTCAACGGAAGGAGCCAGAGGAAAGCAGAAAGACTGCAGAGGTTATATAAGCAGAGGGATACGGAGTGTGGCTGATGACCAGATTAACTAATCAGAGGAAAGTTAATGCAGCTGGGGAGAGAGCAGGCAGAGGGCCAATGGTGGATAGACATTGGAAATAAATAGGAAACAGAACGAGACACTAATCTACAGAAATAAATTTAAGCACTGGCAACGAAATCAAATAAATACAAATATAAACTGTAATCCAGATCCCAGTAAATAACGATGTCAAAACCAATAAACCTACTTTTAAAGTAAAAATCCAAAAAAAAAGAATAGTAAAACACAACAACAAGCAAAAAACAATATAATATAAAAACAGAGGCACAAATGAAGAAAAAAACAAAAAAACAAACTGAAACTGCTGAGGATCACAACATCGTTATGGTTCTGGGTCTTCAGATAGACACTCTGCCCCTAAGCCCACAAACTGGTTTCCTCTAAGATTTAGGTCATTGAGTAAAGCATTTGTGTTGTTTTCAGTAAGCCATGGTTTTTGCTTCAGAACTCTCTGGAAGATTTTTATTTATGTATTTATTTTGACAACTTTTCCTTTTTTCAATTTCAAACGCATTCATATTAGCAGTTCTCTAACAATGTTTTAATTAGTGTTGTGTCAAGTTTTAAATAACTAACAGGCAAAGTTAGTAGTTGGTCAGTCTTTACATAATAACGCTTTTTAAAATAGTCCTTTACCATATTTTACAGAATATAAGGCGTACTTAGAAGGCTTAAATTTTCTCAAAATTCGTCTGTGTGGTATATCCGGTGGGTCTTATGAGTTTCAAAATCTGTAAACAGGTTGTTATGCAATGTCGGTAAGGGCTTGGTTTGATTGACTGTCAGACTATTTCTATGGTGTGAACTTTGTGCCATCAGGTTGAACGTGCAGTGATTCTTCTTTGAGAACTCAGATCTGATGAAGGAATAAGTATTTTAGTCATGTGCGCACAAAACTCAAAGATGAAGTGTCTGTGAGATTCGTGCACACACGCTTAAAATTATTGTTCCTTAGATCTGAGCTCTCAAATGATTATCACTGCATGCTCAACCTGGTGGCACAGAAAGATCACCTTACAATTATGAGAGGGAACGTTTGATATAAAAATTTACCAGCTGTTCAATACAAACACCGAAGATGAAGACTTTGATGGATTCTTGGATGATGATTGATTAAGGGATTGAGTGTATTATAAATAGTAGAATAATGTTCAACTAAACCCAATGTTTTGCTTCCGTTACCTTTTCTGTAGACCGTATGTTTTATTGTGTGTCTTGTGTATGAGTTAAGTATAGAAATAGACCTTGTAAATTGAGACTGCGCTTTATAATCCAGTGCTGAAAACACAGTAATTCAACATTTTATCCATAGTGAAACAAGCAAACTATTGCACACTACAAATCATTCAAATAGCCTTTTGTTGTCTTGATTTCATTAAGCTGTAATCTAACCTTACCTGTTTAAATTTGGGGTATTTAAAACTAACCTTTAACTGTAAAGTGAGAAACAATAATAAAAAGGAGCCTCTTATTTCTAGGTTGTATTTCAGTGGTTACATTAAGTGCATTTTAATAGTATACAATCACAGCAAAACATTACCAACTTTTAGCTTGCATCCAGTTTAATTAAACAAGCAAAATCTTCAATTAAATATCACTTCTATAAGGACAAGAGTTTGTAATGGTAAACCATGTGGAGTAGTTCATTTAACACAGTTGCCTGATAAATCATTCAGAATTGCTGACTTTGATTAACATGGGCGGTAAGCATATACCCTGCAAAAAATCTACTCTAATTCAACCAAGCCCCAAGGGATATTACAGTGAGGTTTTTTGCAAAAAATAATGAGCAGTAAATGCAATGTCTCTTTTAACCCCATTCTTGTTCTCACTGCTGGGTCTGTGACTACAGGGGGAGATGGTGAGAACAGTGGGCTGCAGCCTTTCCCAGCCACAACCCAGAAGATTGGAGGAAGGATCCCACCTTGCGCCTCAGCCCCCTTGGCCCCCGCCAGCCCCCAGTGATGTGGGAAAAGGCCAGAAGGGTGTCCCGCTGAGCGTGCTGAGCCTGCCGTCCCAGGCTCCAAACCTATCACTGCAGTCCTGACCATGGCAGCGTTAGTCAGGTCAATCTGAGGCTGTTAAAGATAGCTCGCCTTGTGTGTGTTTGCATTTGCGGTGTTGTTTCACCTTGTCTTACACCAAAGAGAAATGCCACACAAGTTGTAGTGGGAATCAGCATGATCGAGCCGCAATATTTATATAGGACTTCTTGCGACCTCTGGAACAAGTACAAATCATATAAATTGGGGCAAATTGTGACTTTAACACTTGTGTTCTTGGCTTAAATCTCTGGTTAAGTTACCTCCCTTTTAACCTCTGTCATGGTAAGATCGCAGCCGTTTTTATGGCGTAACACCATGAGCGAGATATAAGAATTAGATGTCCTGAGGGAGCAGCTACGCTCAGGCTAGTTCCCTTGTATCAGTGATAAAGAGCAGATGGGTCTGTGAAGTGTCAAATCCTATAACAATCCAAACACAGGCACAGGCTCACGCGCACACCGATAAAGCAACTTTGCACAACTGAAAGATAAGTTGCCTAAAGGGTGATGGAAACAATATTAATTTAAGCTAGGGATGCAGAAAAGTAAGCATGATTATTTTAATAAATATCTATACTCTAGTTTTTTTTTTGCCATATGAAGAGACAATATACCATCTCTTATCGAGTTATGTACCATTTAAGCCAATTGCTCTGATCCAGCCTCCAATAATGAAGGAGCGGGAAGAGTTTTCCATGTGAAACTCTTTGACCTTAGGCATGCTTGTCTTCTGCAGCTTGTGAATGACCACTAACTCCCCTTCAGTTCCCCACACTCTTCTCAGCCTCTCCACCAAATGTGACTTCATGTTTTTTCTTCTTTTCTCTCTCATGATCTTTGAATTTTATTTTTTTTGTGAAGAAGTGACTTCTGGTACAAGTCTAGACCACCTTGTATTTACTAAGGGTGAGCCCTGAGGGCAGTGACACAGGGAAGGATTCTTGGGAAAGAACTTGCACAATAAGGGGGAAAAATGAGCACCAAGTCCTTTGTAATGATAAACTATTGCTGTTGCTGTCACAGTAAACACATAATCAAAAAGCAACCACAGGAGAATTTTTAGCCATATATAAATATAAGTGAGACGTAAATGACCGGTGGTTTGCAGAAGACACACTGCCTGTTTAGAATTGGTGAGCGGATATTGTTTTGTGGGATGATAAAGGCACAATTCCAGTGTGATTCAATGCTATTTGTACAGATGAAACGTTTACTCTTTGAAAGATTGTTTAACTGACCAACACAAGTTGGGGAAAAAAGGATACAGAGTTTTAAAGATTTTTTTATTCAACTGTACTGAAAGCTTCTTTAATTTGTCCTCAGTATGTAGTAAATACAATTACACATGCACACACCAACACACAATCACACACATACGTGCACACAAACATTCATGTAGCCAAACCCTGACCCTTACCCCAAACCTAACAATTACCAGCGCTCGCTTTACCCTATATCTAACCTAAATTCACAACGTCATATTTGTTGGAAAAATGGACCTTACAAGGTTAGAAATGCTAACACACATACATCTACATATATCTATCAAAGGCAAGAGTGATGGTTTGCATCATTAAAGATTTACCCTGAAATATCACATCAGCCTAATTGCTTGAAGTTGTAATATTCCATTGTGTTATATTTAACTTTGATAATATCATATTGGGTCTTGTTTATTACTTGAACCCAACGGTTTAAATATTCAGTGTATCACACTTTGACTGTGAATGCTGCATATTATAGAGTGAGCTGACAATTGCTTAGAGGTACCAAATGTTGAATTTGCTTTCCGTGACAGCCATGATAGTTTTGTAGCTGATGTAACATAATGATGCTTCCCTGTTTGGATTTAGTTTTACTGCTTTCCATATACCATTCAATTCCTTCGTAAATTTTGAAGGATAGGTCTTTAATTTTTTTAAATAATTTGTCTGTACTCTGTTGCTCTTTCCTAATCCTCATTGGATTTAGTTATCTTAGATTCGTATTGCTCTTATCCCCGTGTTTTGCTGTGTCTTTAAGTCTCAGCTCAGTTTCAATTGTTACTTATTCATTTTACATTAGTCTGCATGTTAGTCTCCTCTAAACCTACCTGCCTTTTGAAACACTCGTATGTATTTAGGCTTTTTAGTTTCTCTCATTTATTTATGGTTGTGCCTATATACCACTGCCTAATACACATTCTGTCTTTATGTCAGTTTCCAGCCTACTGTCCTGTCTGTTTTTCTAAACCACATTGTGAGTGTTATTGTCTGCGTTATTATTAAACACTCACTTCATTTGCCGCCTTCGATTTTAGCTGCATTTGGGTTCTAATTTAACAGCATCATCACAAATGTATTTTTGAATCCTAAAGCAGACATTATAGATATTGCATAGCTCCACTTATGGTGTTAAAAGGAATTTCCAATATTTAATTTGTTCACAATATCATGTTTTTTTTTTTTTTAGAGATACTGCATTCCGGGTTTTGATTTCATTCAGCAAAATAAATAAAAAATAAAGAAAGAAAGAAAATAAACGAGGATCAGAAAAATGTACTCTGTGTGCAATAAATCTACATAAAATATGGGTCTCACTGACAAAAAGGGGTTTTAATGTATGTAATCCCGCTAACAAGTGTTTGGTCTTACTACCAGGTGATATTATTAATTTAGTAATAGACTGTTATTGTTGTTTTTAATAAACATAGATGATATTTGGAATATGAATGAAACTAGTAAAGTGAGAGTTTTCCTTCTTGGCTTAGGTCCCATTTATCCCATGCTCGGTCCTATCATAACTTGTGAAAGAAAGACCAAAATACTGAAATTATTAAACTTGAAGCAGAGAACTGCACCCTGGCGCTCAAACTCTTTTGATGAAATAGGTCGACCCTTTTTTTTTTTTTAGCAGAACAGATGTTTGACCTTTAGAACACACCCAATTTTGTCATGACACATCATCTGTCTTATGTAAAGAAACCAAAACTAATGATCAGCCTTCTTGGCAGTTTGTTTTTACTCCATTGCAGCCTAAAAGAAAAACTGGGGATCATGGGTGCTGCAAAAATACAAACTACACTGTTTAGATGCATGGAATGATTCTTATTAGGGTTAAACAGACTAACTAAATGTATTACTTATAGGGTGGTTTTGATGAACAGAGAAAAGGTGCAGCTTCTGCGTCTCGCTACCTCGTCTCTGCTTATGTTCTCAAAAACTTGGTAATTCCATCCATCTCTTTTTCTAGAACCACATTCTTCATTTCTACACAGAAGAGCTGCCCTTCTCTTCTGTTGATCCTGTTCTCGTTTCTCCCTCTGCTTTTCAACTGGGCCTGGAGAGAGTCAACCCACTGACACACAGCAACTATTTATTTCATTCAAGTGTTTCTGCACAAATTCACATATGCTGCACACACACACAAAAAACGTTTTGATTCTTTCCAAGAAAAAATGACCTCAAAAGTTCAAAAGGCGGGAACATTGATCCTCACTAATTGGGAAATATCACAGGTAGCAGTTACCTGTTTGATAAGCAATGTTGTCATGACAAAACAACAACCTCTTTTGTAAATAAGTAAGAACATGATATATGTGATGAAACACCATCATCAACTGGTTCTCATGACTTAATGCAAACTGTGCGGCAGCTGGTGCTGATTTAGTTTTTTGCATTTTATTTATTTTTTTATGCAATGAAATCACCTCTTTAATGCAAGTTTTGAAAACATGTTTCCAAATCTTTGAGCTGAGTCAGGAGGGACGAAGAAGAAATGGAACTTAAAAAAAAAAAAAAAAGTAAATAACATCATTATTAAAGTAAAAACAAGTGCATAATCAAAACGTTACTCTACATATTTTTCTTGTTTTAGTTAATGGATGTTTTTTTTTTTTTTATGTATTGTGCAATAAAATAAGAAAAATAAAAAAACGTAGCTGTTTTGGGGATTTTGTAATATAAACACAGCAATAGGAACCACATGAATGCTGAGAATGAACATAATTTGACTCATGATTTTAATCTATTTAATTGACCAACAAAGTAGGCTTTCATATGAAATCACATCTTCCTAAATTTTATTTGGCCTTTCTTCTGTTTAGAGTATAATCTTGCAAATATTTTTAAATGTTATGCCGCATATTGAAAAAGTTGCTTTCTGTCGCAGCGCTGTCACTTCGATGATACACAGGACTGTTAAAAAATACGAGACGTTTATTTGAGCAGAAAAACATTCCCATGATCATTTGCAGCTTAAGAAATTGGAAAAAAAAGGGTAATTTTTATAGCTATTGCCCTGCCTTGCTAGGCTTTTGATATTTCATCATCCATTAATATCTAAAAAGTGTGCAAAGATAAAAAAAAGCAATATTTATACTTAGACATGGAAAAAATACGGTCAGTCTAAATGAGACTTCAGAAAATAATTGTATGGAAGCAAATTACCATATTTAAAATGAAAAAGCATTTCCAGAAGTGCTTTTTTCATTTTAAGAATGTTGCTGCATTATGTGACTCATAAATAAAATGAGTAATTTTTTTTAGTTCCGTGCTGACCGAGCTAACAATCTTGTTCGGTAGGGGGCGCTGAAGAAGAGCGGCTACTGACGTCACTTCGAGTTATGGGCAGAACTTTGCTGGCAGATCTCGAAAACGAAAAAGCATTGTCAACTTTGTCTTCTTTTGGATTATGGGACAAATGTTCATTCTCGAAGAACAAAATGCAAATGTAAATGGGATGATTGATTACTAATTTTATTTTTGAATCAAATTATATCATCTTAAAATGAAAAAGCATTTCCGCCGATGTATTTTTATTTTCAAATTTTACATTTCAAATTGAATTTTGGTAAGTAATTGCTGGGGCATATTTTGAAAAATAAATCTCACATGTGTTTCATTTTAATTAAATGAAGAATTAAGCAGTCTTAAAAAAGGAAATTAAAATGCAATTAGGATTATTGATTACAATTGTATTTATGAGTCAGATAATGCAGCCACATTCTTAAAATGAAAAATCATTTCTGGAAATGCTTTTTTGTTTTAAATATGGTGACAATTTGCTTCCATAGGATTGCAGAGGCATGAGGATGAAACATTACAACTCTTTCCTGAAGAGGCAAAAGATTTACTGGTGAAGTTTGACCAAAATTTATGTTGTAAGGTCAGGAGGCTCTACTGCTATGTGAATTAGAATGGAACAGTACCATAAGGTCAAAGGTTAGTAGGAGGACGCTTGAAAAGAGCCAGCCACGTCTTATAATATCTGCTTTAGTGTCCCAATATCTTGTGGTAGAAGAAACTTTCCTACATAATCTTGACTTGGTTCATTAGCAACAGTGAGACGGGTGCTCATCATATTTTCTATTATTTTCATTCATCTGTGATGTTTCTCTTTTTTGAAGCTGTTTGCGGCTAACATTCTCAGAAAGGCCTAGTTTTTCCAACTAAAAGTGCAGACTCCTAAATTTGCTTGGTCCTTTGCACTAAAAGTTATTTATCCCATGATTGTTTACCCATGGGGGCCAATACCCCTGGTACAATTTGCTGGCAGAAATAACAGCCTAATTAAAAGGCAAGAACTGGAGCAGCTATTACTTACAATGTGTGCTTTACTTTGGTTACAGTGAATAATAGCACTTAGTTCTTAAAGGATCTGCTATACTAAGAACTGGTAGAGCAGTTTATCTAGTTGCTGTGGCTAAAAGTCATTAATAACATTAAGATATACCAAACAGGCAGGCTAAATGCTAAACACATATAAGTGAGACATACAAGTACAACTTGCACAGGCACTTGTGGTAAAGCACGTTGAGCTTTTTGTAATAGTTTCTCACACTAATGGTGGGTTGAAGTGTTGAGGGCAGCATTCTAAACATAAACTGCTCAAGCTTTCACCTTTCCAATATTTCTGATATTCACTCCAGTCAGATCTGGCCTAAAAAACTAAAGAACAGCGAAAAATGTTTCCAATTACCTTGAATGCATATTTCCCCATTTTCCATTTTAAAAATTTTTACTCTCAATGTTGGCACACATAGAAAATCAATATTGAAAACGTTCTGCTGTATTCTAAATCGATACTTAGTCTATATACCAGTTAATATACTAAGGCGTGTACACTTGACCACCAGTAATTGACTCACAACATTTATACATGAAAATAGCTGACATTTAAATGTAATCCGTGAAAGCTTTTGGAATAAAGAAAGGCTTGTGTTCACCACCATCAAGGTTGCAAGGAAATTGAAAACAAACTAAGCTGAGGTAGGAAATAAACCTCAACGCCAGACCATCCAAAGTCACAGGCACTCGCCTTCAGTCTGTACATCCAATAAAGTAGTCAGACCACGAATTCAGCCCCTGACATTGGACACACCAATTAACTCGGTCTGTCTCTCTGTTTTCTAACCATAAGAGCCATGAGACTCTCATACTTTTTTTATTGTTAAAACTGGTTCACTAAAAGTCAATGGATTAGCCGACGATTTCTTTTCAGCCGGGCCTAAAAACAATTCAGATGGGTCAAATGAATATAACTGAACGAAGGTTTATTTGAATTGAAAAAAGTTTATCTAGACGAGTGAGAGCACACTTCTCTCATTGAACACGCATTTTCAGTTAATAAATCCATAGAGATTTCAATTCTTTGAAATTGCTTGAGACTGTTGGGTCCACATGTGAGGAAAAAAGGTGTAAATCAAGCTTTTCCTCTATTTCAGCAGGGTAGAGGTCATGCTATCCTACCCTTACTCAGTTAATGAGAGAACATCAGAAATTTGACAAACATGTTCAGCTCTTTGTGATGCAACAATGAATATTGTCAAAAAGTATTTTAATTACACTGAATCCATGTCATGTGTTCAAATGTTTGTGATGTTGATTAAACTACTAAGGTACTTAAGTACATGTAACACTAAGTCGTTTGACTTTATAACTCTCTAGACTTTGGTTTCGACCTTTTCTCTGATTGGACCCTTTTAAATGTTCATCAAATATGCCTGACGTAAAGCAAAGCACCCAGGCCAAATAAAACATGGTTAATCTGTAATGCAGGTATCCCTCAATGGCACGGTAAATAAATAAATAAACTGTCTTTTGTGTCAAATCTTTTTCCATTTGGTCAAATACAGTATATAATTACTTCTACGAAGTTAACAATCGATGAGGAAGGTGCCTCTGTCTTGAGCATTTATTTTGTACAAGATAATGAAATCTGTGTTTCATTTTCTACCCACTCCATAACTATGGACTGCTTTGATTTGCTCAGTCACAACAAAAGCTTGTGAGGCACTGTACATCAGATTGGCATGTAGCTCTAAGTCACACAGCAGACAAAAAAAAAAAAAGAAAAAGAAAAAAGGCAAAACTATCAGTCTGGTTGATTGGAAGCAGATGCTGTTGAAAGCAAAAACGGAGAAGAAAATGTTTAGGAAAATTCTCAGGGCTCAGCCGTCCCTTTCTGGGGTCTGATCCGGGTGGGCCAATCGCGGCACAGCCCCCACAGGTCTTAGTTGTGAATGAAGTTCCACCATTGGACGGAGACACAAACGTGGGCGTTGGGACCAGATGTCCTGGGAAAGTTGCTGAATCCCACTTCACTCACAGTCAAATAAAAGTGAAAACATTGACTTGTTGAACTGGACAGTGGCCAAAGGCTGTTTCAATCCCGCCCAAACTCTTCCTCCCTCTCACTGCTTGTTTAGTGCGAGGTTGTGTCTGAATGCTGCAGCTGCGGATATTGAATTGCATCTTGAATGAATTGACATTTGAATCGTTTTTCAGCTTCTTCACAAAACCCATGAAGATTACAAGCTCGCTTGCAGATTCTCCTCTTTTTTTTTTTTTTACCGTCATCTGTCATCTCACTTGGAGACAGTTTTTGAAATAAAAGCTGTTCAGCACCTCAACACCTTTACCATCTCTCACTACTCGTCTCCCCATCCCTTCACACCTCGAAACCCTCCACTGCTCCTTTGCTCCTCCTAACCTTCACCCTCTCGCATTCAAGCTTTTCTATTCCATCTCTCATCTCTTTGTCTCCAAAAGTCTTGCTCACCCCCCCTCATCATCTGCTCCATGACTCAGTCTCACTCTCGTTTGCATGTGGCCTCACCTGCACACAAAGCTTCATCACTCTCCTCTATTCCACAGTTCTATTTCCTATTCAGAGAAACAGTACAACACAAATCAATCATCTTTTCCTAATGGAAAGTCTACATTAACATGAGAGGACACTCCATTTCCGCCCAAGAATGCCAGGTCGAATAGTACCCGAACTCCAGCCAATGTAGATCCAGAGGCCAGCAGGCACTCTCATTTCAGGTGGGTGATGCCGTGTGGTCCAGGGGTGGCTCAGGAAGTCAATGGTGTATTAGCTGAGGATGTGACAGCGGCAATAAAAATGCAAATTAGCAGCCAAAGCAGGAGATGCCCCCTAATCTGCCCTCCATAAACCCAGATAATACAGCCACAACACCTGCCAAGACAAGTAGTTGAACACATAACAGACACAATACCATAAATGACAGAATAGGAGAGGGAGAGAGTGGATACGGACGTAGATAGACCAAGTTAACCATAAGTGCAAATGGACCTACATCTATTTTATATGTATTTTCAGTATAATTTAAATAATCTTTCATTTTTTTAGTGGGTTCTGCAAAATAAAGCAATTGTAATATATTTAGAGGGATGCGGTAATTTTTCTGCTTCTAGTCTTTTAAGGTTCTTTTCTTTCATTTTAAGACACCGCTTGCCGATTCTTCAACTCAAGGACCAGTGTCCAAAATGTTTTACAACACTTTAAACATACCCGTATAATGCACAAGAACTCCTCAGATTCTACAGTTCGCCTAAAAAATAAATAAATGTTCCAGGAATCTGTGATGACTTTTAACAGAGACTACTTACAGTTACAGCTCAAAAATATAACAAGAAATGTTCACATTATTGTATTAAATTCCACATGAACACTGGAAACTGTTGCTTTCTAAACATTTACTATTTTACAATTTGACCACAGATTGAATGAGAGGAAAACATGGTTGACATATAGCCCTAGTTCTAGATAAATGCCTGTTCAGTCAACATTTGGTTTGACTAAATCATTCAAGAAATGAAGCCAACAATCTCATTAGACATTCAATGTACTGTAGATAGGTCACATTTTAATAATATACCAGCAATTTAAAAAAGACTCTCTTGAAGAATTTTTCCCCTTCAAACTGAAACATATGAGGGTAATGCGAGACCCAATTCTTAATCCCTTGATGCCACGCGAGTCTTCATTTGTCCCAGCCCCTGAAAAGGGCCTTTGAGACACACTGTCCATATTTCACAACGTGTCTGCGTAATGGAACCGCTGACTAGGTCTCTTGTGCGTCACAAGGATTATCATTTGATGAAGAGGATAGTAAAGTTAGGCAGTGAAAAGATTAGTGCTGGGTCTATATATATATATATATATATATATATATATATATATATATATATATATATATATATATATATATATATATATATATATATATATATATATATATATATATATATATA
>JAVLVB010000475.1:4467283-4493738 GCA_032876305.1 Orestias chungarensis
GTGACTCCGTCAGTTGTGACTGTTGTTGTTCTCTACTTAGACTTTCTGTCCCCAAGTCCCTTTTACCCCGTCAGCTCAAACCACTTGCTAAGTCAGTTGAAGATTTAAGCGCGGTTGGGGAGGCTGGTGGAGTGGGCGAAGGTGGATTCCTCATGACCCAGCATTGTATCCCTGCTTGGATGTGGAGCTGGTAGGCATGAGTGGTTTCGCAATAGTCTGTCAGAGCTTGCGCTGTCTGGAAAAGTATTTTAAAACCTGCCCAACAATCATGTCTGGCTTCCATCATCAGCCGAGTCAGAGAAAGGAGGTGGAACAAGAGGAGAACCACCTGGTAGCCTCAGCCTGTCCTCTGCCAAAAAAAGCACCTAGATGAGAATATCAAGAGTAAAGGCAGCACTATTGTTGCAATAAATAAGTATTTCTAAAATATTTATTTTATTTTCAACCGTGAAAACCTGCCTCCAACTAAACATGTATCCTAGTCTTTTAAAATGTTGAAATGTAGACTCTTTTCTGCCTTTGTAATTTAGATAACAAAAATACTTCGACCTAAACCTTGATTTTCCTAAGAAGGTGTTTCTACTCTGCTGCAGAGGGGCAAAAACATCTGTTTATCAACACTAAGGAAACGCTTGTGACACTGGCCAGCTTATATTTCAAAGTCTGCCTGGAGTACTCTGGAGTTAGCTTTAGATGGCTTTATTTAGTACTATTGTTTTTCTTGTTACAGGAAAATGTTCTTGTTGAAAACCTTAATCCATGGAAATAAGACTGAAACTGCAACTCTACATTAGAGACATAGCAAATTGAAATATGGAAAAAATGTTAGAAGTTAAAGTGTTTCTAAAATACCAATGAGTGAAGAATATTTCAAAGTGAAAGGACCTATAAACCTCTGAAACTCATTAGGCACACTGCTAGATTGCTGCGTAGCAGAAGATGGAGTGTTGCTAACGTAGTGATATGTATGTATATTTCATCAAATTTAAAAGTGGTTGATATTTGGAAAGAAGTGATGTGAAAATGTGTTTCTTTCTAAATAACATTAGATCCGAATACCAAACCTAACCTAAGGCAAGCTTTGGTTTCTCACTATTAAACCAGAATAATAAAATCAAAAAGAAAACTGCTTGGTTTCTCCTAGAATCATAGTGTTGTGCCTTTTTATTCAGAGAACCAAACTCTATCAGGTGCCTCGGACACAACTGGCGACGAGTGTCTTAACACACAGCTGTTGTTCAGCAACAATGTCCACCTTTAGATTGGCTGGTCGGAATGCGAGTTTAAGATTTGTACCAATTTGTCAACAATGCAAGAATTTTTTGTTACATGGAAAGCTGCGTTTTATCTTTACAGCAGGTGATTCTTAAAGAATCACACACAAAAAAAATATTGCTGGAACTTATAAAAGATTTGGCAATTTGATTGAGATATAAAAACAACACTATGTGAAACAATAGTGAACGTGAAACATGTCAATCTTGCTTGTTCGGTCTTGTTAGCCTTGAAGGTTCTGATCCTGTTACTTTAAGTCTATTACAGACCGAGTGTAGTAAAACTACTACCATCATACAGCCAGAATAAGAATTTAGGTTTACTAAATAGGTATTAGGGGAAAAATGGGCTTGTATTATTTTAAATGCTATATTGTTAAAATTTTAAAGAGAAAATGGCTGATTTTAATGCCTTGCATTTAAAAATCCATGTACTGACAATATCAAATATATCTTTTTTGCGATTAAAAGTTATTTGAGATAATCTTAAAGTCATCCTGCAGATCATGTTTCATAAAGTGACTATATGTGACAGGTGTTGACAGTAAAGTTTTCAAATGCATAAACTTATACACTGTATGTGAGATAATGCAAACACAGTAGAGGAATTAAACTCGAATAGGTTTCTAAAAGTCTGCATGTTAGCAAAGTGTTGTAACATGTCTCCTTGATATGCAGTACATATGGTAAACAAACAAAATAAAACACCACACAGAGTGATAAAACCTTTCCTCACATATATTTTATAACATTTTGAAGTACATTAAGTACATTTTAGAAATAGAAGCTACAGTTTATAAAACCTTTCCAGCAGAAATCATTGATGGGCCAGCATCAGCCTTTTTTTTTTTTCTTCCTCAAGCAGACAGATCTATTTTCTATATAAAAAAGGGAAAAAAAATACCAAAAAACTGCACAATAAAAAAAAATAATAATAATAATTCCGCTACATTATTTTGTCCTGCGCTACCTTTAAATTCCCATGAAAGCACCAGCTGTCTGCGTCTCTCGTCTTTTACAAAATATAAATTATTGAGAAAAATATTCAAAAGTTTGTGAACTAAATACAATAAAAATTATCTCATAACAAAAATACAAAGACACTATAAAATATAGAGAAGAATAACATCCAATAAAAAAAAAAAAACCATAAGGCTTTCCTTCTATAATCCATTTTGAGATATGCATATGCCACAAAATATTGGTGTGTGTGTGTGTGTGTGCATTTGTCACTAATAACACAGTTCCTGCAGTAGATTGTAGTCTTCCACATTAAACAACAGAATGGTTCCTGACAAAACATCTTAAAAAAAAACAACCATACATAACATTATAGGTATTAAAGTTTACCTTTATGAACATCATGACGTAAATAAAAAAATTAAAATAAATTTATAAAAGAGAAAATACTGTTTTGAAACAACATGTAGAAAGGAATGCAGTGCAGTTTAATACGTTTGTTTTCTTTTTTAAAGATTTAATTCTCTGCATTGTAGAAGCAACACAGGTTTGAGAGTCAGTGCTCGATAACGATGGGAGCTTTTCACCAGTTAGACAAGAACAGCAAATACAGCATCTCTTCTCTGCACTCAGTGGGAATCCTTGAATGCCGAAGGCTTTGTCCTAAAGCTGTCTGCGTTACAAATATATCATGTATAAAAAAAAAAAAAAGAAGATAAAAGACAACACTTTCAGAGTACTTGAGAAATTTCTGCTCTGTGTCTTTGAAATATTTTAGACACCCAAAGCACCATAGCCAAAAGACCTCACACGGGTTTTGGTTATTATTCCTGCTTTTTCTCATGATTATTCGTGTAATCCGGGATCTCAATAAAGCACTGTGAAATACAATCTGTACAAATAGACATCTCCAAAGCTATTTTCATCCATGTGGGTAACATTCAGCCACTGTAAACAATAACATAGTATTTTAGGATAATATTCAACTTTGGCATTTCCCAGTGTACCGACACTGTTCCCACTACTGGGGGAGGAAACCGCCGCCAATTTCGCCTAAAATGTAACCAGTGAATTGTTATAAATGTGCTCTCGGAATACGGCACTCTCTGAGACGTACAATGTTTCGTTCCTTGATAAAAAGAGCATGAACTACAATCTGAAATAGTCTGCCATCAGCCCTGCACGACCCTTACAAGCCAACTTGCATCCTTTCTGTTGCCCAAGTGATAATCACCTGCAATGTCCAATGATTCCTTTCCATGACCTTTGTTCCAAACAGGTTCCCCTTCTCTAAAGTCAACATTTTTCTATTGCCTTTCAGTTTTTTCCTCACATTGCACCATCAAACTTGTCTACTACCTTTCTTATGGAAAATATGTGCTGCATGACAGACAGAAATTCACCCACCTTTGACATTCTTAGGGTTGCGTAAAAATCACCCCATCGGTATTGAAACTTTTACAGAATTGACAGACTGGACTATTTTAACGAAAACGATGGCCGATAAGGCCAGTGAGCTGACAAACCTGTTCATCTAATTTGCATCAACGTCTCCCGAGTCTCCCCACATAGATTGTCTACAGTTTTCTAATACCAAAGGCATATGCAAAAAAATAAATAAATGCATACGTTTCAGTCACAGAATGTGTCCCTATCGAGGCGGCGTACATAAAGGTGAACGCGTCAGTTTCAAAAGCAACGGCTGCTTTCGGTTGTCTTACAG
Organism: Orestias chungarensis; assembly: GCA_032876305.1. NCBI lineage: Eukaryota > Metazoa > Chordata > Actinopteri > Cyprinodontiformes > Cyprinodontidae > Orestias > Orestias chungarensis. Next base: position 4,471,241 of record JAVLVB010000475.1, read on the forward strand.
ACCACTTTGGGTATGAGTAATCTCCAACAGGTTCTTCAAACCTGACAGAGCACAGGGCCAGTGTGTCTATAATGTTGTCTGACTCAAATCGACCCAATTTTTGCTTAGGGCCTCCATGAGAACAGAACAGTGTAACTTGGCATTTAATGGTGAATTCTAATTTAAAACAATTAAAGACGAAAACAGTATGCCCAGTGATCAGCGTGGCAGATATAGGTTGGGTGCTCTGGAAATATAATACTGACACAAGCATACGGTCTTTGAACATCAAATCCTGCAATACACATTTTGGGTCCTTGATGAAAACTGTAACCTTGCTGGAGAGAAACAGTGATACCGGGTGTAAATACCATTTGAGTTTTGACATTTTGGCAACTGTTATCTCAGCAGGAACCTTTCACCTGCTTGCTGTTAAACTAAAAAATAAAAATAAATCGAGTTACTTTAAAAAAAAGCTCCTTCTGAACTTGGTTCATTCACACCTTGTGCCTCAGAGCTCTCACCTCCTCCTCTTTGCTACTTAAACAGAACACAAGATAACCTGATAATTCTACCCAACACCATCTCATTAGCCGCCAGCTGCTAAATAACACCAGTAATATTGTCAAACACGCGCACAATCTCGCACTCATAGATTCATACAAACTCGTAATTTCCAACAGGTTGCGAATACAGGTTGTTGTTGTTGTTGTGGTTTTGGCTTCTGCCTTCCTTTTAAGACATGATCTCAAAGCCTGGAGCTCAAACTCAACAAAGACCGTTGAAAAACGTTTTTTTTGATCCCTCCAGAAACATGGATTACCAACTCTATCAAACAGCTAAGACAACTTTGTGAGCCTCAGTCCCAGTGGCTCCTTAACTTTTGTCCTCAGTTAGCTTTTTCTTTTTTTTTCTTTTTTCTTCCCACTCGTTTCTGCTTTCACTCGTCTGTATCCGGCTTTACGTCCAACATGGCATGCAGCTCCTCGGGTGTGTAGCCCAGCAAGCTTTTCAAGTCACAGACAAAGCGGTAGACGTAGCGCTTCCCAGATGTCTTGTGGATGATGTTCTTGTCGTAGTAGTAGCGCAGGCCACGGCTCAGTTTCTCGTAATTCATCTTGGGCTTGTTTTTCCTTTTACCCCACCTGCGAGCCACCTGCAGACAAACAAACAAACAAACAAACAAACAAAAGAATGATAGAATGAGAAAAATGCAAATGAAGTCCATTGCAAAAGTCTTCTTACATCTTTTTTTTCATATTTTGCCATCTTATAATCTCAACTTAAATGTATTTGATGTGGTTTTTATATGTTTGTGCAACTCACAATAGCAGATCCTTGTAATAGCTTTTTACAAGTTAAAGCCTTAAATCCTTAAAAACAAATGCTTTTTATTGCAATACCCCTAAACATGATGCAGGGTAAATAGCTGCCTTGACAAGTGAACTAACAAGTAAATACAGCCCATTTGTATGTGATTTCACATGGTGGTCAATCTTAATTGACAGGCATGTCAAAGGAAACATCACTTAAAGAAGAACTGGAGGCGCTGCAGAAATACAGTTTTGATCTTTGTGGAAGAGTGAAACTATTGATGACAGTCACAAGAAGTTTTGGATGCGGTTTACCAAAATCCATGCAGGAGAGAAAAACTGAGGTACAAGTCTACCTGGTCAGATGAGACCAAAGCTGTACCTACGCTACATGTAAAATGTTGAGATAAGCAAGAAAACCATTACTGCACTAAACAAACTTGTGAAACACAGGAGTGGCAGCATCATGCTGAGGGTGTCCTTCTTTTTAGAATTAAAGAGGATGCTGGTCAGACTTAATAGGAAGATTGGTGGAATTAAAAGGCTGGAAAATGACAGTCTGTTAGATGCTCCAGACTTGAGACTACGCTGTAACCATACAAACATTGTTTTTAAAAGCTATAAAATCATAGTAAAAACTTGGAAAAAGTCTTGAGTAATGTAACAAAATTTGAACAACTGCTTTATATTACATTTTCAAAAAGAACCTACTCATGCATAACCAACTTAAATATGTGAAATAATCCCTGCAGCAAGACAACAGGAGCAATGGGTATCCCAAAGAAGACATCTCATTCATCTGGCCAAGCACTTAGGACCTCCCATCTCGTGTGCCAGTGACCAGCAGGGTCATGACCTCTCACCTCATCTGGGTCAGAGAGCTTGAACTCCCAGCCGTCTCCTGTCCAGCTGATGAAGGACTGGCAGGACTTGTCGGTCAGCAACTCCAGGAGAAACTGCCACAGCTGGATGGGGCCACTGCCTGTGGAACAGATGCGAGAAAGTGTTTGAAGAAGGTCTTTTGTTTGGGCAGCTTACATCAAGCAAGCGCATTGTTGTTTGTGCTGATGCTCGCCGGTGTGAGGATTTACTGTGGTGGTAAGCTCCGGCCAAAGGGGTCTGGCTTGAGGGAACACTCCCAAGTTCTGAAGTTTGCTTACTGGTTTAAGTTAATAAAGTTTTGCAGCGTAAATAATAATCCCCTGTGTCTATAGAAAACTAATGCTCCTCAAAGCCTATGGTCTAAAAGAAGAGAGGTTTGCATAAATTGGTTGCAGGGACTTTGTAACATAGTGAAGTAGAAGATATATATATATCACGGAAAAAAAGAGAGACTTTAAGGTCAAACAAAATGCCATGAAACCGTTAAATACGCATGCCAATTATTCAATTAGGTGTAAAGGGGGACAAAGTAAAGCTTCTAATCTGGGTCAGGCTGAGGGAAAGCAGTGGAAGCAAATGTCCTGTAGAAAAACAACAGTCTCATTCATCATGTATTCCCAGTCTGCCCTGTATAGTATGTGAATTCAGAATCTGTTTCTGTACGAGTTCCTTACTGATGAAATCACCATTTTAAAAACAGCCGCTGCCTCTGGGGCTCTGCAGCACATCTAACAACGTACAACCAGTGCTTCAGTTCAGGAAGAGAGCAGCTCCTAAGTCAAATGTAAATTTTAATAGGGTTCAGTTGTTTTAAGAATAAAAACTAAAATAGTAACCCCCGCTCCCAAAAACCTATTTTAGAACAATAATGCAAGAGTTTTTGTCACTTGATGGAAAAAGAAGGGAAGGCAGAACAAAGGCGAATACAAAAATGATGGTTTTGTCTATGAACTAGATTCACTGCGCTTCACTTTGATCGTGTGGTTTTCCTCACATACAAGAACGCGCCCACTTTTGAGGCCCGCATGTAGAAATCACACCTGCCTGTGCAGCGTGCGCCGCCTCAGCAAAACTGGAGTTCGGCTAGAACTCACCTCGCAGGCTCGAGTGCGTAAGAATAATCAAATGTGCCCTTACACAAGACTAAACCATAGCTTTCAGTAAAACACGACGAGTGGGTTTAAAGCTTGAAATGGCATTCGGGGGAGCTTTTTATAAAACTCCTGCCGGGACCCTGCAGAACAAACAGCCACTTTGGGTACAGAGAGAGAAAAAAAAAGGGCCTCCTATGTAACAGTGTGTCTTTTCCTCGCCCCAAAATGTTTAAAAGTGAGCCAAAGTAGCAATCACACCGCATACATGGGTGATACCAGTTCGCCGCACTCTCATGCCGAAATGCAGGCGACCCACTTCCACACACACACACACACACACACAAACACACACACACACACACACACACACAAAAAAACTTTCCAAAAATATCTCGTACTCTTTGTGTACAAAGGGCTTCATTGAAAGAGCATACACTGAGCTAAGAGGGTGGGGGCTTTCATTTCTAACTATGTTTAGTGTGTAATCCGTGGCATACCGTATGTCTCTTAAATATTCGTGGCTAAAACAAAAACAAGGAAGTTTACAAGTTAAAAGTTTAGTTTGCTTTTCTATTAATGCGTTTTGTTTGTTTTTATAAAACTTGATATAAGACGGGATGTAATAGGTATCGATGGAGATATGGTTAAGTAGACAAAACGGGATCCAAGTATTAGCGGTATTTAAATATTGAGGCTTCAGCAGTTTCTAACGCCGCCTAATGTCAGAGGAGACAGAGGTGTAAAAGGTGTAAACTCTAACAGGAAACCTGCGAAGAAGACAACTGATGCTACACTTATCACTCAGCAGCCTTATCTGGCTCCCTGTCTTCTATGTAAGTGTCACCCGTCACACCGGGACAGGAAACCAAGGAGTGCAAGTTGTCAAGCTGTTATGAACAACGTTTTAAAAAATGACTTCAAGCCGTCTTTTGTTCTTTTCATTTAAGTTTTGATTTAATTTTTTTCCATATGTCTCTCTCTCCCTTTGCCTTTTTTTTTTTTATATTTTTATTTCATAACATCCCTTAAATGCCTCCTGGCGACATGGATACGGAAACACAAACATGCATTCAGTCTTGTTACAGTAGGATTAAACTCTCCATCTAGTCTTTAGGTGTTTCTTTTTGTTTTTAGTCTCACAGTAGAATATCATATATTCCTCAGTCACTTTGGTATAAACTGCTTTTTACCATCTCAAATCTGCCAATTCGCAATTTATCTCCACGCTCTGCAAAATGGACCAGTGCTTGTGCATGAAAATTCCCCGCAAATCAGTGGATTCTAAACTACCAGATCAGCGTGTCGGGGACAGTCTTGCCCGTGTCAAATCTACTACATCCAATTTCAAGATTAGCCATTGGCCTTCACTCTGTGAAGGTTCCTGAAGCCACTGGGTGGCTGTTATCTGATTAGTTGATTTCCTTTTTACATCAATAGGCTGCTGAACAGGGATACCAAAGCAGGTAATTCATTAAATCTACCTTACGTTGCTTTTACTATAAACACTCGGATGAAAGCTTTTCCTCCTGATTGAATGAGCAACATAATATATTGAAAATCTGAAATAGAACTTGAATCAGAAATAATCTACCAGCTTATATTTTGCATGTAAACACAAGAGGTTAGTTATTATAAAACAAATCCACATTGATACACGGTTATTTTACGAATCTGTGAGTTTTGTCAAGAAGGGTGCAGAGAGCAATATAGCGCACTAATGGTTCTGGAGAAGCTTCTCTTTGTTATTTGATTAAAAATCCATTACAATGTCTCTCCAAACATCATTATAAATGAATGACTCATTGTGCCACAAGTGGATTTTGAACTAATAACCACGCACATGAAGAATTAACTTGTGCAGACCAACTTTGGGTCTCCCTTGTGCACTCTTGTGACCATAATTTTCTTAGCATGGCTGAAAAAGTCCCGGTGCAGAGTCTGCACTGCAAGACAATCTTTTAAATCCTATTTCACAAAGCCGCAAGTAAGAAAACATCTCGGGGATTTCTCCTCAACTTTCATAAATTTACCATTGACTTAAAGTCAATCCAATGTGAGAACCAAAGATACCGATGATCAAACTTTGATCTTGTTAAAAAATTAAAATTAAACAAAAACACAGGCAAACCGAAGCAGATGCAAAAAAAAAAAAAGTGCATTTGCTTCAGAGGTTTGTGAGTATCTCAACATCTCAGTGAACCTGACGAGTGTACGTCAAGCAGCTTTTTTTGAGTATGCATCAGTGCGAAGATGCCTCAGTAAGATGAAGAGATAATTTCTTAGTAGTGCTACGCACAAGGGCAGGCATAATGTCTTTATTTCACCACCGTTGCTAGGACGACCTGGAAAAATAGGTTCAGATGCGGGCTGCAGATAGCGACGACACAGATGAGAAGTAAAGGCAGAACAAGATAGCGAGAGAGAAATATAGAGGGCAAAGAAGTCAAAAAAAAGAGGAGGAGGAGGCAGGAGCTAACTCTATTTTGCTTTCTTTGATCTCTGTAACTTGGGCAACTTGGGTAAAAGGTGTCTCTCTTTTTTTTTTCTGGTCTAAAAGTGGTGCAAAAACAAAACTCCCACGTGTGGGACTTTTGCAGAGCATCAACAAGTGTGTTACAGCGGTGCAATGAAACTAAAAGGAGAAACACAGGTTTTTTTTTTTTTTTTGGTTTTTTTACCTGATGTCTGTTGTTGGTATATAGACACTATAAAGTTTAATTCATTTCAAAATACAAACTTAAACTTTTAAGGTATTCATGGTCCGTGAAAGATTTCCCTAGCCACAAAACCGTCACGTTTGGTGCCTGATTTGTGTTGGTCGTACCTGTGTAACCTGCCAGCGCTGCCGCTGGGATGACGGGCTTATCCTTGCTGAGGTCGGAGCGCTCCCTCACGTAGTCCTTGAAGGTGCCCTTGGGCTTGTGGCTGTGCAAGGCGGAGGGATAGTCCTCGGAATCAAAGCTGTCGTAGGACGGTACCCGCTGCAGGCTGCTGAACGACGACTGGCTGCTCCATGATTGGGTCAGTCGGTCACAGCTCTCGAAGCTATCGATGCTCTCGAAGGAGTCCTGGCCGCCGAGCTTACCTGGGAGGACATTGGAGGAAGAAGAGTAAAAATGATGAAAGCTACTACATTAGACGTATTAAACGAATTAGAACAAACATTTGTATTTTCTCCTCCAATATTGTCCTTTGGGGTTTGTTTCTACCAGCTTAAGCCTCTAAAGAAAAATGTATTTGTAGCCATTTTTTTTGGAGTTTCTTTGCAGAATAAATGGTCATGTGCTTGTGTGAACATAAGTGGAATTTTGGTCTGAGTATACATCCGACACATTGCACTGTTACTGCGGCTCCATGTTCAGGGTCACTGCCCTGCTTTAAAGGTGGACCTTTTATTTATCCTTTCATCATCTCTGCTCAGCTAAGCTATTCCTGCTAATAAGAAAAAAAGGCCTCCATCATTCACTTTTTCCTTTACACAAATGTCTTTTTTCATGTAGTTACAAACAAGCTGTATCCTCCTACATGAATAGTTACCAAATGCTGCTTTCAGGATTTCTTATGGGTTATTCTAACTCTTCCAAAACTCTTCTTTTTCCCCCGCCCTAAAGCAGGGCTCTGTGAGATTCGTGGAGTATTGCGTTAAAACCACAACCGTTTTTAAAATTTTGCTACTGGCTTGCCTCTTGTGTGCCCTGGTTAAACTACATATTATGTAGCGTTACATGGGAAAAAGGGGATGAGTGTATGTGCATGCTACACGCTTCTCAAAGTTGAAAAACCAAGAATCCTTTTCATTCCTCGTCACAGTGATGCACTACTTTTGTGTCGGTGTATAACTTGAACTGAGACCTCCTGAAGGTGAAAGAATACTTTTCCATAAAAGACTGTAGCATTGAAGAATAACTTTGGAACACTGTTAACTCAGGGGGAAAAACTAAATAGGTGACAAACGAAACACCTCGGCAGTGAAACCTGCGTCTTACAAAAGCCGCACAGTTCTCTTACTGTATGCCGCTCTCTCCATTTCACACCCTATTTGGCTTTTACAACAACCGTTTGCATTTGATTCTAAATGGAACACAATCCCACAAACCGTCTTGCTATTTTTGGCCCTGGGAAAGATAAGCGGCATCCTTGAATGCTATGTCATTAACAAATGACAGATAATGCAGTGCCTTAAAACCGATGCTGAGATCCTCAGCTGATAAAATTGAAGCCACATGTGGATATCAGTCGGGCTACAAAGCACTTTCCCATGTCAGGCAAGCACAACACAGTGCTTGAGAGCTTGGTATGTGTGTTACACGATGATCGGACCTTAAATCTTGCAGGCGAATGCTTAAACCGCTAAAATCGTAGGGGGTGGGGGGTCGAATGGTTGGATGGCAGATGCTATTCATTTATACAGCTGGGGATTTGGCGAGAAGAAAAAAACCCTGTCTTCATAGCTTACAATGTAAACCATGATTCTAAGTCCTCTGTAAACTATCACTTGGAGAGAAAACAAGCCTCCGCATAAAAAAAAAAAAAGCAAACTGTTTCATGAGAAAACCCCTTGCTTGCTAACTGAATATGACACCTCTATCTCCTTACCCAGAATATACAGGCTAAATCGAGGAAAAGAGGCCAATAAAAACAAGACCGAAAAAAAAAAAACCTCCAACTTTAAGGTTACGCCACTTGAACTGCTTTACATAAGGGACAAGCGGTAAGCAGAGAACACATTGTGGCTTTGGTTCGTGTATCACTCTGACAAAAACAATAGGCTTTTCTTTTCTTTTTTCCCCAGCCTAGTCTCGAGTACGTGAAGCAGGTTTGCATGAACCACAAACCAACCAGAGGGCCTGCTTTTCTTCTCTTCTAATGTGTGCACACTGATGTGGCATGACAAGATTTTGGTAGCTTCAGCACAAATCACACGTAGGCCGACACCCACAGACACCTCCAAACATTTGCACACGCTCACACAATCACATGCATGCACCTAAGGACAGGTTCGACACGTTAGTTTGACCGACTTATTCAGTTTGGATTGACATGTTTGCACAAATGCTCCTTTCGATTCCTTGAACTTTCTCACATATTTTCCATTTACAGCCAGAAAGTTCAACATACTCTTTTTTTCGGGAGGGACTGTCTTTAATAGACCAACAGAAACCAATAAAACATTACAAAGTAGAGGGGTTTTCAAAATGTTTTGAAATAAAACCTAAAAAGGTGGGGTATAGTTGGTTCAGGATTATGCACAGTGTTAGTGGTCTGTTAATAGTTGGGCTTTGCATCATTTATTTATTTTTGTTTAGAATATATTTCAGCTCTAATCCACATTGCAATGTTATGCTTGATAATCTGCTTTGTCCGATAGTCTTTAATGTCACTAATGTTTGTAACAACAATCCTATTATAACTATTAAAATGGTATGATAACATTGATAACCCAGTACTGTTGGACTGCCTAAAACTGCAATTTTCTTTTTGGGTCTTTTTTTTTTTACTAAATTGTTTTAACCTCTAAAGACGTTTGAATTAAGTTTTATTTATTCAGCACCGCTGTAAAAAAAACAACCCAAAACGACTAAATAGAAGTGGATGATGCAATTTTCATATTTTTATTTAGGTAAAGTATGTTAAAAATAATGTATTGTGTTACTTTCACTACACAGCTATGCACTGTCACGCACTGCTCTATTCCCGTAACAAATCTCAACGAAATACACTGAACTTTGTACATGTAACGTGAAGAAACCTGTGGAAATGTTTAACGGTTGTAATTACTTTTAAAAGGCACTGTAGCATACGTGACCCCTTACCTCTGCTGAGGCGTCCCACGCACATATTGTCGGGGGACACCACTTCCTGCTTGACAAAGAAGTCGCCCTGCATGGAGTTCAGGGCAGTGTCTCGTAGGATGATCCCGGGGTATTCGTTCTCATACTTAAGCGTGAGCAGTTCCTCAGAGCTGATGGGATGAAGTGTCTGATAGGATTCCGTGATGAAACCCGGCTCTGAGTATTCAGAAGGAGGGACACACTGAGCATGCTCAATACCATAGCCTGGAAACACAGAGGCAAGTTAATGGCGATAGTAGGACTAAAAGAACTAAAACAGGAGGATACAAGAAGCACTGGGTTGATTTTAATAACTTCCCAAAGCAAACCATATTATTTAATGCACAAATTAATCCCTGCAGACCTTTGGTGTAATTTTAGAAATATAACCCAAATTCAGATTTATCCTATAAAGTCAACATTGTAAAACAGGTGGCCAGCTACAGCAACCACTAAAAGATATCAATGTAATTTTATTGAATGCATTACTAAACCCTTTGTATTCACAAAACTGACTCACTTTTCATTCATACTGTATCTTTTACGTGCATCATAGGCAATTAGAGAGCATGACAGACAAAAATTGTGATGAGTACTTACTGACAAAATAGTCTGAGGTATAGCGGGATTCCTGGAAGTTGGAGGTCAGTCCATTGATGGGGTAATGCTTTGTATCCTCTTCATAAAAAATGAATAGAGAGTAAGCGTCAGTGACCTCATCATTGATTTTTTTTTTGTGTGTGTGTGTTTTTTTATATCATGTAACTGCATCCAGCAATATCAAAAATTAATGACTTGAGCCGAAACGTGCCTTCCAGTTTGGCTCCTGTTACTGAGATAATTGCCCCAAGGATTTCACTTCCTTACAGAAAATGGTTACGATTAGACGGTTTTATTTAGATTATCGTAGCATTACCTTTCTGGAGCATCTCTAAATGTTCCCAAAGAATATCGCCCACAAAGTCAGGTGCTAAATCCAAAAAGCGCTCCTTCCCCATTGCGCACAGGCTGGCTCCATTCATTGCGAATTTCTCAAAGTCGACATTCTTCAGGCTGAACTCATTTACGGTCCATGCTAGCCACTCGGCCACTTGGTTTTCTGTCCACTGTCTTGGATCTGCAGACCAAATAAACAGTTGATGGTTGGTATAATAGCAGTGAAAGTCTATCAAAGTGCATGTACGGACATTCATCTGTACAAGTTATTGATTCAGTTAAATATGAATGCTGGCTGTCACGTTTAGGGCTCACTAACTGCGGAGTGTCACAAAGAACAAAAGGAAGAAAGGGAACATAAATCCCAGTGGTAATGAAAGGATTTAAAAACAATAGTTGTCATTTGGTGGGATTACATAGTAATACTGTCATGCTGATTTCAAACGACATGAATTTACAGGAAAATCCATCACTTTTTTACCAAGTTAAGTAAAAACGTCAACTGTACTAAAATGCATTGAGTCATAAATTAGTCATTTTAAACATGACGTTATATCACGCTTCAGAAAAGAAGAACAACATGCATGCTCATCCTGTGGAATATGAAGGTAAGACTGAGGCAAGATAATCAGATTTTCGCGAATAAGCAAATGACAAACTTTACCTTTGGGAATACCCAGCCGTTGCTGTTCTTTTGTGAAGCCACTGAAGGTGGCCTTCAGGGCTTGGGACATCATCTCTTTACTTCCTGGGGTCAGTAGGGGGACATCTCCACACTCTGGATCTGCAAAACATAATTTCAAAATAAATAAAATATGAAAGTTCACAAACAAGCAATGGGAGGGAATCATGGTTTGTACTTAATGCCAATAAATCTGATCGAACAGAGGAAAAATCAAGGTAGGACCCGCATGATGGTTGAAATAAATTTCAAATTCTCTGTTCTAAAGCATGAGCTGCAGAGGCTTCCAGGGAGCAGTAATTCACAGGTTTACAAGCTGTCCACATAGGAGAGAACTGTTGTATGTTTGGCATCATCTTTTGACCAAAAGCTCTGCAGCTACTATTAATTTACATAGTTATCGCTGTTTGGGCTGCAAGTAAAGACTCCTGGTAGAAAAAAAAAGTTCATACAGTTCATCGAAGGAAAGTGCAGACTGAGGTGTGAATTTGCCAATAGTGTTATGCATTCAAAACATTTTAAGAAGTAACGGAATACCATATAGGGTTTATTACAAGGTTATTTACAAACTCGTCAAACCCAGTCTTCTCCCTGGGTGGGAGCTCAACGTCTGGCGCCCATCAGCGGCACGGTGACCCCTACCACGTCGACCTGACACAGTGGGACTACTGTCGCAAGACTGAGCATGGGGTCAAACATTCTGACAGGTCAAGGGTCAAGGGATGGGAGGGTGATGTCACCGTGACTGCTAGTGGGTGGCTGGGATACCGAGGGTGGGGAGGGCGCTGGGCTGTCTCGAGGGCTGCAGTGACAACACTGCGTGTACTGTTTGCAGCTCACTGCCAGTGGGCACTCAGCAGGGAACAGAGCTGCCTTTGATGACTTTAAACAGAGCCTGATGACTTGCACTCATCTAATTAGATTGACCAAGCTGCAGAAGAGTGGGATAAAGGGGGCGAAGCCGGGGAGATGATGACAAGAGAAAGGCTAAAAGACCTCATGGCTAAATGCACTGGAAAACACTTAAATAAAAAAAACAGAATCAAAACTTTATTTAGTAGAGATAGCATTGTGACTGAGGGCCATCTAACTAATCATTAAATCTGCAAAGAGCCCACAGGCATCTGAAAACGAAGCCCACATCTGGCATCGTCTTTAGTGTGTAATATATTAACGTAATTATCATCGGGCTTAAAGATTGAAGTTATTGACCACACCACACCTTGGGGTTTGGTACAGTTTTCACAGATCTCATCTTTTGTGCCACATCTACCTCCTCATTTTATCTTTGTAGGCTTTAAAAAAATTATGTAATCTAATCACTCCAGCAAAAAATCAGAAGGGGGGTAAAAAAAGAAAGAAAAAAAGTGTCACTCGCAAGCATAGAACCACCACTTGCCAAGCCCAGATGTCTGGGCTTCTCCACTGTTGGGTGGTTTTGCTTGGCAGAGCTCAGCTCATGCTTGTTTTCACCGCTCACTGACGTCTTGACCTTGTCTGGAATGCACAGCAGCTGTCCCTCCTTCACCCATGTAATCAGTGTCTGTCTGGTTGTTTGTAAAATAAAAAAAGCAGGGTTCTCAGTTTCTCTGTTGTTCTTTTTCCTATTCAAATGACACCTGGGACAAAAGATTGTTCTGTGGTTGAAGTCTTTAGTCAACAAGGCCTGTATTAATATGTTGCTCTCTGTTGTGTGGGCAAGCAGATACAGAAGGTGTCATATGAAAAAAAAAAATTTAAATTAGGAATTGGATAGATTTTGGTCTTATTGTATACCATGGTGTATTAATAAGATGCAAGAAATTAGTAATATTTGCATTTAATACTTGCGTTGAATGAATGCATTTTATACCTCACTGGATAATAAAACACTAAAAAAGGAATAATTTTATTCATTTGTTATTTTTATATATTATTATTAGTTTCGTTTTCGTAAAAGCAAATAAGCAGGCCATGGAAGGGAATAGCCCAGCCATCCATTCGTGCAAGAAACCACCAAAGTGCACTAACGTCATACCATCTCATGTACTCTTAAAATAAAGCAAAAACGTATATATTTAAGCTTTGTTATTGCAACACTGCACATTACATTCAACTGTAGCTGCGTTTAAGTTGCCCCTAACAGTGACTCCATCTCGCCCTCCACCAAACATATTTTCCTTTTAGGAGGCGATTGCAGAGCACATACTCTCATGTTCCAAAAGGGCTCAGACAGTCTGCGCTTTGATGTGAAGGCACAAGCAAAATGTGGCAGTTTATTTGATCTGGCTGGAGTGTAGTTTGTCTGCACTTTCAAACCGTTTGAGTCCCCTCCCTCCCCGTCACTTTTATCAGCCTGGCTGCTATGCGTGCTCGCCCACACAAAATGAAAACCACTTTAGCTCTAAATCCTCCATCAAAAGACACTAAACACCACAGCATACAAGTGTTAATGCTATGCACATTAAACACAGAAGTATGAGAACTATGGATACAATTACAAAAAAAAAACTGCAACCTGTTTTTAATAAGATGTTCCATTTATTTTCAATTGGTTTTGAATATTTTTTGAATATTCATGCAGTTATCAAGAAAATGTTTTGTTTGTATTACAACAATCTTCATAGTTTGCCTTATTTGTGTATAAAGCAGGGGACTGAGGGTGGAACAATGTTGAAAGACAAACTCTAGATGCAAAAGTAAAGTGATAATAGAGCAGTTGGTATGGTGAAGGATCCATATGTAAGTTATCCGTGGCAGCGCTAATGTACAATACGCATCCATTAGTAGGAAAGAGGCAGCTCGGACCTAGACGATCTCTAGTAAATGATGAAGTACTGATACAATTTCAATGCCTGTGAGTCCCATTAGAAGCAGCATGGTCAGTGCGCACCGAGCCTTAAAGCATCCACAAGTCATCGCTTTCCACATTAGACAGTGTGGGTTTGTCCGCAAAATGAGTCCCATCCACTTAGCTCACGAATTGTGGGAGAGGGTGTAAATCATGGGGCTAACATTATGGCATTCACACTTCACCAACAAGACTTATACAAAAAAAAGGGTGCCTACAGAGGAAAAAATTAACTGGAGGCCATTCATATAAATGGTGCATGATGAATAATAAGTTAATCTATTCTAAGAAGCAAAGAATGAGAGTGGTGTTTTATGCGGACATGCAGTAAGAGGTATTGATTTGCTACTCTTGTCATTATATGACCGGGACAGCTTCCATCGACCCTTGCTCTCCTGTTACATTCCCAAACTAGGAGCAAATCTGCATGACACTTTTCACCATACATGGATAAAATAAATTAGCACCCATCTCTGTCTGCATTCTGGGGTATGGATGGGAATTAAGCACTTCTTGTAGCTTAGATCAAAGTTGATAAGGCTTGCGTAGACTTAGCTTGGAAGGGCAGACAGGAATAGGGAAGGTCTCAAAAAAAGAGCATCTTGAATGGGAAAGCTGAGCTGGAGGAGCGTGACTCTCCATTCTGTAAAATGAGCCCACCACAGGATATGAAACCAGTGGCGGTCTAAAAGCAATTGAGACAGAGGGAAACAATTGAATGGGAGGATTCATAAAGACCCCTCTCCCTTTTTTTCATTTCTAAAGTGACATCACAGTGGGATCAGTGCCATCTCCCAGCCTCTTGCAGGGGATTAGTTCATTCATGTTGCTTTTGCTGCTGCCTACACTCACAATGATGCAATGATACAAGGAGAGCAGACAACCAGACCCAACAAATAAGGGGCAATATGCTTTCTATCATGTGACTTAGCTACATATAAACTAAGAGGGTAAACTCTGTTAAAGTATGAAATAGAAAGTGAACAGAAAAAAAAATAAATAAATAAACATGAGCACTATGTCTAACAGGCAACTCAAAGGGATCTTGCTATAAATATGTGAAAGTGTCCATCTTCTGTGGTTAAGTTGTAACTTAAGTGAGGTTAGTTGTGAGCTCAGGTGAGGGTCATTTCACAGTCCTGGATATACCAACATGCATGAAGCCGCAACAGCGATTTGAGTTAATCAAGAAAAGACTATACTCTGTAACTGGTTTTCATAGGCAGCTTACCCTACCTTCAACTGAAAAGAGCTGGAAAGTGCCAACCTACAGAGCCTTTGATGAAGATCCATATCTTTAACCCCAGTCTGGGAACACAAGGTCATAGACCCGACCAGTATGAAGGGGGTCCATTCAGCAGTGCAGGGTGATAAAGTGGCTACTGAAGGCTGCAGTCAAGTAAGAGGGGGGCTATGGGGTGGCCGTCGGGTTTTAAGAGGGCTTTTTGTTCCATAAGCCAAGCTGTTTTTGATTTTCCATTTCATTACCAAAGACCAAGTGTAGAAGTGTCGGCAAGGTGAGAAAGCCAGACCAGACCCAGACCAAAACATGCTTCAAAGCAGAATAATGATAGGTTAAGGCAATCTCGCTCGAAACCAGGAAAATTTCACCATCGGAGGTTCCAGCGCTGAAACCCTAGTTTTATTCTAACATCGTAACCACTGGCTTCTGGCTGCCCTCCCTGAAACATAAGCCTGTGGCGATGTTAGGCAGCTGCAAGGGATGGGAGTGCTTTTACTGACATCTGTCTTTGGCAATGAGAGTTAATAGCTGGCCAGGACCATCACTACCACAAACACATTGGCAACGGAAGCAGACAATAACAATAAAAAGTTTGATTCAAGCTAACAGGTACAGGAGCAAAACTGTGCTTAACCAGATGTTTACGTCAAACCCCGATCCATATTTAATTGCCTTGTGTAAAAAACTGAACCTTAGGCAAGAACATGTTGCAAAAACCTATTGAATAACCCTTAAGTTCTCCTTTAGTTCTATGAAGGGGGGAAAAAAACAAGAAAGGATTTTAATTGTGACTAAACAAAACTGACTTATATAATTTGTTGCCCTGGACCAAGTTTTTACTAAAACTCTAATTAACAGACAGGCACAATATTGGAAATGGCAGGTAATGTAAGTTCAGTCATATACAGGCTCTCCACCTCGGTCCCAATATCCGTCATTGGCTGTGTCCATCCCTCTTATAAACAGACATGGGATGCTCTGGGGGAACTGTTTAGGCATTAACCTAAACACACGACATATCTTACAAACAGTTTACTCTCCACGTTTCATTTTTTCCCAAAAAAACAGTGCCTGTCCCATTTTTAGTCCAAACCAACACATTCCACAGCCAGGTTTCTGATACAAGAGTATACGGTGTAGGACACAGTAAATGCTCTACATTCAAGTCCACTAAAGCTTTTACAGCTAGACTTTCAGTGCAACGCATATGCATATAGGTTTCGCAAAGCCTGGATCCAATTATGCATCATGCATACATTGGAGGTTGTATGTTCTGCAGATGGATACTTAATAAATAAATTCCCAGTGGACCACACTGTTTTCATGTTGCATGCCTCACATTCCACCTCTGCTTTACAATCGCTAATGTGCTTCTCACAGCTTTCTTGTTTTCCTCTAATGTGACCAAAAATGACTTGTGGTCTTAAGGCGAAATGGTTTCAGCTCTGGAAAATAATTGTCCTTCTATTTTGGGAAGAGGTGTTGCCTCCGTGGCTAATACAAGAATGAAATGTGGACAAAAAAAAAACTTTATCTTCCTAATATATGTGTAGTTTTTCCATCATGAAGTGCGGCAACGCAAACTTAACTGTTTAAGAAGTCCTAAACCATATTTCGGTAACATGGGTGTTTTGCAAGAAGAGATGGAAGTGATTTCTAGCACATGAGGATAACAGTGCAGTTATGTAAACTCTTACACAAATTGGCGTCTTCATCTGCCTCACTTCAGTTCTGCCCTCTCTCTTAACAACACAAATCCAAACACACACACAGACAAGCAGATGGGTTGTGACTCATTTCATCAAAGAACGACTGGACTTCAGGGGATAACATGCTGTTTCATTAGACTATGTGACTGGTCATGAGAAAAGCAATGACCGTGTCTTGTGAAATTCCATGCAGTGACTCAATTTGCCCTGTACTACCTTGTAACTATGTATAAAAGAAACCAAAGCTGTACAATGGCACAAGGGTTTTGTAGGAATACAAATTGTATACCAAACGTTCTGGTATTTTATAAAGTTTAGCCATTTATATATAAAAGGTAGGGCTTCAGTAAATCTAGCAATGGAAAAAGACCAATAGTAAATTAAAGAAACTACTCTGCAGTGTATGCTTCAGTGTTTTGTAATTTGAAAGAAAATATTAAAGTCCAGGTCATCACAAGGAATGAGAAATGCACCTACTTTGCAGAGTACACCAACCTCACAAATACAATCCTTACATACGGTTTTGATAGGGTTAGTCACTCAATCAATTCACCTTTCATGCTGTAGGTCTAAAAAAACATACACTGCGGCTGTACCCCATTTATTCACCTAATTACACAACCAGGCTGAGATAAAAATGAAAAACAGCTGGTGTGCAGTAAAACAGATAACAAGTCAAGAAAATCTGGAGCATATGGTAAAAGAGAATAAAAATGAGTGACATGGCCTCAATGCAGACAGTTGAACATCTGTTTTAAAACCAACCTTTTAAGCATGTTTCTAGTGGATCGCTTTTTTTTTAAACTTTTTTTTTGCAGGAAACACTGCTCCTAAATGGGATTAATAAGATATGCTTAGTTTAAAAGAAGCAAAAAAACGTTTAAGCCCTTGTTTAGATTTATATGCAGTTGTGGGATAATTTAGAGGTTGTATAAATTCATGCCAGTTCAGGTTCAGTCAGGCTGGCTGTGTAAAGATGACACAGGCATGATTGGGGAAGCAAAAGTAGTTCAAACTCAGTCGAACAGACTCACCATCGGGGGACCAGTGGTGTGTGGCGCAGCAGGCGTCTAGTGCCATGACTCAGGGATTACATGCTAGGAATGACTGGCGATTGGACAAAGTGCGCTTACTAGGAACTTACCATATCCCACATCAAGGAGTCGTGAGAAAAACTCATGTGGCCAACAGAGAGAAATTGAAACAGTAGGGGGAAAAAAAAGGGGGGGAGGATCGCCTGAGAACGAGTGGGTGGGTAATTGACTATAGAGTTACAAAAAACTCTTGTTTATGCTAGACTTGCCCCAGCCAAGTAATATATTTTAATTTGTTTTAGTTGCTCGCTTTTGTGTAAAATGTGAGCCACACAAGATGCCGTACAAGGCATGTTGCTAGGAATTGCAATCAAGTTTTGATTACTGCAGATCATTTGCTTTTATTATATTAACCACACCTTGGTTGTTCTTTAAACCCTAAGATCCCGCTCTCAACATGTGTTTATTATTTAACAAAGTGCTGTATCTGCTACTGACACACCTTACTTTATGACTAAGCTTTATAACCAAGCATTTAGGCGAGTAGTCACTGGGGAATGCAGGACCTACGCAGTATATGGTTTTATGCAGCAGATGACTCAATAAATAGTGGGGGGATAACATATTCTATTTTATAGACAAAATACACATAATGGGAAGTAAAGAAAGGCAAAGTCTTTTGGATAAAAGTACAGACCTCCACTTCTTTCTGACCAGCACAAAAAGGCCTTTTGTCAAAGTTAGCACCTACTGGCCCAAAGGGCAAAGCCCACCTTGATCAAAGACTGCCTTATACAATTCTGGTGGTGTAATGAACTGGCCTGACCAATCTAGTTTTCAATCTTCCAACCAGAGCAACTTCAGTTTCACTTAAAAAAGGGAAACTCTTTGCGGAGTATGGTGAGAGACCACATCAAGAGGGGGCTGGATCACCCAAACAGTGTTTCCACAGCTGCCTGTTAGCCATGCACTCTCAAACATTGGCATATACACCACTGGGCCAAAAAAGTAACTTTGACACAAAACATGATAGTAACAGCGGGAACTTATGCAACTCCCTCTCTGTCCTTGCCCCACAAAGCCGCAAAATGGGAATCTCCACAGAAAAGAAAGTCTGACGTAGTTCTGGGAATGTTTTCTGCAATACGGCTTGTATGTACTTGTACTTCATATGGCAGGCATAAAAGCAGATTCCATATAAGGCATCACTGCATAAGCAGGTGTGCGAGAGTGTTGGTCAGATAAAACTGAGCCTAGATTCAAGGTTTCTCCATGCGTCAATGCATGCCACCCAGCAGGGCATGCTTGGAAGCATTCCTGTCAGTCACTGAACCCCGAATCTCAGGCCTTACGAAACTAAGCAGTCAAGCAAGAGAAGGCTGAACGGCTGAGAATTCAACTCACTCTGTAAATTATTGGCAAGACTTCTCATAATCAACTGTATGAAACTTTGCTTGATTGCATTGTACGGATCAACTCCATCCCCTGGAGCTGAAGAAACTTCAGAGAAAATGTGGAAACATTAGAAGCTGTTTTTGGTTGCACCTCTGACCCTGGCATAGTGTGAGCGCTTTGAAAGAAATTACCTCAGCTGGAGTGTAAGGACAGTCCCACGTAAGCCGACACTGGCAGCACTTCCGTCACAAAAGAAAACAAGCAGCGTAGTAAGGTGACTGAATACAGCTTAAGCATGATAGCAAGGCAAGACCAGAATAATATACAGTAGGATTTGTTGATGCAGGGGTTTTTTGGAGAAGGGATGGGTGCAGTAGTTCTAACAGGACAATAAAAAGCAAATATCCTCACCTGAGGATATTTGCTGAATATAAAAAAAAGCTGTGAATTATGGCCTTTGAGTGTTTTTAGACATTTTAGTCTGGGCCTGATTTCAACACTGAGAGTACATTTATCTTGTAAGGATAGTAAAATCCAAAAAGTAAACAAAACTCTATACATGGAGACAGTATGCATGAGTGCGAGCATGCTGCTCGGCTAAAGGAGATCGAAACGCCACACAAGCTGTGAACGGGTCGAGGGGATTAAGCTAAAATTGAAAAATGCAAATCGGCCAAACAAGAACTTTAAGTAGGAGAAGTGAAACCATGCAACGGTTTTAAACCAGAGAACATGTCACAGTTGTGGCCAAACCCCATCACCGGTGCCTGTAAGATCCCTGGAGCAAGCCAAGGGTTGGGAGGGGAGGGGGTGCAAGCCTCAGCAGTGCAGATTCGTCACCTCAGTCTTCCTTTTCCTTCCCTCTGGATACTCAGTTTCAGCCACTTAGTAGAAGGAGGAGGAGGCGAAGGTATGGAGGAAATACGGAAGAGGGGCAACAGAGATGGGAGGTGGGGGGCAATTAGGGACCACAGCTTGTCTCCAAGGTAAAGTAAAAAAAAATAAAAAAATAAAAGCTCTTCCCTAAATGACATGTCCAGATGGGGGTGGAGGGTGGTGGGAAGAGAGTAAGTTTTAAATCAAAAATAAGAAGCAACCTCGAGTCATCTTGTATGTATTCAACAAGTTGACACAACAATAACATCTGGTTTATACTCACAATGCAGGGAGTGGGTAAAAACTGAGACATTTGAAAAGTTCATAACAACAACAACAACAACAACGTGAAACACGCACACAGTGCAGCTCAGCCTATCGCATGACCGTAAAGCCTCCAGCGTGACAGCGCTTCTGTCTTTGCGTGTTCTCCAATATTGCGCAACACCAGCGCAGCGTTTGGCACATTAAAGGCGCTCAGGACGATTCCCCCCCCCCCCCCCCCCACACACACACACACACACACACACTCCCCACCCTTCCACCGTGATCCGGGCCGGCGATCTGACAGCGACCCGCCGTTATCTGTCAGAGGAAAGAAGCGGGGTTCGGCTCACTCACCGTCCATCTTCTCAGCCTTTATGATCGTTAACGTCGGTTTCATATCGACGGCCGCCGTCATGATCATTAGATCCGCGTAGTTTGAAGAAGGCAAAGAACAAAAACAAAAAACAAAAGAAATAGTAATCTTTCAAGTCTAACAGCTCCAAAAGAGAGGGGGAAAAAAACACTCAACATGTGAGGAGGGATGGGGAATAATCTTCCTCCTTTTTGTTCCACCTAATTCTGTTCTCCTTTTACACCAAAAACGCGACTGAGATTCTTTTACTCTCTTAACTTATCTTGTTCTATCTTTCTCTCTCACACTCACACACACACCCTCCTTTCCTCCTTCTTGCTCACTCACTCCTTCCTCTCTATCTCTAGCCATGGGCGTCGCTTTCTGCGTAGACCCGGAGCGCTCCGGCTGGCTGTGGAGGGGCGGCGTCTGATTGGCTGACGCGCCGAGCGGCTTCTGCGCGTCCCACCAGCCTACAAGGACCTCCTTGGGGTTTTTTTTGTGAGAAAATACTCCTGCTTGAACGTCATCAGCAGCATTTCTCTACTATTCTCGCACATATTTTTTATTTTTTTTTATTTTTTTTTTAAGATTGTAAAGAAAATTAGTCTGCATGTCCTGCCTGTGCATGCAGTAGTCTCTGTCTGGGTACTGCAGCTTCTCCCCACAGGAGAAAAAACTCAATTTAGTTTGCATGTTCTCCCTGTGCATGCTGTAATTTTTCTGTTTACTCCGGCTTCCCTCCAAAAAAACTGTAAAAGTTAAACTGTAAAGTTATTTGTGCTCTCTTATGAAACGGCTGCCTGTTATTTCTGACCCTAAAGACAAAGGCTCTTAAAGATCTTACAATGAAGGGGGCACCTTTTAACCAATTTTTATTTGTACGTTATTATATTCTTGTTAGTAGTTGGGTTTTTTTTCTCTATCTTTACCATTGTGCTCCATTTTTCAAATTACTCTCTATGAGAAATTGCATTTCCCATGTACAATTTACCCATTTGATGTAACCCCCTGCCTCGCTGGTCATAGGGCACCTGCTCACCCTTGCAACCCAACAAGGATGAGCAGGTTGGAAAATGGATGGATTTTAAAGCAAACAGTAAAAAGGTTATTAAACCTGTTTAGTATTTTCATTTACAATGTTAGGAGTTTGACCTTAATATAGCAAATGATAACTGTCACTGCTCTCTGGAACAAATACCAGTTGTAAACGCTGAATAAAAGAAATAACTCTCTTTTTTATTATTTTTATTATTATTATTTAAATGTAACATTGACTCATCGACTTGTCTCAAGAGAATTCTTATTTAAAACTAGACCACGACTTTAAGTAATGGGAAATTGCATGCAAACTGCGAATGGTTGTTCATAGCTCAGCAAGTAGGTGGTTGCTTTTGAACGTAGCATTAGCTGTGGCACCTTCTCCAAAAAACTATGCAGGTGGAATAGGACAGTGTTACTATGAAAATCGGATATAATAAAAGATGTTAAATGTTAAAGACGTGCAGGTTATCAGAAATGATATTTATTCAATCACTAGTATGTAGCATGGGAGTCAGATGTTCATTCTGTTTCATTTTGTCCTGTTTATAAAGTGTCTAAACAACTTTACAGAGTTGTGTTCGTTGGGTTCTGGCCAATTTAAATGTAAATCGTTTTTTATTTATGTAGTGCATTAAACACTAGCCACAGTCCTTAAAAATCTAAATAACCCTTTATACTTGAAATAAATCACAGGGTCTAAGTTACACATAAAATCAATCAAATGAACTCCCAAATACTTTACTTATCCCAAATTGAAATTACTGCTGCATCATTGGCATTCAAAATTGTATGGCAAGATGTAAAAAATTTTTTGTATTGTTATACTTTTGTTTCACCGCCCACAAGCCATGCAGCTCTGGGGAGAGAGCCATATTACTTTGTAAAACTGGAACTTTCCAAAAGTCTCAAAATAGGTGCGAAAATAGCATGGGAGAAATCTAGTAACTCTCCAGTACATTATAGGCGTGAATCATTATATAATGTTGTAAAAAAAAAAAAAAAAAAAAAACAGTCAAAGAATTAACTTGGTT
>JAVLVB010000475.1:4503783-4527880 GCA_032876305.1 Orestias chungarensis
CAAAGGAAAATGTTTTCTGACGTTTTGCAGTATAATTATTGAATTTTGCGCATTCATTTCTAATGAATAATCTGTGATTTCTATTTAAATGGTAACCTAGCAGCTTAGGGTGTAACACCAAATTCCTTATTTGCATGTATTACATTTTTAAACGTCTCCACATGGTGCCTCACTCTTTTTTTGTTCATATTTGCAATGTGTTACAGAAAACTAACCACAATGCAAGCCGTCCAAATGTTTTTCATCTACGTGTCTGACAGCCTGGCAGACAGAGTGATCTGATAAGCAGCCTCTGTTTGGGCCAAGCAGTATTTATCATCCAGCTTCACGGACGGCTAATGTGGTCAGAGGATCAGGGAGGGCAGCTCTGAGAGATATGCATGGAGCGCCGCTATCTTCTATCCAGTTTGTCAGCAAATCAGGAAAGTTAGATACACACGGAAGGAGATTTCTAGATTATGCAAGGATAAAGAAACAAGATAAATCAAACCCAAAATATCTGTTGGTCAATGTTTGTTTAGATCAGCCGACAGCTTGCGTCAGTTTAAAAACTTCAAATTTTTTATCTTACAATTCCCTTCTTCAGAAGCAAAACGTTTTATTTTTGTGCGTGTCTTTTAACCTAATCATGAATATTACAATGTTTCTTTGGCGATATTTATTTAAACATTACCAGCATCTGGGTCATTGTTGAAATAATTTAACACAGATTATTTTTATTATCATTATGTTAATCAGTCAAGTTATGTGATTCACAACCTCTTTTTATCCCGTCAAACTACTTGGAATCCAACTAGCTGTTTTATGGTGATACACAGCTTTGAGAGAGTGACGTTTCACCATCGCTTATGCGCACAACTGACATTGTAGCATACAATTTGATCTCTGGAAAGCTAGACTCCCTAGGTGATTTGTGAAAATGTCTAAAACTTGGCTTAAGTGAGGCAATTTGGTTTGCTTCTTCTTGTGTTTAAGCAATCTCTACTTGTCATTTTTGCATTAATATGTGGATCTCACTATTTTAAGTTTAACAATTAAATTTTTATTTTTTTGTCTACGCTCAAAAATTACAGAAATTATATGAAATACCATTACCGCTACCTGTGCAGTTACAGTATTAAGAATATACAATTTAAAATGCTAATTTTCCTAATTTAAGACTAAGCTGTTATTGTGAGATTGAGATATAAAGACAGGAACTTAGGTGTAAAGTTTAACTTTACTACATCCGTGTTTTGTAAGGTTTTTATGTACCAATAAAGGAATCAATTCCTAAAATGCCCTGTTGTGGTGACAACGCGAACTACAGAAGATGCCAATTAGTTGCAAAGCACTGAAGATACTTTATAGGATGCTAAATATTTCACTACATTAATGTTTGGCTGCATTTTGGGCCCTATGTAGTAATAAGAAAATATTTGCATAGGGACAGACGACAAATTCTTTAACAAATTCTTTAAAAATCCTGCATCTGGGCCAATTTTAACGGGATTACAGTAAGGAATACTGTTTTTTATCCTAAGATTAGTCCACAAGTAGCCGAGTATCAATCAAAACAAATATCTCTGGCACATTTTTTCTTTTTTAAATAAGGACATCATACACAAAAGATTCTTTTACGAGAAAAAAAAAATCCATTCACACGAACGTTTAGGGGCAGTGTAGCACAAAAATAAAAGATATGTCAGCCAATTGGAAGCCTTCGAAACAAACTTGCACCTCAACAGATTGTGGAAGTTGGGCTGCAAAAGGTCATTGAGGCCCTTTTACTTTTATTTTCATTTCAACACAAGACTTGTTTCCAAAAATAACGTGTTTTTCTAAAGCAGGCTGAAATCTTTGAAATAATGGCCTCTTTCTGGATTACAGCATCTTTCATAAACTAATCTAAAAGTAAAAAGGACAAAAGGACAAAGGAAAAAAAGAACATTTTCTAGTCTTCTCCGTGAACAGAATGCTTGCTGTACATTTGGATGCTGTTTATCCTTTCATACAATTGTTCAAACAAACAACTGTGACACCTTTAGGCAAATGAAAATCATGCTCAACTGTTAACCAGGTTGATTTGCTTTTCTTTTCCAATTATGTCACACAAGTAAACAGTGTTTGAGTTACAGCACAAGACATCCGACCTTAGCTATTTGAAAAAGTCTCTTTTAATGATGTGTCACATATTAAGGGAATATTTGTTATCTAGTATGATTTATGAACACAATAATTAATTGACAAGGAGGAGATTTGATTTGATTTTTTGGCTGAGGAATACCTTCTTGAAATTTTACAACTAATTTGTAGCTGCGAGTTTTAATAACTTCTGTTTTGACTCCAGGTCTTTAGGATCAAAGAGTGACTTTAGTGTGAATAGGAAACATAGCACACATTCGACCCGATGCTTTTTCGCTGAAATGTATGCAAATTCAAGGGAACAAAGTCACCAAACTGACTGACACCAAACTGGCGTCACCTTTGACCAAGCAACTGTGATATACAGTCTTCGTAATTTCTAAGGCAAGCCTCACCACCTGAGCCAATTAGGTACTCTGTATCTGCATCCTTCCGTGTTGTCTGTCAGACCAGGGTGGGGTTGCCATTTGCATGTAACCTCAGTCTATTATCCTAATGCGCTGGTGCTTTGCATACAAATGGAGGCATTTATTTTGCCGCTCTTTGGCCTTCACCCTTCAAATGCTCACCTGACAGGAATTCAAATGTCCCAACCTACCGCCATCTCTGACTCTGTGTTCGATTTGCTCATTTTGGAGGCTGAAAAAAGCCTCAGTGCTCCTCCGAACAGATTGGCATCTCTTCCAAAGGAAAGGTGTCTGCCGGCGGAGGTTGTCTGATTGTTTAGTGGCAACGCCAGAGGCCACATGATTTACAGTATTACTTGCTAAATAGGAGCACATGGTGCAGGCTGGTTGTGCAACCCAGGGGGGGAAAAAAGGCTGTCTTTTTCAACAAGTGTTTCCTAATTGTAAACGAACTAATGAGAGATAGTATGTGCGAACGGAAACAGTGCGCAACGCTGGAGGATTAAACTCTTCCGAGAGGGTGTCCAACTTACGCCCTGACGGAATCCAGAGTTGCTAAATGTCCAGGCAGGGGCTTCTGCAAACATTCCTGCAAAGTGAGTTGCCGACACATGAACACACGCACACACACGCACGCACGCGCACACACTCTCAGCCCTCTCTCATTGCGAGCCAGCTGAGTGGTAGGTAGCTATAACACGGAGATAATTTATGACGGTGGTCCTACCGTAGCGCCCAGACGGTCACAGGGGTGAAGGGCTGGGTAGGAAGAAACTGGATCCATGTAGTAACTCATCACGGATGCTGTGGACAGGAGAAGCAGGGCCTGCTGAATGAATCAACATGCAAACGGACGAGGTATCTATCACGCGTTGTTTACACTTGTGTGTGTACAACTATGTGGGATATCATGTGTTTGTGTGTGTTGGGGTCGGGAGGGAGAGAGGTGCAGAAGAAGACTGCTGGGTCTAGACGCTTTAAAATATGCACATATTATATTGGATCTTTATTTAAGGAAGTGATTCCACCCGATACAAGTACAAAAATTCCCATCACACCACCCCTGTCTGTCAGTCTCCCCTTCCTAATATGCTATCACCTCCTTTCATCAGACCCACTTCTCTTTCCTCCTCCTCCTCCTCTTCCTCCTCATAACCCCTTTTTTTTTCTCAGCACCTCTCCTCCTCAACCCGCTCCCCACACATTTCTCACTAAACTAGAAGCAACGCTGCAGGATTAGTATATGGGCAGCAGCATTCTGGAACACATGCAACCCCCCCCCCCCCCTTTTTTTTCATTTATTTTTCTATGTTTTTTCATTCACATTCGAATGTTAAGCAATTTCTCATATCTAGACTGGGTGGCAGCTGCTACCGACTCCAAAGTGTTCAATGCCTGCAGATGTTCAGCAGAGAGAGGGAGATGAACGGAAAAGAATGAATGAGACTCACATCTGCCATTCACACATTCGCCTCACCTTGCATATGTTTTGTAATTATTATTTATTTGAATTTAGGCAATATTATTATTATTATTGTTATTATTATTATTTATTTAAAAATTTTTTTGGGGTGTTAAAAATAAATTCCAAAATAAATCAGGAGTCAAAAATATTCCAACAGAAATCTACAAACAATCTGAAAGTAACGCAATTAGCAGGAAAGCGCGATTATGCATCCAATTCATCAGAGTTCCAGTCGGGAGAAAGTGAGAAACTTTTTTCACAGGCTGCAAACTGGTGACGTTTAGTTTGATACACAAAGTAAATAACACATATGTAAAACCTTTCCACCTACCGATCGCGGTGCGCGGGGAAGTTTTCCTGCAGCGGCTGGACGTGCCGGGCAGCTGGGAGCGACAGCTGAGCGTAGGACCTGCCGGAGATGCTGTACCTGCTCGCAGCGACTCCGGCAGAGGACGGGATATTATGCACGTTTCTAGTCCCTCCCTCAAACCTCACGGCGATTCTCCGCAAATCCCAGTCCCCCCCCCCCACCCCCCCACCCATCTGCATGTGCACGCAGCAGTCTCCGGACTTGGGTGCAGGTGGAATCTCTCACGCACCCTCAGACTGTCGACCGGATGATTGCGCGTCATCCCTGCTGGCTTTCAACAAGTTTGCATATTGTTAAATGTATTTCGAAAGTGAAACCCCTTTTCACAACACAAACAGGATATATTTGAAGCTGAAGGAAGGCGGGTGCACATCAACATGGATCTTCTTTGCCCATCAAGTTTCTGATATCGCCTTGGGTCTAGGAGTGTTGTTAACGAATAATACAACGAGTGCAGGTTGTGTTCTGGATGTGTCTGTGCATGTATTGGCTACTGATACCATGACTTCGCCCTTTTAGATTTTACATCAGGGTCTTGATGGTGTTTTATTTATGTATTTATTTTTTTGCTCCCAAGTCCTGCCAAGTTTGCCAACAATGCAGCCTTGTTATACTAGGAGGCTAAATCACATTTAAAAAGAATGGCATGTGAGCATTATGATAGGGAAAGTTAAGTGGAGGGTAGAAGTACTCTTAAAAAGACGGCTAAGGCTTTTTCTCTTTACGTAAGGGATACTATTGCTGATATCGCCTAGGGTTAGACAATGGCTTAGCACAAGGCATAAGACAATTGTAGCCCATTTTCTGGATAAGTCCTTAAAGATTTTTCTTCCACTTAACTTTCCTATTCTTACATACATCATGCTCTACATCCACTTTCTGTAGCAGCAAGGTTACATGATTACACAGGTATTACTATAAAATGCGTATCCAAACTCCATCATTGGTCTAATTTATCAATTTAAATATTGAGTTTTTGGTTTCCATGTAGCTTTTAGACGTCAGGATCAACCATTTCCCGAATATATTTCTGACAGATATAACTCTGTGTGTAACAAAATTTGAATATATATTTAAATGCATCACTGTGTGTTCCTTTAAGAGGTTTCGGAGGTGACCCAAACATAAAAAAAAATAAGACTTATTAAATAGTTTTCTTTATTTTTGAGCTCAATTTCATTAGACTATCTCTCTGTTGAGTCTAAATGGAAAAACAGCAGGAAAGAGGCAGGACAATGTCACACAGGGGGGGTGTGAGTGTGACAATGCCCGATCTTCCTGTGATTTTGTCTTCCAAAAGTAAATAAATAATGGCAGGTGTATATAAACAAGCCTATATCTTACCATCAAAACTGTTAGTTTGTGAGAGGACATATGAATTCCATTCCGCTGGGAAACTTTCAGGGATATTGATACAGAGGTCGAAGCCAATGTTCAACCTTTTAAATGAAATGGATTCCCCAATGGCCTGTTTCATAAACTAGAATAAAAAACTGTCAACCAACCAAGTTTGAAGTCTTTTTTTTTTTTTTGTATGTGTTGTCCTGGCTTTGTCCTCAAATTCCCAAAAAATCAATCAAAGTAAGTATCATTTGAAGTGTGATGGATGAACAACCCAAACCCATGAAGGATCATTTGCTGCTGCCATCTTGGAGCAACAGGTCATGCCAGTTTCGAAAGCATGAGGGGAACCAACACACCATTTGGCTGTGGGTGGCAACATCATTTTCTTGCTGTTTATAACAACATAACAAGAAAAGAGTAAACAAAACATCGACCTCAAATTCTACACAGTGTACCAGATGCTGCTGGTTTTTTCTATTTATCATACATGGCCGATTATTTTATATCTCCAGCAACAAACAACCGGAGCCTGTGGGCGGTGGCAATGTTGACCACCCTTCTGTGAAATTAGAGGTAAAATTCCATCAGCAGAGCAGAAAATTTTCCCCTCCATTTGATTTGATCGTTGTCGGTGATAAGAGGCCGGCGCTTTATCAGTCCATTTGCTTATTTATCGCTTTATTTGATTATTTTCACGCACCAAGCTTCCCAGTACAGTGCAAAAGCCAATAGCAGAGAACAGTGTGTCTTTCCCCCACTGCCTTCCCCAACCCCCCCACCCAACTTAACACTCAACACTTGTGAGTGATCTGAAACACCTTGTGGCTCTGTGATAATTCCCTGACCCCAGCGAAGCATTTGTTTGAATTAGAAAGTGCACGGTCCAAACCTCCTGACAGCCACTGCTCTTAACAGTAAATCTTGAGTGTGCGGGTAAAGAAGTGTGTGTGCCTGAGAGAAGAGCTCCGGAGACATGAGAAGACGGAGGGTCAAGTCCAAGGTGAGAAGCGTGAAGAAGTGCCATAAGGGGCTCGGTGGCAGGCAGGCTGCATTTTCTCAAGACCCCATCCAAATCCCTATGTGCTCCATCGGCTTCATCACTGCGGGCCCTCAGGGGAACACAGCTGGGCAACACGTCGAGGGCAAAAGGCACGGGCATGACTTATTGCCATGTGGAGAGAAACACATTGGCTTGCATCCCTGTGATGACCAAATTGAATAAAAGCAAAGGCTCAATGTGATCCAGATCTTGAAGCCAGTGCCCCGGCAATGTTGTTTCAATTAGCTGGCTCACCAGGCCAAAAAGGCCCCTGATACACTTCTGCTCCACATGAAGCCACTATCATCACTTTGACGGTTGCCTTTCACCTCGCCATTACGGTGCCTTTTTTTTTTTTTTTTTTTTCTGGCTCGGGTTCTCGCTCCATCTTCTGACAAGGGTTCATGTTTAACATCAAACAGATAGCGAGAGCATAATGTTCCAGCAAGTAAAAGAAAAAAAAGGAGGACCTGCAAGTCTTCAAGTTTTTAAACTTTTTAAAATTTGTTAGAACAAACTTTGTTTTAAAAAAAAAAAAACTCATGTCTAACCCCTCTCATTTAGATTTAGATGCATTTTGAAGGTAAAAGAAGAGACTTTATGATGTACAGCATGAATTTTTTCTCTTTATTTGCACAACTGTTTAAGAACAGGGACGTGCGCATTCACAGTGGAATATAAACCTGCTTGTTTCATGAATTAAAAAGCAATTCTTTTTCAAAGGAGATCCACAGAGCAAATCCTTAGGCAACGGAAAGCTAAACTAACCTGACACAGTGAGGTCATGCAGAATATGGTGTGAGATGAGGGCTGGATGGAAGAGCCTGTTTGTCCCTTTGCTGAACTCCAGCTTTCAAGAGCCAGTGTCCTTTAACTTTCAGATGTATCTCTAACACAGCACACACGGATTAAATAATTACACCGTTGGCATGAATGCTGAAGACGTAGTACGGCCATTTTATATAGATTTGTTGGACCCCCTAGCACTCGAAAAGTATCAAAGTGAGTTGCACATCCATGAGTTAAACCCCAAGTATTATTTTGGAAGTGGTGGGAAATACCAACACTTAATGGTCAGAAGAAGTTAACCAAGAGACTTTGTGAAGAGACATTGCTTAGTGGCAAGTGATCTTTTATGATCTTTTCACATGTATCAAAAATACAGACTGAAAGATGTGCCCAACACTTGCGAAAGAATAAGCTCTTATCATCTAAGAAACAAGAGAAGCATTTGGCTCATGCCAATAATAGCATTGTGCAGTTGTTGCAAAGCAACAAAGTTTTTGGGTGCAGCACCATGATGCAAATTTCTCATCCACAAGATCTCAAATGTATTGATATCTAGTAACTGTGCTGGAGTACAGCGAACTTATTTTCATGTTTATGAATTAAGTATGAGATGAGTGAAGCCTTATGGCACTAAGCATTATTTTACTGATAGTAAACCTAGACATGAATACCTGGGTTGTTGCATTTAAACATCTTCCACCAACAAGAGAGGAAGCTGGGAAAATGTCCCCCCGACATAAAATCACCACCATTAGCTTAAATAGGCATGGATCAATGCTTTCTTGCTTTGTTACATTGAATTCTGACCTTAATTTGTGAATGCTGCAGCTGAGACGCGTCATTACGTTCAATCTTTTTCCCAGTCTGTGACTCCTGTATTGGGCGTCTGCTGCTGTAGCTTATCTGCTTCAAGGTTCAGTGTGTTGTGCATTCAAAGACAGTAATCTACTGTCATATTAAGCCAGCAGGGCACACTATTAATGCTTACTGGATAGTTATGTCTCTAAGACAGTTCTCTGCAAATCTCAATGAAGATTTTGGTATCAACGTTGAGCTTCTGTATTTGATGGGAGGTACATCGTAACCGTCGTCCACCAGGCAAGAGAAACCTAATTTTGCTGCAATTATTGAAACCTTGTAAGGTAAATTGTCAGATTTATTTTCTTCGTGTGCACTCAGAAGTAAAAACCCATCTTTATTTATTGTAATTGACACTGATATCATTAATGTACTTGGGATTCCATTAGATGAGCTTTACACATTTCAAGACGTTTTGAGAACAGAATACGCAGAGATTTTCACATCTGGCTGTTTTTTTCTGTTCTCCCATTAGTTTTATTAAGATGAACTGACCCAACTATTCCCCCCTGCCTGTCTGCTCCACACAGCATCTCCAGACTGTGAGTTCTTTTATCTAATTTTCTCATTTTGGATCTTCCAAAGATAGCGCTGACAGGTGATATTAATGATCTTTTATTAGCATCTGCCTGATTGCTGGAGATTTTCTGGAAGCGCTAGACAGAGGGAAGGAGAAAGAGAGAGGCTGAAAAAAAAATAAGAATATGGAAGTCCTCCGCCCACCATTTCTCACAGGAGATCGCCTCTCTCTTTGATAGCATGCCCGAATCTGTTCCCCCCATAGAAACTGCCCTGCAGATGTTGTTTCTGTATGCCGACTACAAAGAAAGGAGCCCTTTATGAGGCGAACATCTATTTTGGGCCTCAGTGTTTCCGAGCTGTGGTGCTCAGCAAGAGGGTTGCAGGCCTTGTCTTTCTGCTGCCGAAAACTCTGTTTTATTCCATGCCCATGGTATTTTTAGATGAGAGCCTAACTGAGGATGTCATATTTTATGCCAGTATCAATGTTCTGTCACTGCGGTGGGCTTGAAACAGTCCACGTTGTTGTTGGCGTCAAAAGTGAAGGGGGGGATAGTTGGGGTAGTAACCTTGTAGAAGCCTTTGTATAAGGACTGACTGTGTTCAATCACAACTGTTTGTTGACCAAGCCGCCAAAAAAATGAAACGAAAAAAAAAAAATAAAACAGATCAGTGACTTTGTTGCACTGTTGACTGTGAGGCAAAGTTCCTGAGGGCAATATTAGGTCTTGATATTATTTTTAATTAAGGCACCAATCCTTCAGCCAAGTTGTCCAAACAGCTTTAAATGGGCCCTGTAAATCAGACAAACATCCTCGATATGTGATGGGCTGAGAGCGTGCACTATAGCCTCCAGATGGTTTGTGTTTCTTAAATGTTCCACGAGGGATGGTACAGGACTGCTATCCTCTGTTCCTGCCTGCCTCTTGAAGGGAACGAGCTCTTCCAAATCCCATGCCGAGTCGTTGGATCAGTGCCGAGGTCACTCAATCTGCTTCTCCCTTTCTGTGTTGCGTCTTGTCGGTTAGTGGATTTATTTGGGTGCTACGCATGAATTGCACACTTAATCGATAGATCAGTATTAAAGCAACCTTTTTCACCATTTGTCATTTCACAAAATCAAACGTTGCTCTACGTTTAATAGGATTGTATATGATTGAACAACTTAAAGCAGTAAAATATGTTGAATAAAAGTTGAATAATATCAAACTTTATTCATGTTTTTATTTCATTTTATTTAGTAAAAACATGTGAATACTGCAGAATAACTACTGTATATATTAGTCTAAATATGTCAATAATTTCTAGAGTCACACTGTCCAAGAGTTCCCACCGTAAATTGTTTAGATTGTCAACATGTAGGACGTGTAGTCTTAAAAAGGTTTTTATCCTATCATCTTTGCAAAATAGACAAAAACTCAGTTATATAGAATGGAAAATATTCGTAAACAGTAATTTCTAAAATCTTCAAAAAATAGTCATGCTTTTGTTTGGTTCTTTTATGCATGTTGAACTTTAACCTAATACTCTTTTCAACTTACACTTAAAAAGGTAGCTATAACATCACGGATTTCAAGGGCAAATATGTTTTTTTCAAGGCACTCTAAATGTGCCACTTCACATGGAAGAACAGGACATAAAGATGCTGAGTCAAACTTGCCCTGGTGGATAAGCTGCTGGCCTGGTGCCACAGTTCTCCCCTCTTCCTTTCACATAAACATACAGTCAAACAGACTGACCGGCTGTCAGCTTAACCCTACCCCCCACCCCTCACTCCAGTGGCGTCTCCAGCTCCCTATTCCTCTTCATTAGTGTCCCAGAACGAGATGCTTGTAGTGTAATTAGCAGAGAAGCTCCTTCTGAATGCCTGTGTAACACAGACTCTCATTAGAGGAGTGGGAGACGCCGTCTGGAGCTGCAGAGGAGAGGTGGAGGAGCAGGCCTGGGAGGCACGTAGTGCAGAGAGAGAGCAAGAGGGAGGAACCGAAAGACAGATAAAGTAAGAACAATGCATAAAAAGCATAAAAAACAGGGGAATTTTAAAAGTCACACCTCTAACGGTTAACTGACAAGGAAAGTGGTCATTAAATACTTTGTCTCAAAAGAGTTTCTCTCTTTCGTATGTACAGTGGCAACAAAAAGCGTATAAAAAATATTTTACCTTACAAACTTTAAACTGTTTTACAAAGATTTATGTCAATCACCAAACTAAAGTTTGAAAGCTTTGAAAAGCAATGACAGAGAACAACAATCTGACATCTATTGTTGTGTTTATTGTGTGAGTATAAACCAGAGGTGTGTAGTAACTAGTTCCATTAACTAATGTAGCTATAAAAAGTACTTATAAGACTATTTTACTGCACCATAGTTTTCTTGTCTACGTAAGTAGCATTACTTTGAATTAATATTAATCCTACTTGTGTACGGTTTCTAGTTATGCTGTTGGAAAGTAAATGAAAAACCTGAATAGTAAAACCAAACAATGCACCAGACACAGGCAGTCTTGTGGTTTCTCACTGGTTCCACCTATGTCACTAACTCTAATCTATCCTGCCCTGCAATTCCTCACTGCAAGCTCATAGGTTTTTGTCAAACAGCCTTCGAGTTGGCTCTGAATGTTGCCTAACTCAACCCAGCTTATTGACCCATGGCTTAAGGATCTGTTCTGCCTGCTTTGTTGCCCACATGGACTGACTCCACAATGTTTGATGTATGGGCTTTGGATATTGAAATCCACTTCTTCAATTTCCATAGGGAGCTCCGATTATTAGATTAGTGTGTGTAATCTTACTCACTCTGCTATCATAGTTTCACACTTGGTGATGTCATCTTACCCTGTTTCCATTGTACTGTATAGAGGTTTCTCTGTATGATCCTGTGAGTGAAACAATCCCTAGAAAAAACACAGTCTCAATTGATTTACTTTGCTCACAGAGGAATCAAATCTGTTTCTGTCCCAAATGTCTTGCACACCACCTTTATTGAGTAACTGGTAATTTCAGCAGCGCTTCCCGTTTACTCTGCCTATTGCTTGAAATGAGTCTGACCAGGAAGTCATGGTGAAGACACAGTTTCTGTCCATGTTGTACATTCTACAAGTTGTCAACAAAACGTATTTAACATTTTCAGGGTTATGGATGTGAATTTAGGTCCAAGTTGGACAATATCCATTAGAGAGACATTTTGTTTTTATGTGGATTTTAGTATTTTTACCCAAGTTTCTACCTGGTGAGCTCGGGGTGTCACTTGCAGCTCAAATCAATATGCAGTAAATGTCGTATAGTGTTATGTGTAGTACTTTACTGTGTTCTAACATGTATACACAGCATTTAACATTTCACAGAGCACTGTTAAATCCATCATCTGGAAGTATACTGATAGCTGCTTAACTGCAAACCTATCAAAACTTGGCCCTTCAACTAAGCTGACAAGCCCGAGCCCTATGGTAATTCTAAAAGAGCAATATGAAACTCAGATGGGAGGATCTGTCGACTGGAAAAATTCAAGTAATACACCCTACAAACTTGGGCTTTGTGGAATAGTGGAAGAAAGAAGCCATTGTGGAAAAAAAGTCCTGTTTGCTGTGTGACCGAAGTGATGCAGGCAACGCAAGAATGAAAAATGTGCTCTGGTCAGATGAGTACAAAAAACTTAAACATCCTGACTGTGAAACATGGTGGTAACAGTAATAATGATTTGGGTTACTTTTTCAGGGGTGAAGAGAATCTTGGAAGAGTTAATATACTGTAAAGACTAATGGAAACAGGGCAAACTTCCCAAAAAAATCCCAATAGAGGCCTAAAGAGACTTTAGAGACTGGAGCAGAGCCAAACTAATAACAAAAACCTTTGTAAAAATGGTAGTCACAGATGCTCGCTATCTGACTAACCTTTGATGAACTAAAAAAATAAAGACTGTTGCATGAAAATGGACACTGTTTGAAGTGTAAAAGGCCAAAACTCAATTTCTTGCTTTTTAACCCTTGGCCTATTTGGGGCAGTCTTTTGTAAAGTTGTCATTCTTTATTCCCAATGTCACACCAATAAAACATGCTATGAGTACAGACACGGACTCCATGGGATATCTGTAGGGATTCCATGTAAAGAATCCTTAATCTCTTAAAGATTTACAGATTTACTTAACTTAACAGTGTTGATCATTCCATGCACAGTCCATCTGAGCGTATCAGGCAGTAAACAAAAATAAATAAATAAAAACAGGGTGTTCATTACTTCGAGTGCATCCCTCTTGTGTTCACACCGATAACAAAAAGCACTGCTATTAGTAGGCCTGTCGGCTTCGTTCTCTTCACTCAGCCTTTGAGAAGGTGTGGTCACGCCAAAGAGAAAGCCCTTATCAGGGTGATGAGAGGGAAGAGGGAACTGCTGTCAGTAACTGGTTTACAGTGAAATCTGTTTTGTGTCTTGATACTCGTTTTCTTCCCTGTGCAGGCCCACAAAAATGTGACACAGCAAGAAGGTCCTGGTTCTAAATCCAGGGTAGTACCTTTGATGGTGCCGTTTGTATGTTCCACTTGTGAATGCCTGTTTTTTTTTATAGGTTTATCCCATTTGCATCACATGTTACTTGAAGATTCTTCGTTGACATTATGTGAGACTGAAACTTTGGGATTGACTGGCAACCATATATTGACCACTGGTAGATCAGCTTCCTGCAACCCTGACTATGTCACAGCAGGTGCAGAAAATTAATGGATGGATATTTGAAGTGTGCATGTGACAGTCTGAGATCCTAGTCCTTAATTTGTTCCCATTTATTAAA
Organism: Orestias chungarensis; assembly: GCA_032876305.1. NCBI lineage: Eukaryota > Metazoa > Chordata > Actinopteri > Cyprinodontiformes > Cyprinodontidae > Orestias > Orestias chungarensis. The sequence continues at coordinate 4,517,481 of JAVLVB010000475.1, forward strand.
AATGCAAGAAATGTTTACAATCTTGTTAAACTGAATAGAAATTTACCCTTCAGGCCTACAGATATCTTAAAACACTCTCGTAATTGCCAGGGGTCATAAATCTGTGCGCCTTTAGCGGTTTGACTTGAACTGATTTCACCTTTGAAATATTTTGATCTTCTAGGTAAAGCATTCTTTTTTGCACCTCCTGTGACAATATCTGCCTATGAAAGATAACATGAACTAAATGTGTAGATGATAAAAAATATCACCTAAACAATTGTTTGAGAAAAATAATTTAATTAGCAAAAAAAGTCTGCTGTTTTTTTCTTAATGACCTAAAACTATCGTTATACCCTACATATGTGCCTCAAGTTTTTTATGGTTTCAATACATCTCAATATCATAGACCAACACAACCCACCAATTGTATGTCAACATAAAACTGTGTCAAATACTTTGCCTTACTTAGAGCTTTCAGGCTTTTTCTCAGTCAGATTGGATGGACAAATTCTGTGAACATCAATTTCCAAGACTTTCAGCAGATTATACCGTTAATAATACTATATGTAACAGATTGGTTTTCTTTCAAAAGAAAGAAAGCTGCCTGTGTTGATGATGTTCTTCTTAAAGTTCTTTCATTAGGCCATTGTTGTGTAGTGCATTACTTCTAGTTGCCTCGTTCAACCTACCCTGTGGTTCACTGCAACTTTCTTAGAAGTACAATTAGTCTCTTTGCTGCTTCTCCTATTTAAGGCTCTGGTTGTCTTGCCAATCAGATAAAGTATATTACTCCCTCTTAATATGTTCTTTATTTTTTTGTTGAGGAAAAAATGGTTGCACTACATGTTATTTTGTGGTTTCAAAGCAAAAGTGCCTCAGAATAATTGCATTGTATACAATATTTTGTCTTTGATTTGTGAAAAGTTAGCAAAAATATTTAAACACTCAATGCCTGGGTATACTCTAACCTCCTCCCCAAAGACCAGTGCAAATATGCACCGACCCCACCATGACTTTGTGTATTATGGCTAAAAAATGTATGTATGTATGGATGGATGGATGGATGTATGTATGGATGTATGTATGTATGGATGGATGGATGGATGGACATTGCATTTATAATTGTTCTCCACTTTCTATAAATTAACAGTAACATGACTAAATAGAAGAAAAAACTAAAGAGGTATGAATATTTTTTTCAGCATCCTGTGGTTATGTAAACATAGCTTTGGTGAATCTGCTCTCTCAGTTTAGATTTCATCCTGAGCCCTCTCTCTTTCATGAGTTCTTTTATTTGTTAATCTGTTTATTATTCTTATTATTTCTGATCCCGGTCTCTTTGCTGCTCTCTGGCTGATTAGCTTCTGTGTTCCTCTCCATCATTCTCACTCACAGTTTCCTGCTGAGTCCCATTCTGAAACGCTTGCTGCTCCCGCTCATTCACATTCACCCTCCTTCAACCCGCACCCCCATTCCCTGCTCCTTCTCAGCAGAGGAGGGTTATTTTTAGAGCTCCGTTGATGGGTTTAAAGATACTAAGTCCACATTGTGCCATGGATTTTCAGGGAGGAAACAGGCTGCTTCTCTTTTTGCCCTCTTCACCTCCCTTCATTTCCTTCCCTGCTTCCTCTCAAAGACTTTGTCCAAACACCACCCTACGGCAGCACACTTTCACTTTTTCACCATGTCTCAAGTTTTTCTCTAACCAACATTAACAGCCATTGCAACACCATCACCACCACACTCACACCTCCACAGTTATCTTCTTCTCGCCGTTTATCCCCTTCTTTTGCACTCGTCTGGGCAGAAAGTCCATCTTCTGTCTTCAATGGCCTGTCGTCTCTCAGAGTCTCTGTGTGGGAGATGAATTCAAAAAGGCATTTTGAAAAAAAGATGTAAACTTTATTGATGTGGTGAAGTTTAAAATGAAACTAAAACAGATCAGCTCAAGTGACTAGATTGGAACCATAAATAGCACGCAGTGCATACATAGCAAAAGCAGGACGGTTATTGGGTAACAAAATGCAATATGACTGATAAAGCAAAGCCTAAATATTTGCGATGTGAAACGTTTTAAGAATAAGCATGTCATTTTTATGGAAATGTTGGGCTTGTTTCATGGCTCAATTGTGCCCTCTATCAGTGGGCTGCTAAAATGCAAAGGCAGCATTTAAACCTAATAAACAGCAAGAATTAGCATTATGGAAACTGTGGAAAAAAAAAAAAGACAGTTTGATTCGACTTAAGGAAATAAGTTGTACGAATTTTGGTCATACACCCTTTTATTTCAATTTCAGTAACTACCACACAGGCTGAGGTGGTAGTTCGGGCCGCAGAGTGGGAGGGGGGGCTGACACAGCCACCTAGAAGCTTTTGCATCTTACCAGCTGTGTCAAAGAGGCCACAGCATGTGTTAACACTTTACTCCCCAGATAGCCACAGTGACAGCGTCGGCCTGTCTCTTTAAGGAAATGTGTGGAATGCTGAGGTCTGCCCAGGCGTTTGGGGTAGTGCCCTCAGCCATACATAAACACCACCCTTAAAAAAGTGTCTCAGGCTGATTCTGACTCTTGCTTCCAATTCACTCCCCAAATGATTCTCTGCATCCCAGTCTGCTTTTTGTGAACAGGTTTTCTTTATCGTCTCTATGACAAATCCGTCTTTATAGTACACAGCACAGATAATAAGAGACCATGAATAGTTTTGACTTTTAGAATAGCTTCTTAGACCTGATCCCATGACGTTTTATAAAGAGTTTTTAAGTTCAGTTTATAAGGTTATCCGAGAAGTCATAATTGTGCAAAATTTTTGTACAAATAACTTCTGATTCAACACACTTTCTGAATTTACTCTATTTTTCCACTTGACCTGATTAAAGAATAAGAACTTAACCAGTTTTTTGTTTTTTTGCTTTTATAGTATTATTATCTTTGTTTGTTATTTGTTTGTTGTTTTGTTGTTTTTGGTTTCTTTTGTTGTTGTTGTTTGTTTTTTGTAAGAACAGGCATACCAAAGTCTTCAGCTGACTACTTGTATCTGGAGCCAGAGAGCCCTCAAGTGGTGGAAGTTGGCACTAACCTTTCTTGAAAATCAATAGGCAAGTACCCTTTATTAGATCCAGATTTGACCATCTGAAGGCCCAGATGAAGGATTTTTGTATTCTGGTGAGCAGCCCACATTGAGTTCAGCCTGTCAGACATGTCTGGGGGGAGGTTAGACGGGGACTCTGGCCTCAAAGTGAAAGCCTTGAGAATGTGGGGCAGGGTAAACCCTAAACCTAAGAGCTCAACTCAGGCCAAGGAACAACAGTCTTCTTATTGAGCTGGTGGACCAGACTTAAATAAGAGGTGACAGCATATTCATTTCACTCAGTGTTTTCCTTTAAGGGCTTTTTAAATGCCTATGACCGATGAGTAGTCAGTGGATTTATAGTTCAGAGGATGATTTAGGTTTTTTAAATGGCCCTACCTTCCTCATACTTTTCTCTCCCTGATTCCTTCTCACCGCCACAATTTATTTATGAAGGGATGACCTCCATTCTTCAAGAGTGAGATGGTTTAAATGTAAATTGTGTACACAGCATCTTCATGCTAAGAAGACTAGTAGAATGTTCCCAAACTTACAGATAAACCTACTTCTGATAGTGGGTCTGCAAGATCCTTCAATGCCTGATTCAATAAAAATAAAAAAGTTGTCAAATTTTAAATCTGGAGTATTTATCTGGCCCTTTTCCATAATATGGAAATAAATTCAACAGGAATATTTTATGTATATCTATTAGTTATTACGTTGTGATAAGTCAAAATTATTGTTGTGTAGTTACCTACTTTTTCAGGTATATCTGACTTTGACCAACAGGGCTTTGAGCCAAGTTTCCTCATTAAATGATGCAAAAGCTCTTAGATGCATTGAGATCCTTTCAGAAACCGTGCGTATCAAATATGATACATATGGCAATAAAGGGTTAAAAATAAACAGCAATTTATCCATATAGAGGAACCAGTTTGCATTAGAGAAGTCTTCTCCTTGTACTTGATGCATACTGATGTTAATGATAAGTGCTGATTTTCTTACCACCCGATGCCCTTCCCTGATCCCCCAGCTTTCATCTAAGTTTCACCCCTGAGGGCGAAAATACCAAGACCAAGCAGAAATCCTCCACCGGACATTTCAGTGCTGCGCCCCAGACCTGAGTGGCAGTACATCAGGAGGTTTGGGTGGTTACGCCTTTTATTTATAGGTATGCTTTACCTTCATAAATTCTTGCCTCATAAAACGCCCACTTTGCTTTAATTTAATACTTCCCCTTTGCTAATTATCACTGTTCACACAAGTGGGAAGCTGTCCGCACAATGCTTTCTGTAAACTTGTTCGGGCAGACCTACGAACAACATTTTGATAAACTACTGGAAACACAGAAAACCATCAAAGGTCTTACGTATCTCACTTTGTTTCCCTGAATTCCCAGAGATTAAACAGTGGCTTTCCAGACTGACAGAAATCAATGACTTTGGCGCAAAGGCACAATGTAGTGCTTTCTCTCTTTTTTCCTTTCCTATAGTTACATTAGTCAGTGCTTCTGGCCATATCTGTTTGTTACACCTCAGTGATTGAACAGAATCCAACGCAGCACGAAGCCTCTGTTAACAGGATTTCTTAGTAAACAGTGACAAGTTCTTTGACAGTACCTTGCTAAACTGTAGCAAGGAAATGCAAGGGATTATCTTCTCAAAAATAAAGTTATTCTTATGGATCTATATGTTTTCAGCTTTAGTTTTTGAATTGCTTTTATAATAATTCCATGATAAGCTTTTTAACAGGAACATTTTACCGATTATACCTTCACAGAACCTCACCCCGAAAGCTGCAGACTATTACTGTAAGGTAGGAGAACTTCCAGCCTTTTATGCTTTAGGGTTGTGGTTGTTTTCCATTCCCTGTCTGGGTCATAAGTGCTTCAGAGCGTGCATGAAAAGATTTGATATTCTTGCCCTGCCTTCCCTGGTGCCACAGCGTGATTTTCTCCTTCCCCGAGGAGCAAAGAAAAAGGGCTGGAACGAAACAGACCAATCTTCATCTCCAGATGATCTCTCAGTAGCCCCTCAACTAAATAAATAACTCATTACAGTTCAGAGTAAGGAGCTTCATTTACTCCAGGCGATGTAATCACACAAGTCTGCAGGTTGCCCACATCGTTCTCAAATACAAGAGAATTTGGTGAAGTCCCAGATGGTGCTGTTGTGAAACATTAGCATTACAGGGAAGAATGACTGGCAGCTGGCCGTTTGTGGGCAAAATCGCAGATTGGTAGAGAACTTGGCATCAATGTTGATCAGGGTTACATCTTATTTACCAAATAGCACAACGAGAATAAGTATGCAACAATGCTAAAAGCTCCTATGTCAAACTATAAAAGAAAATCCTCACAAAAGCACATTCCACCTCTAATGAAAGATTGGGACACATTTCTGACACAAGGGAGGGCAGTTACTGATAGGAAAATCTAAAGGAACATATTTCTATCCATATGTATAGAGAATATTAAAAAAATACAGTTTATTACATGTTTAAGTATCAATGTAGTATGATAGAATAATGTTTCTGTGAAAGTTACATAAAATATAGAATGAATTTCAAAGGCTACCAAGAGACTGACAGCAACACAAAATATCAGCAGGAATTCCTAGTAAGTACTCTTTAAGTTATATCTGAACATCTGACACTATTCTTTACATGCCTGGATTTGTGAGTAAAATTTAAAGAACGTATTTGTTCCAAAGAGAACAAGCAGGGCTGTCGGAATTCTTCTTAAAACTTGTAGAAGAAAATTTGATGCAACCATTCTTACATATTTGCTTCTCAAATCAAAACCGTATTTTTGTCGCCAAAACAACACTGCACATCCCCCTGACTCCTGGATCCTAGTTTATGCATCCTCTTCTACACAACCCAATAATCATTTATTAGTATTGTTTTGTCTGTTTTTGTTTTGTGAGATTTCGGTCACGAAAACAAAGATAGTCATGGATAAAAGGTTGCTTTTGTGTTGGCAGATCCACATGTTGAGGTTCATCGTGCTATTAAACGTTTGGTAGGCTTTCTTTAAATGAGCTCAAATAGGCCAAAACACACCCTCCACCATTTGTCTACATATTCTCTAGACCTACCTGGAATGTTTGATCACAAAGGTTTGTTATTGTCTTCTTCACCAAAGCACATACCAGTTAAATGCCCATTTTACAAATGTAATATTTGACAAATAGTTTACAGTAAAGGGGCAAAATCAGAAGAAAAAAAAGCTTTGACCTTAATTATCTCCCAACATTTGACTACCATCTGGATTACATCAATGCTTGTCATAGAAACCTGGTTAAATGAAAATGCTATTTCTCAATGTTTTTTTACAGCAAGATGTTTATGGGTCCTCAGACAGCCTATGTGTTGTAAGGAGTAAAATTAGCCCTTCCGTGACATTTTATTTATTAATCAGAGAAAAAAAACTTAACTTAATTAGTTAAAATCAAATGTTTTAAATGAGTCGATTTAAAAAATCTGTACTTCCAATTATTTAGTTATAATAAAATTGTCCTCCAAGAACCGGACAGTTTTAGGACGTTTCCGTTCTTTTGTAATTGTTCCACGGGTTATGTTGTTGTTCTTCCACCATTAAATAATTAAATGTTAGAATTTAAAACTGTATTGTAACACAATGTTTATTAAAAACTACATATTTTGGGGCTTTTTACACAACTATCTAATTTGTATTATTACATTTTTCTGCATCAAGTGAACAAAGCCAGCAGATGTCATTTTTACACTGGTACAGCAACAATTTGTGTTCTAAATATCCTCCTGTTTCAAAACTTCAGAAAGTTTTATTTAGGAAATTATTTGTTGAACCCTAAATTAGTTTCCAGCCAGTGAGAAAGTATGTGGTGTCACTAAAGCTGGCAGAAGCTCAGATGCTGTGCCCTTTCTCATTCCTTAAGTTACGCAGTTGCCGCTCAAATGTGTTAGAAAACTTCTTCCACGGCATCCTGAGGAAGGCAAACACGGCAGGCGCATGAATGCTATTTTTCTGCAAAACGGACGTTGGGATTTCCGTCCATTGTTTCTTGCTGGGAACACCATTATCAGTGTTGTTGTTCCCAATCATCGCATTAGGAAACGGCGCAACAAACAGAAGGTCCATGCACTGATGAAAGGCAAACCTTCGAGCTGACGATCCCACAGTATCACTGTAAAACATATGTGCAATTTTTACTTTCAAGGGTTTTCTTTTGTTCGGTGAGATGTTGCTGCTCTTATTTCTTCTAACTTGGTCTAAATAAACATATATCAGTGGTTGTAACACCAAAAGGTCATACTGTGCGTTTGTTAGGTTAAAAGGATTAGTGAAGCAAATCCTTATTAGAAAAAGTGACCGAATTTCAAGTCGAAACGTTTAAACTGTTTTTCTTAGAGATGACCCAATGCAAGTTTATGCATTTACAGCGGACCCCCGAGCTTCGCTTTGGTTTGCTTTGCATGAAACAGCGACCTTGATGAGGCTATAAAACACCACGGTTGGGCGACTTTCCTCACCGTGAATTGCCCCATATCCTTTGGGGGTTGCGGTGAAAGGGAGCCTCTTGCAAGATGAGGGGAGCAAGTTGAATGAAGGAAATGAAGTTAGTGAAGTGAGTGGGGTCAGATGAGTAGGAAGAGGCAAACTGCACCATAGTGGGTCTTGGTTTGCTTGAATGTTTAACACTGTACAGACGGTAATGGATTTTTGCGCGTGAGCTCTTCGCTCTAATGTTCTAGAAAAAAGTCTTCCAGGACATCAGATTTTTTCTGAATTCTGAATATTTTTGCATACACTTTGGGCCATATTAAAAGCCTCTATTGCAACTGTGGATTCCACAGTTTCCCGGTTTCCAGCGCCAGCGGTTTTCTGTGTGAGTGATGTGCGCCGCCCAGGACGGCCCTCTGTCAGTGGTTACCCAAGCACTTAAGTTTGGTAAAGGGAAAACAACAACCTGAGCGATGACACAGTGTTTATGTCAATTCAAAAATTTTTCAATTAGATAAAATAAAGTTGTATTACAAATCAATTTGTTTTTTATTTTATTTATATTTACGTTGTGTTTGAGACACACCTTTTATTTCTAACTGTCTAATGTGAATTAGAATTAGTGAACTTATTTCAGTTTGCTAAGACGGATCATATTTTACTAAAATTATTCAAATTCGTTCATCTTCACACACTAACCGTGCTACGCATTTAAATAGACTGGAAAAGCTCTGATGATGGTTTGCAATGCATTGTCCTCCTCTGAAGAGTAATTCACAACATTTGACTTGGACAGATTTCTGTGAATGTGTCTTAAGGCAACAGCTCAAAAGAAGAACTTGGATGCATCTTGATTGTGAAGGATCAACGTCACCACACTAGAAAAAAAAATAACAAAGCTAAACTAAATCAGCCACGTTGATGCATGCATGGCTGAAATATCCAGACGACAGAACAGGCTTCATTCTGTTGTTGTTAGCAGTTAAACGCTTAAAACGCATGCTGAGGCTCAGCCGTTGTGCCGAACAGGAAGGAGATGGGCTGTGTGCCTCAGACATCAGTGTGTTTTGGTGTGAATTGTGTGCATCAACCCTCGAACAAAAAGCAATGGACCTTTTATTGTCATTTTTAACTGAAAAAATAAAAAATAAAACGCTGAAAGAGAACAAAGCTATTATTTCAAAAAGCAATATGGAAAGCAAGAATTAAAAAAAAACGAACTCCTGGGAAAAGAGCTTATTTTTCAGAGGCCTTCCCTGTGGCCTGAAGAAACTCTAATCCGGGCCATTTGTAACATTGTGTGGGTGCATTTTGTGTATTTTGATTAGGGCGAGGCCGGTGGATTAAAACAATAAAATAAAGATATCACAAATGAGTGTTTCTTAGATGTATTTAAAAACGCATCAGAAATGTACCCTTTATAATGCAGATGTCCACCCTAGACCGTAATGACACTAAAGCACCAACCAATTAGTTACAAATACAACTACGTTTGTATAATGAAGTGAAAATGAAGGTTTATCTCAGATCTATTCTGGCCCTTAGAAAACACAAGTGAATGTTGTTAATCCTAACATATTGTTGGATTTAGTGTCCTTGCATTCAGACGAAGGAGGCTTGGTGATTCGTTTACAACCCCAGCTTCCCTCATATGAGCACAAGTCTTTCTATTCCTACCTGCAGTAGGTTTGTAGGAGGACTGTTTTTCTTTTCTTGCCACACTTTGCCCCTCTTCCTCAGATCAAATAATAAAGTCATTTCAGTCCAACTGTTGCATTCTTATCTACACGTAACGACTTTACAAATCAGATTTATGAGCCCCATTCTCCCACCTCTTGTCTTCTCTCTTATTTCATGGTTCAGTTGCCACACACCGCAGGCAAAGGGGAGGTTTTCTCTCGCTGCTTATTGGTCGCGACTCTCCGGTCTCAGCAGCATTTTCATTCATGCACCCGGCGCTCCTTCGGTCTCTCTATCCGTAAAGAAAAAAGAAATTATACATACATACATATTTATATCTATTAACTGACTGTCATCGTTGTCGGTGGAAAAACACCCTCTGCTCTGGACGGGTGTCATCATTTCACATTGCAAGAGGATTTTCTTTGAGGAAACAGGAGAGGGAGAAAAAAAAGAGAAGAAAATCGAACTAGAAAGAAAAAGAGGGATCAAACGCAGCAGCGACAGGTGAGTGGCGAGTTTTCCTGGAGCTGTGCGGCGTAAATGCGTAAATGCGCGCTCGGGAGGACGAGAACTCATTTCCGCGTATTTGTTGTTATCGACGCGCTTCAACAGGCTGTGGCTGCGTCTTTGTTGTTGTAGATGATTGTTGGTGTATTTTGTTCGTTATTGTTTTTGTTTTTTTTAGTAGCGAGAATATTTTTTCAATACGGTGAAGTAAAATGTTTCTGAATGTTTATTGCATCAGACTTGTTCAAATTTGGTTTATTACTTTCTCTTTTTTTTTAAGTTTAACTTTGAGTCTCGAAGCTTTTTTTTTTTTTTCATGTTATAGTTAAAAGATGAAAACGAGCAAAAGAAATGTGTCTACGCTGGAAAGCAGTTGAGGTCTTGTATGCAAAGTAAAGACGCCTTCAAATGTAACACTAGAGGGTCCCCGGGCCACGGGGCCGTTATTCACCATCCTGCGCTGCACTAATTGACTGCAGATGCGATGTCGTGTAGGGTCTTTTTTTTTTTATCCTCTGGTAATCGAATGCATTTTTGGATGACCTTCATTTGATCTGCACGAAAAAGTCGCACAGATACCTGAAAATAACATAAAATATATACTGTCCGTTTTTATATATATATATATATATATATATATATATATATATATATATATATATATATATATATA
>JAVLVB010000475.1:4530076-4590867 GCA_032876305.1 Orestias chungarensis
GGGGGGGGGGGGGGGGGGGGGGCGACCTCTGTGTGGTGCACGGTGAGGTTTTTACCCCTCAGAATGAATCATTGTACAGAGCAGGGCTGTTTTTCAATCTTGATAATCAACGTGTTTTTCCAAAGGGCGACGTCTTAATGTTCTGAGAAGTTTTTGAATAAAAGGTTCTTTTCATCCAACCGCAACGTTTGCGCCACCTCTGAGAGACATTGCTTTTCAGGGCTCAGAACAATTCCCGATTTGTTAAGAAAGAGAGAGAGAGAGAGAGAGAGAGAGGGAGAGAGAAAGAGAAAGAGAGATATTTTAATAGCAGGGAATGTTTAAACAGAAAATATGAGCCTAAACGACTCGGTCTCCAAGAGGCGCAGGAAGAGGGGATTACGAGTCACTTCTGCGTGGTGCGTCGTTTTCGCAATTTGTTGTGGAAATGCAGCCTGAAAACTATTTCCTTTGTTTTTTTTCCCCCCTTGACCTTTCCCTATCTATAAATCCCGGGGTTAAACGCAAATGCTCACAATCGTGCAGGCAGACGCTTGCTTGCATGCATGGATGCGGCGAAACCTAGAAGAAGTATCCCGCGTCGTTCAAGCGGATCCGAAGGGCCCCGGCATTTGGTTCTGTTTGGTTAAGCCCAGGCGAGACTGGAACTCTCCAATAAAAATAAATCTCAAATTAATTATGGCCCAGAGCGAGGGGCCAGACATTTCGTGCTTCTATGTGCAGCAGATTCCAGCCCCCCCCCCCCCCCCCTTTTTCTCTTTGGCCCTCAGTATTTTGACTCGGGTAAAGTCTGCACATGTAATAAACAGGAGTAAGAGCTGGTTCGTGTGGAATGAGCGTGCCTCAAGATAGGAATTCTAAATAATCGTATGTATGTCACCATGTTAAACATTTCTAAAAGTGGTTATAAATATGTAACAACTAAAAAAAACGGGGCTCCATATAACAGAGGCAAGAAACAACACTTTATAACAATGCTTGGAAAGTGGATCTAACTTCAGTAAAATCATAATATTAATAATAAATGAATTTATTTTAAAAAACACAGTGCCCACTTTCCAGTGATTCCATATCTAACCACAGACATGCGTTTAAAAAGAAACGATGGGTGCGCGACAATCGCACCGCTGCTCACCAAAGTGTCCGCCCACCCCTGGCTTGCTGCCTCAGCGCTGAGACAGAGGAGCTACTGGCTGGTGGTGTAAGAAGAAATGTCTGGCTGTCTAAGTTCCAGCGTCAAAGCCAGATGTTCTGTGGTTGACTGTGTAAGCCGACTCGCATCTGTTTATTGGCCTTCTAAAATGCTTGTTACCACTTTATTCATTATGATCTTGGGAGTTCTTGCTCCCTCTTGTCTTTTTGATAAGATTTATGAATGAGATGATGCGCAATCTTGTAAAACACAGGAGTTTGTTTGTTTTATCCTCTTGGTTACAGGTTGGTGAGATTTGGTATAACAGGAAAACAATGTTTTGCGAGGTGCAACAAGGTGATATGTGGTGCTCAAATGTTTGTAATGTTGGCACGAAGAGTGTATGTGGGGTTCATTTGACATTTTCTTGAATATTTTGATGTCATTCTAAAATGTTAAATTGGAGACACCTGGTATGATTTCATTTTAGACCCATATATTCAAAATTTAGGAAAGTAATGAACAACCTCCATGATGAGGGAATAAGACAAACATAGAAAAAATGTCAAATAATGCAAAAACAAAATGTGGAAAATTAAGTGGAAGGAAAAGGGAGCAACAGGAAAGACATTTGTTTTCTTTTTCTGCAAATCTGAAACTCTGTCTTTCAGTGGCCGTGATTATGGAAATTATCAGAAACAATTTTTAGGCTTTAATAAATCCCCATATGAAAGTGATGTGTCCACAATACATCTGTGTTTTCAGTTTTTGAATTAATACGTGAATATGTGTCAACATGTGTCATAATCAAGGTATTTATTTAATTAAAATAACAATGCATGATCTTGTTGCTCTTTTAAAGGATAAAGGCAACTATTATTTCAACAACCAGTCAAATAAATTGCATTTTAAGTAATATAGTAATATTAATTTTCTGAAGCAAATCTACAGAACCAACACCTGCTACGAATACAATAGACCCCCTATTGTACCCCTCTTTTTTGTTTTTTAACAGTATACCAAAACCAAAGCCACTCTAAAGTGATAAGAACGCTTTGGAACTAATTGGGACTCCGGCCGGCTTGAGAGCCAAAACTCTCGTAATCCACAGCTTTTTCGAATTCACAACAGACTTTGTGCACATTGTTGATATTTTTCATATTCTGCTGTTTCAGTTTGAGCATGGGGCACATTTTCAGGTTACCTGTAGTTCCAAAAGTATTTTCCTCTTTTTTTTCCGACTTTTTAAAACTTTGCTCAATCTTACTTACTGAATTTTATGTAAAGCATTAAGAATTAACTTAGTCGTAGAGCTGTAGCACTGGGGCTCAGTCAACCTTGATCCAGCTGTAAAACTATTCAAGCAAGTTGATATTACCTCATTAATAAATCAAGCTATCTGTTTGTAGCCCCCCACCCACACTTGTTACAGTGTTGTAATAATCATCATCATTATTCAATATTCTGTTTTTATGCATTACACTGCTTTTTTATAAACTACCAGTTTCCCTAAAACACCATGATGCAAAAAACCCTCCAGAAGTCTGGAATTTAAAGAAAAAAACAAAAGAAAAGAAAGCAAGATGGTCACTAAAGAGTTAAACAAGGTGTCTCCCTTAATTACTCGAGTCAGAGCTAGCCTCAGGCAGGAGAAGCCTTGACCCTTAGCAGGATCCAGATGTGGAGGTTCCAAGGGTGGGGGCCCATGCCGTCCCGCCAGACCCCCAAGTGAAGTGCAGACAGGCCGGCCCTGCAGCCAGGCGCAGGCTCTGTGTGAGTCTGAGAGGCCGCTTCCCCAAAAGGCATGCTGCAAAAAAAAAAAAATTCTTATCATGGTTGAATCAAAATACGTTCCTGAGCATTAGGAAACAACGTGCGCTTGGTTTTGTCCAACGAAAAGTCTGGTTACCCCAACCCTAAATAGATCCCAATTATCTGTACGTTTTGATTTTGATCTACTGAAATATAACAATCTGATTTAATTTTTAAACTCTGCTGACATGGCCCTTAATTAATCTCAGGACAAAGTGGCTTTCCAGGCTCCCTTTTCCAAAATACGCGCTAAAATTGCGCTAAAATTGATGAGAGCAATTTCACTGCAGAGATTAGCAGCAGAGTAAGGGGGGGATTCCTTAATGTGAATAATTACTTACTAACTAAATAACTAAATGAATGTTTAAACCAAAAAAAAAAAAAAAAAAATTTTTTTTTTTTTTTTTTTTTTTTTTTTTTTTTTTTTTTTGCTCTCTCTTCCTCCACAGGACGCAGCTAGTTTAGACTTTTAGCCTGGGAAGGACTTTACAGCTCCGTTGTCTAAAGAAAAAAGATCTGATCACATAAAAAAAAGTGAAAATCCTGCCATAGCTGTCTCTTCAGCTTTGATTTAGAGCTCCGTTGGCACAGAGGGAAACATCTGTCCACTCACATGGATGAAATGCATTACTTCCACTATAAAATCCAGAAAACAGCACAAAAAAAAAAAAAAGAAGAATATTCTTGATTTACTGTGGGATAAAGGCATGGACAGATGTGAGGTTTGATATGAAGAAAAAAAAAAAGAAAAAGAAAAAAGAGCACTAAAACACGACATTACATACATATTCATTCTAAAACTTCAAACACAACAACCAAATAATGATGATGATAATAATAATAATAATAATAATAATAACATAAAATAATAATAATAATAATAATAATGGAGAGCGTCTCTCATAGCAGCTGTGACATTAAAACACAAAGCGCTCCAGAACATCCTGGAACTATTTCCCTACAGCACAAAAAATAAATAAAAAAATACTCAATTGTTTTCCGCGCTTATCTCTCTGCGACAGTATCCTGCCTTTTTTTTGGGGGGGTGGGGGGGGGGTTGCGCAGGCAGGGGCTTTTCGATGACACTTCCCTCTCAAAAAAAAAAAAAACACCTTCTCAACGGCGGTGACTTCACTTCCCAAATTTAGAGGAAAGCAAAAAGTCAATCCAGCAAAGGAAGGACGCAGCGAGAGAGAAAGAGAGAGAGAGAAAAGAGTTTCTTTTTCTCTCCGCCACATAGTTACCAGGGGGCGGGAGGGGAGGGGGGGGGGCACTAGAATGAACTCAGGAGCGTGACATGTTTGGGATAACGTCGGGATCCGCTGAAAACTGGGCAAAATGGACGGAACTATTAAGGTAAGGGAGGACGGGGTGTAAGGGGTTTGTGGGGAGACCGCTTTTTTTTTTTCTTTTGCGCAGTTGCGCCTCCTTTTTTTTTTTTTTTTTTTTTTTTTTAGAGAGAGAGCAAAGCAACGGATTTGAAAAGCTTCTCTTGTCCTGGTCTGTGAGCTGGAACCTCCGATCCGACGACGATGAGGTTTTCTCTTCTTTCTTGCTCTTTTATTTTTTTATTTTTTTAACCTAATAACCGCTTTCGAGGAGGATAATACTTACGCGCTGGAGTGGATTAAGATCATCGGGGCGAAACAAAACGTCTCAAACGAGACCAGAAAACCCGCTTGCGCTTCTTTTGTATCTGATGTAACATCCACGAACGTCAGAATTGAGGCTGAGAAGATTCCTGGATGCGGCAGCTTTGACGCGATGCTGCTGAGCTGCGTAAAACATGGTACCCGGAGTTTGGGATGGTGTCTGGAAATCCACCCAAATCCACCGCGCCTCTTTGCGCACATAGAGCTTCACCGGGGTCGCTGGAAAGGGAAAGCTGTCACTTAGTCACTTTGCTTCACAATGATACCTCTGCTTGCTCCTTAATTAGTTTTTTTGGGTTGTTAAAACGTTCGCTGTTAGTGGCACAGCGCTGGTGTGCGTTAACGCCACTATACTGGCTGCCTGAGACTGGAATTCCAGATGCATCATGGCTGCAGCCTCCAGTCCAGATGTTGAAGTCCCCAGTTACACGCGCTAAGCCTGCAGAGCCTATTTACTCTTGTTGCGTCTGAGAGGAGATGTTTTTGTTGTTGTTTTTTTTTTTATTCTTGGAAATTTAAAGTACCTCGTTTGTGGTCATTGGGTGTGGTGTGATTTATTTATTTTTTCTGGGAAGAGTAAAAGACTGGGAATGGGAGAGGAGGAAAATAGCCATGGGGATCCCATCATTTATCGCTCATCGGTTTGTGTTGAGCAGCATTTGTGACATTGAGATTGTTATCAAAGAAATAAATAAAAAAAATGGAAGAGTGATAAGCGCAATCATACTTGGATGACTGGGTGTAGATGAAGTTAACTGTTGGGTAGGTTCATGTTCGTAGAGAAAAAAAAGGGTGGAGGTGGTGGTGGGGAGGGAGGGGAGGTTGCTCTCTTGCCACTAGAGTTTCCTGCTCTACACAATCTTTCCTGACAGGTTTCCTCTTCCTTCTTAAACAAAGGAGAGGAATGCCCCCCATATAGCCTCCCCCACCCTTTGGGTGGCTCCTGTTCACTTTTTTTTGTGCATGTGTGTGTGTTTGTGTGTGTTTGAGGAGTTTAAACAGAATCACTTCTTGTCTGGATGTGGAGTTATTTAATGTATTATCCAGGCCCAATGCGTTTAGGACCACCTGCAAAACCCTGAGCCAGAGTGACCAGGCTGTTGTAAACTGAACCTGGGTGGCTCCCAGCAGGTGTCACACTCACACACAATGCTTATTATGGAATTTGACTATGAGCTGCAATGATTGATCTGTTGTTTTTTTTGTTTTTTTTTCCCTCCCACCTTTTTGTCCAGGAAACAACAAATAGATTTTTTTTTTCTGGCAATACTAAAAATATTTTTTTTCTTTCTGTTCTGGAGCTTTATGCCACATGTTATCTTTGGGAGGAGGCAGCTTTTAGATGTTTAGATGTTCTAGTAGAGATTGGAAAGCAATTAACAATTTTGGAGAGATGTGCTAAAGTCGCAGCTTCTCAGTTCCTATGCTGCTTTCACAAGCTGGGCTACATGACTGCTGAACTGATGTTATTTTATAACAAATGCACGCTTGTCGTTGAGGACCTGTTCCTGTTTTTGTTTTGTTGTCCTGCTTGTACGCGTTAAAGCCATGCCTTAGAGACACACTTTCCACACTGAATTACCTCTGTGCTACGATGGCAACTCAGTTAACGTTTTTCTTTTTTTGTACTGCAAAAATGTTTGAGCGTGTTGTGGTGCTGGATGAAAATGGTGCTCATGATATACTCAAACTTGCCTAAGGCGATACCCAGAACGTATCTTGCCTTCAGTGCATCGCCGTTAAGGTAAAATAGTCACCGACGTCTCAGATAACAATGTGTTGTTTTACTTTTCAGCATATTCTAAATATCCTGACAATGACTATGTGGGCCCCGTATAGATTATAATTTGATTGGCATTAGTCTCCGTTGCATGTAACTTATTTGGGCTAACACAATGCAACGCATATAAATAAAACCAGTTGGTTTTTACAGTATGTACTTACAAACCTTATTGTGGTTAGTCTAGTTACTTATTTGAATTTGTATGAAAATAAGAATGCAAACAAACAGTCTCATTTCAAAAGCAAACAACATGGTTACATCTAAGCCTCTGTCATATTAAGACCTGACACTTGCTTGTGTCTAGATGATGTACAGCCTCAAATATACAAAAGTACATACATCCAAGTTAGCTGTTGCAAATTCTAGGCCTTTTAGGTTTTCCGAAACAATCCTTTTTGCGGAAATCCTTTTTAGCTGTGAAATGATGCCTTCTATAGCATTATCTTTAGTTTTAACCTGCTTGTGTCACGAGTTATGCTACTTCTCTGTATTTTACTTATAGTCCAGAGCAAGGCAATGTAGCTCTTAGACTCTAATAGTATCTACTACTATTAGGTGACTGGAGTTATTCTGGTTCAATGCTTAACAATGTATTATATTTAATGCCTGAATCAGAACCAAAAATCAATTGAATAAAAGTGTAATACAAAGGATAATATTTATTTATATTATTTTGAAACTTTTTAATATTTCCAGTACTATACTATACTATACTATACTACACTACTATATTCACTACTTTGCATAAAAGTTTAAATAAGAACATAAATTAATCGATATGCAAATGTTTAAGTCAATGGGTCTTAATTGTTTCATTTACAACCACTTTAATTAGGGAGGTATGAAAATGAAATGTGTAGATATGAGAGTAACTGAAAGGCACAATAGATGAATACATTGCATACATTGTTAGCTTAAAACGTTTTATTATTTCATCATTCAGCGCCTGGCCTGAAGGTTCAGGTTACAGTGTGCGGTTTTAATCTCACTGGTTTCAAATGTCTCTCTTATTTGTTTTCTGTATCATATTCCAACGAATGAAAACATGTTTAAGTGATGTGTCGTGTTTCTTTTCGGGGGGCCCTTGTCATTTGTAAAAGCTTGACCCAATGACACATTTCACAAATTATCTCCTGACAGTGTGGGGCAAACTGAAAAAAACAACAAAAAATGCGTAACTGCCTCTAAGTTTCGCAAGTAGCGAGTGTGTGTCCTTTAGAGATACTGGAGTAATCAGAATAGCGTTGTTGTTTCAGCTTTCTACAGTTGCAAGGGGTTGCGTCTATTTAAGAGAAATAGAAGGCCTGTTGCAATCTTGATAAGCACAAACCACTTGCCAATCATGGCTCCAATTGCGTGGGCTGATATGTCAGTGTAAATATAACATGCACAAAGTGAAAATAGTTAGCAAAGTCCTTATCAAGCTGTTAGAAGACATTCCCTCACTCCTTTGAGCTTATCATCTGCAGACTAGCTGCTTTGCTCTGCTCAGATAGTGAGTCCTGGTGTCTGAGCTCTGACCAATAACGATTGTCAGATGAAATCACGGAGAAAAACTTTCTTTTTTTATTTTTCCTGGCAGGTGGTTACATAAACGTCTCTTTTTTAAAATCCACTAATCAAATGTAGCTTTACTTGTAAAAGAATGTTAAAAAAGAAATTAATTTGTACCTTAGATCATTGGTAAGTTGTCCACGCTATCAGTAAAATCCAGAATCTGTAATGATTGATTTCATACTTGTTTAAAATATGGATCACGTGCTCATTAGTTGTTATACATTTAATTTAATTAGTACCACTGACAAAGGCATGTAGACTGATATTTTTGTATGTTATCTGGCATATTATGTACCCACTGTACACAATTGAAGAATCCTTAAATGAGAAACGAGGTACTTTATGTTCTGTTGTGGAAAGAGTTAAAGCATCCCATTCACATTTTTAAATGTGGAAAACCCCAGAGTTTTGTGAATCGTGACTTTGCTTTCATAAAGGTTTTACAGAACCGAACGGCTGCACGTTATGAAATAATGCATTTCAAGTCCCTTCTTTCCCCCTGAAGCAGCTATGTGGCATGCTGGAATGAAAAAAAAAAAAAAAAAGTTCTGTCCTCTGGGATCAGACACGTCTCCGTCTTTGCTGTGCCATCAGATCCGATCAGATCCAGATGTGCACCAGAACCGAACCTAATCCTCAGAGTCATATTGTTATGATTTTATATAATAAGTGTGCTCTATTGTTTTTTTATTATTATTATCTAATATAACTCTTTAAAAAAATGTAAATTATGTATTATAATGCACAAATTAGTGACGGTGAAGATTCACGTCCTTTTAAAACAGTGACATGTTTAAATCAGACCCATCGACCACAGAGTCTGTGTTTTGCTTTAAAGACATTACGCAAGTAGCACGTCTAAACCACACAATAACTTGGCCGGCTCTGCGAGTTTCTGCGTTTGTTTTCTTTAATAAACTGACATTGCTCCAGCAGCGCCAAAGCACAGGGGTCAGTGTAGCTGTGACCCCTCCCCTCCTGCTTCTGTTGAGTCTTCAACAGAAGCAGGAGGGAAGCCCGATGTTCAGACACAACGCACAAAGTCAGGCTCAAGGGGGGATATGGAGGTCCGGACAAATCTAGAAAATAGGACAATCATCATGTGACGAACCAATTTTCATAGAAGGAAGTGAGGTTAGAGAATCATCACAGTTGAGTAGAATGCTGTTTTTCTTGCAGTGCTATCTGAAGGAATTTGCTGATTAATACTTACGGTACTTACCAAAAATGGAATCTGAGCGGAGCAAGACTCGTGTAGCATCTTATCTCACAGCTTTGTGAGCCTGATTGAAGTCGACTTAACATCAACAGGAAGCTAGAGCCCTACAAGAGCTGTATACACAAACTACAGGGGATCCCAGACTGTGATATGACTCATAAGTACACATAATTGGTGTAAACACAAATACACAAGAGATTGGAAATTTAACCTCACTGTGGCAGGGAATGGTCTTAAATTGTTGTTCCATATATATTTTGTAGCTATTGTCAATGTCAGAGCATACAACTGATATTGTGTACCTATCCAAAGATGGTCCAATAAAACTGAATACTTTTCATTCGTTTATGTCATCCATATTGGAGATTTCTTACTTTGACTACTACATGAATACTTTTGGTAGGCTTTCCATAAAGGATTCTGACTAACTGGTGAAAGTTTTGATGTAATACCACTACTACTTTTATTATGTATCATTGTATTCAATAAATTTATGTTTTGTTGTAATTGAAATCTAAAATGAGAAATAAAAACATGCAATGTTTGTCTGCCCACATTCACAGGAGGCACTATCAGTGGTGAGTGAAGACCAGTCCTTATTTGAACCTCCATACGCTGCTGCTGCTGCCCCTCTCCCCAAAACAGACATGACTGCGTCTGGCACACAGGACTATGGTCAGACCCACAAAATCAACCCTTTGCCCCCACAGCAGGAGTGGATCAACCAGCCTGTGCGGGTCAACGTCAAAAGAGAATATGAGCACATGAACGGATCCAGGTACGATTACAGGCACTCTCTGTGCCTCTGAGAACTCAGTATTTGATCAAGAATCAGACACATCTGGGCTTCAGCTATATGGTCATTTTACAGCTTTTTATCTCCGACATACTCGGCTGAGAAAGTTTACACCTTTAATGTTTGACACCACACTTAATTGCAAGAAAGGAACTCAACAGCACCCAGTTTATCTACAGATAATGATTCAGCAACTCCATTTTTGATTTTATGTTCTGTACAGCAGGGAATCTCCTGTGGACTGCAGTGTGGGCAAATGTAATAAGCTGGTTGGTGCCAATGACACATCACAGATGACCTATGGGAGCTACATGGATGAGAAGAGCGCTCCTCCCCCCAACATGACCACCAACGAGCGGAGAGTCATCGTACCTGCAGGTAGGCAAAGGGGCCACTTTACTAGTTTAAGGGGCCATGAATTTGTTTAAGGGTTAGTTATGTTATCAAGGTAAACATGAATTAATTCATGCAGATACCTATGACCAGAAGAAAACAACCCTTCAGTACTGTTATAATTCATTTTGCATCTTAAATTCAAGTTGTTGTAGTCATTTCCTAGCGGTATTTGGTAGTTTGGTTACACAACTGACCAGAACTGAAAGGAAACTTTGTAAATAATTCATTTGAGGGTTTGTTGGTGTCTGTTAGTCTTTTAGGAGCTCCACTTGACACTAGTCTTTACTGAAAAAAAAAGTACATTTCAGAAAGGCAGCAATACCTTGCTTAAGAAAGTGTGTTAAATGTTTAAGATATGTCTGGTTTGCCAACAATAATTTTATCTTAATCTCTAATTTAATAACCATGTCAGATATAGCACAAAGGTTAAAGTACTTTAGTACAACACTTTACTATACACGTAATATAATTGGAAAAAAAGGACCAGCTTTAGCTCATTTTACTTGAAAAGAAAATCAAAAAAATTGTCAGTAACCTAATGATACTTACCCACAAAAATAAACAGCAGAAAAAAAAGTATAATTATCAAGAAATAATTCAAAAATTCCTAAACAAAGATTATGTTATTTTGTATTACACATTCTCTACCTATCAAGAAAAAAAAGATAGTAGTGAATAATTTAGATCAATGTAGAATTTGAAATGCACTTTATCGAAAACTGCACAATTTTACCCCTTCGCTAAATTGTACCTTTGCTGTCATGTTCATTTCGTACCTGCCTTTTTTTGGATGCAGAATTGTTTGTTCCCTTTTCTTCCATTGCATTATACATTGTGCAGCGAAGAAATGTGGGTATGTGACTGCAATACGTCGTATCTTTGCGTTGCTTTGATTGGTCATATTTCATCTGACTGAACTGGCCTAAAAGAGAGTAAGAAACCCAAAATAAATTGGAATTGAAGCAATTTTACAAACTATTACAAAAATAACTATGAATGAGATTAGATATTGTACTTTTTTTCATATTGTGTTGGAAATACTAAAATACTTGCAAAGACAAAAAAAAACAACAATATGGCTTTTTGTACATTTGCATGCAATGCTTTTATTGGTACAAAATTAGAGTAGGAAGAGAAAAAAGCGCAATAGCTCAATAGGCAAGGCAAGTTTATTTGTGTAGCACATTTTCGTGTACAAGACAATTCAAAGTGCTCTACATAGGGCTCAGCTCATTCTTAAAATACTACAGTATAAATAACAACAAACGGAAGTTCTGAGATATAGATGCTGTGCTCTTATAGACCTCCTGCTGGCCTGGAGCCACTAAGCAGAGGCAAAGTCAGCTTTGTTTCAGACATGCTCTGTTTAAAATGTTCACCGTTGTCTTCCTTGTGCGTTTACCGCTAAGCCTCCTTTAGACAATAAGCTTTCGCTCTCTGCTGCTGTCCTCCATCAGACCCATCACTGTGGTCCCAGGACCACGTGCGCCAGTGGCTGGAGTGGGCCATCAAGGAGTATGGACTGCTAGAAATTGACACGTCGATGTTTCAAAACACGGACGGCAAAGAGCTCTGCAAGATGAGCAAAGACGACTTCCTCCGGCTAACCACCATGTACAACGCAGAAGTGCTTCTGTCTCATCTCAGTTACCTCAGGGAAAGTAAGTCTGCTTCGTGCGTGAATACATTTTGTGAGAAAAGCCGAAAACTAGAGAGAACAGAAACATCAACACGAACATGGTATAGTGGTAGTTATCTGCTTACTGGAACAAACATTATTGTTTGATGGACTGATAAACAACCAAGTGGAAAACCTTGCAGCCTTAAAACGAAAGTCAATGGGTTAGTTTTATTTTCAGCTTTGTTTTTTTTTTCTGATCTTCTGGATAGAGGGTCAGAATAAAAAAATGTGGTTTTATTTTATGTAGCTGGCAATCTATAAGCCGACAACGAACAAATACGATAGCTTTCACTAAAGCTTATCCGGCAGAAGGGTAACCGGTCTGTAGCAGAAATATGGAAACCTTTCCCCCTATTGAAGATGGCCCTCAACTACATCCACCCTACATCCTCCCCCGACTACACTTTGCAGCCACTTTATTCCACATGGTCCAAGAAAAAAGATGAAGCCCAGGTGTATTGCCTCGGGAAAGCGTGTTTAGCACAGCAAAGAACATTGATCTGGACTTTTCAGTGGGGGTAAATAAAAATGAGCCCCCTACCTTTGAAGAGTTCCTTGTTGTAATCCAGCTTTATATGTTTCTTTGGAAAGGCGGAATCCGTTTTCTGGAGCTATATGCAAATGACATTTTAATATAAGACGTAACATCTGGGGTGGCTGCGGTCTGAATGTACATTAGTTTGTAGCTCAGACTTCCATATTTTCTCTGGAAATTGTGAGTTTTTTTTTTTTGGGGGGGGGGTTCTGCTGGTACAGAATATCATGACAGAATGTTGGGTGGGGGAATTTACTAGCTTAACTATATTTAACATTTTTCTTTTAAAATTTGCTATTGACCTTGATGTGATGTAATGGGAAATATATTTTTGGCTGTCAATGGTTTTCTCTATGTAGAGAGTCCGGGCAGAGTGAGAGAGAGATGCCTACCGTCTGTATAACGGCGTCATTGTAAAATACTGCTGCGGGTGGGTCTGTCTGAATGCTACTGGGCACACACAGTAAGGCAGTTTTCATAATGGCCACTGACTGCAGGATTTAGACACAAGCTTTGGGTTGCTGCATTGCGAACCTGCCCATCACTGCCCTTTTTTTTTATTTACACTTTGTGTGTTTTGGACGGAGAAGGGATGTCTTGGGGCTCCTGCTCACTTTCCAGTTGAAAATTGCCCTGGACACATTTCTTCATGTGAAAATAATGTATTCTCCCCAGTCTGGACTAAAAGAACTAATTTGGAGATCAAAATACTGTAAACCTTTTTTTTACCATTTCGAGTCTAAAGAGCTGAAAAGGAAACATGTTAAGAAATTAATGTCTTACAAGGACCAAAAGCGAGAACAAGATCCTTATTTCCATTTGTCCTCCGTAGCAAACATAAACAAAATGTTAACTGAGCTTCATCCATAAAATAGTCCCTGGCTTTGATCATGAGACTTTGAGCTCGGACAAGGTTTCAAAATGTTCAAGGGGGGGAAAAAAAGGGAAAAGGCAAATCCAAACTCTGGAAATATCCGTGATTGTTGGTCGTGGGTGTCAAACTCTACCAATTTTGTGTCTGAGCCATGTGTACATTCGGTGAAGGTTTTTTGAACTTCTGATTAGCATTCTTCTCCTTTATTAGCTGTGTCATAACCAAACCTTCCTGCCACGTCATGCGTAGGACCGTTCAAAACACTCATGCTGATTTGACCACGGGCACGAGCTGAACATCTGTCTGGCTACCCAGCTGATTGCAACAAACAAGGCTTGTTGGCCGAGTATTATATTGGCTTCATTATTGGTAACTTATTTAGATTTTTATAAGCGCCGCCCGCCCACACCCCCAATGTGCTTTCAATTTCGAATGCAATTTGAGAATTTGTTCAAATTAGTCTGTCAGGGAGGGACCATGGACTGTTTGCTTTATCGCACCCATGTAGGTCGGTTTGATACCACATGTGCTGGAAGCAGAGCAGAGCAGTAAACCTCAGACAGCAAGAGACTGGATCTTCTGTCAAGTAGTGAAAGGCGGCGGGGGCTGGAGGGGGTTAGAGCGGAGAAACCAGATGGGACCACAAAGAAGAAAACTGAAAATTGATTTGCTGTAATTATGAAGGAACATCACAAACTAAATAAGGGAGCAACTCAACATAGTTAGATCGTACAGAAAATCCATGGCAGTTAAATAGGAAAACTGAAAAATGACTATTTTCTTTGTGTGGAATTGAGTTGAGAAGCCAGTGGAGAGTAGCAATAGCTCTGTTTACCAGCTGTCGCCATTGGTTGTGTGCCTGGATGGATTTACAGCAACGGAGTCAAGACTGAGAGGCAGAGAGAGTGAAGGAGAGTAATAAGTCTGAGCTTCTTGCACTGCTGCTGCTGTTCACTTTAGAGTGGGGTGGAGGGCGGGGGGGCATTCTCAAGCCCTCAATAGTTTATACAGACCATAAACATCTGGGCTCGCAGGCTGAGTAGGGAAAAAAGGAGGTCTGGAGAGTTCTCTCTCTCTCCCTCCAATGTCTCCCCTCACAACAATTTTATTGCGCTCCCCTTGCATTAGTTCTTTCTATTGGCAGATTATCACTGTTGTGGAGGGACTCAGCAGCCTGGCTGTGAGCCCTTTACTGTTAGCTGTCTGCTGTCAGCCACCATAACAGAGAAGTCTGTGGCCGATCACTTGCTTACTGGAGCTCAGGAATTAATATGCGTAGGCTTTTGCATGAATGGATGTGGATCATATGATGATGGACTTCATAAAAATCGGGTGGTGAGGTGTGTTTCTTTTTGCAGCCTAGTTGTTTTAATGCAGCCTTAACTTTGCAGCCTTCCAAGTAATAATAACTTTCTCACATTTTTCAGGCCACAGCCAAAAATTCTTTATGTATGTTAATCGGATTTTATGTCATAGGCCAACACAAGTGGGTCTATTGAGACAGAATTTGAACAGTATCAATGTACGTGCAAGGTAACCAGACCACTTTATACAGATGCAAACACACACACACACGCACACACCTTGTTGTCTGGTTTATTAAGGTCTAAGGTGTGGTCATTTGAGACTGCTGTAAAATATTTTTGGCTGTTTCAAAGGATATGCTACAATGTAATTTCTACACCAGATTTTCTCACTTACTCATTCCATCAAATCGATCACAGGTTAGTTGAATTAATATCATGTCACTCATGCAAGCTCTGTCATTTGTCCATATATTAACAAACATGAATGAAACAATGTGGAGGGATCGGAGACAGTTGTGCAACTATTGTAAATGTCATATTTATCCCAAGTTAGAGATAATTTATTCGTTTTCCCCCTTTCTTACTTAAAATATACCACAAGAAAGCATAATTTACATATTGTTTATACTATGGGAATATAACATTATGTATATAATGCAGTATAGTAAAGAAGTAATAACTAAATATTATTGAAATTTTGTTTTACTCTTTGTTGAGTCAATGCTGTTTGCTTACAGTGTTCTGAGTGTTCTGTGTCAGGTTTGTCTTAGTTTTGTTTTTCATCAGTTGGATGGATTGGATGAAAAGATGGATACATCACCAATGAGTTGGGCACTGCTTGGGGAACTTATCTATCTCACTATCTTAGGAAATATGTATTTTTCCATTAGCACTATGGGGACAAGCATTTTTAAGACAGAAGCAGGACTATTATCATGCAATAACAGTAGGTTGTATAATGTTCTAAAAAAACAAGATACTAACCCAAATATTTTTATTATACATTGTGCGTGCCTGTTGAGTCGAAGAGTACTTTTTTTAATTGCAAAATCCATTTTCACGTAGACGTTGAAGTTTAAGTAGCAAAGTCAAAGCAGTATATCTAGGTGCTGGTGCATATTTCCAGCAGTTATCGAGCGAGAGTCATGGGCACATCCTGGACAGGTCGGCAGTTCCTCACTGGACAGCACAGGCGAACAACCATGCATGCACACTCTCACACCTGAGGACAATAGTAGGGACCAATTTGCCCAACACTCATGTTTTTAGACCGGAAGGAAGCTGGAGTACCTGGATAAAAGCCTTGCTTGCACAGGGAGAACATGCAAACTCCTTGCTGAAAGACCGCTGACTGGATTTGAACCCAGCTGCAAGGCAACAGTGCTAACCAACTGTGCCACTGTGCCGCCCAGGATATATTATATTCTAAATTAATAAAAACAATATTATTAACAGTTAATTTTCTTGAGTAATTAGGTAGGCTGTGGTACCCCACTAATAATCTGAGTAATCTGACACATGTACTGAAAACAGAACATTTCAACCATTTTCTGACTTACTGTCTAATGCAATTAAAGCAGTATATATATATTGACTTTGGTCAACGCTATTTTCTATAATGTAACACCAGCTTCTCTTTCTATTAGCAATTTAGTCTGATCTGAAGGTTCTGATAAGTTTCACCCTTACTAGCTGCTGAAACATTTTGAACAGAATCCCCACCTATCCTTAAATCTTAAACTATCCTCTTAAATTTATTCCCCGGCCAAGTATTTGCACAAAAAGATTAGTTAGAACAGCACCGTTAAAAACACCAGGACAAAGTTTGTAAAAAGGCTAGCAGTATGTACAAATATTGAACAATGTTCATGTTTTTTTTTTCATAAGCTTTTCCCTAAAGAGTGTTTTTTAATATGTGAGACACCATTGAGTGATACCCTTTGTGTTCTATGTATTTCTCACCATAAGGTTGGTATAAATGGAGTTTTGTACTACGGTGCTTAAGGGATTGCTGGAGCCAAGTTGCCCCGATTTTCCTGATAAGGGATTTAAACCTGAGCGTGTTTAGAGTATTGGTGTCATGTTGTGTCAGAGATTCGACCTTCTGTAGGTCCAGTATAGTGTTAAATTAGGCAGATAAACAGAGAAGCATTAGTTTGAAAAACGAGCATGTCAAACTACAGAGCCGAATTTTTCAAAGACCTATAAGTCGGAGGAATGGAAGAAAAGCCAATTGTTTGTAAATGTTACGTAATCTTAACAGACTCTGAACAGACACAAACGTAGAGCAAGGGTTTTAAAGTCTGTCAAGTCCGCCCTCCATGCTGTCAGATTACCGGGACATATTGTTTCCCTGAAAGAGGAAGAGGCCGTGCAAATAAATAGGCAGCACAGCCAACCTCTCCCTCACCAAGCAGTCAGCTGTGGTCTCCCTCCCTCCTCTGTCTCATTCACTCTCACTCTCAGCCATGCGTCGGTCCAGAATTTCTCTGAGGGATGGTTTGAGGTTTACTCTGCAATGCAGCCTGTTTGGCTGTCTGGGTCAGCCCACATATGTGGCGCACAGTAAGAAAAGGGTTAACGGGTCTTTTCCTTCTCCCTTCCCTTCACCGGCTGTTCTGTCTTTTATCCTAAACTTCTTAACTCTCACTCCAAAGACACTGGTCTGGTGGCTTGTTTGCCCCCATGAGCTCACACGGAGCGTGTGAGCACACGTATGGAGAGCTGCGTTTGATTGCTCTGGAGGGACCCTTTCCCATACAATAGCTCTCCTGTTCTAAGGCCCCCAGCTTTCTAAACTAGACCCAGACCCTTGGGGGTGCCATGGAGTAGGTAGGACAGGGAGGGGTGGGGTATGTAGAGGTTAAAATTGCATTTGTGAAGAACCCCACTCTTCCACCTCCGCAGCCACCGCCTAAAAAAACAGAACCCTAGCCCTGCCGCAACAGGCTCCCCAAGACCGGCAGCAGCAGCTCACACTATGTAAGGATCCTGCGTCACATCTCAAGCATCTCAAGAAAACATCCCATTCCCGCTGCTTTTTGTTTTGTTTTGTTCTGTTTTAATTTTTATCCTAGGTTGTCTTTCATATTGATTTACTCAACAACAACAAAAAAGAGGTATCCTCGCCACGCTCAGTCATCTCAGTGTTAATTCTTGGCTTGCACTCTCTTCGCAGTAACTGCTCTTGTGTTTTCTCTGTGGATTTTTT
Organism: Orestias chungarensis; assembly: GCA_032876305.1. Taxonomy (NCBI): domain Eukaryota; kingdom Metazoa; phylum Chordata; class Actinopteri; order Cyprinodontiformes; family Cyprinodontidae; genus Orestias; species Orestias chungarensis. The sequence goes on from JAVLVB010000475.1 coordinate 4,548,032, forward strand.
GGGTCTGTTTTTCCACTCGCTGATTTATGCCTCGGGGCAGCTAAAATTAAGAGAGCATTTTGGTGCCGCCCAGGGTGCCTGTGTAAGTGGAGGAATGTGACTCAGAGTTCTGCTCCATAAGGTGAAGTGAATAGGCAGCCATAAGAGGACTCTCGCGTCCCAGGAGAAGCACTTGTGCTGGAAAATGTAAAGAGACTCCGAAGGTTGTTTCTTTTCTTACATTTTTGAAGACCTCAAATTTGCGTCTGGATTTGATTTACTCTGGGATAAATTCACTTTGAAAAATAACCTTTTTTATACATTATTTTTTTAAGTAATGCAAAGTATTGGGATCACGCTGAGATTTCTGCTGCCACCTGCTGGTAGTTTGCTTTTTCCTGCACTGTTGTTGCTTTGATTGAAAACATGTAATTGTTTAAGTTTAATGGTTAAAAGTTAGTTTCCATCTCTTATTCTGAATATCACACCTGAGCTTGTATTCACCTTGACATGTGCTCTTATCATTTAACAGGTAGCTCATCATTGTCCTACAACACACCATCTCACACCGACTCATCACCGCGTTTGGCTGCCAAAGAAGGTATAAAGGTTTACATTTTTTCTGCTTAAATAGATAGTTATGCGTTATCTAATTGTGCATTTGACTTGAGGATGGAGACTCCTGTGTGACTGTTGAGAGAAAGGGATTCAGCTGGTTAGAAAGTGTTCCCTGCCAGCGTCAGTGATGCAAATAAAAACACAAAAACACAAAGCTCCAGTGGTCTTTGGAAAACAGCCCACTCACCAGAACCAAAGCGTATGCAATGGCTGATTGCAAAGGACAAAGCTCCAGGCAGGTGCAGCTTTTGTGTAGCTAAGTTGATATGAACCAGCAGATTATGCTATTCAAGACAGCTACCTGAATGCTGTGACAACACAGAGGAGCTCAGAGATGGAATAACAGAATGGAACCATATTAACACGCAAGGCCAAAACAGAGTGCTGATTAGTTTTTTCCACAGCAAACAAAAAAAGGCACAAAAAGACTTTAAATACGGTGATTATTCAAAAGAGGGCCTGTGAATAAGGCTGTTTACTGGAGAAGCACGCATCGAAGACAGGTGCTGAAGCAACAATGGGTGCTTATCATAAATGACGGACGTGGTTGGATGGCTGCCGAGTCTGTTAAGTTGGAATGGAAACGAGTGGCTGCGCAAGACTGCCTTAGTGAGAAGGAGTTTCCGAAAAGATCAAAGAGACTCAGTTCCTAAAAAGCACATTAGAGACTGTATTTTTCACACGTGTTTGCTGTTTGCTGAGAATTAGCTTTAATGCAAAAAATAATAATAATTAACTGAGGTTCTGTTAAAAACAAGCAATTATTTTTTTCACAAAAAAAATATTTAATGAAAGATAATAGAATTAGTTCTATCCAGTTAATGGAGATTAATAGTGTTCTTCTATGAGACACCACTTTTGTAGGGAACGTTACTAGTCACGCCTCTTTTACACCCAAGCTGCAGGCGGAGCCGGCGTACGAAATTGCTGTAACTGTTTGATCAGAAATGCTTCCCCACAAACCTTTGTGGTAACCAGGTGTCGTTCTGGCCGATGAGTTGGTGTAATCTCCTCTAATTCCGTCGTCATTTTGTGTTTTATCTCAAATGGTCATACGTGTGAAAGCAGCCCATACTTTCCATTGCACTAGAATGATGCTAGACATTTGGGTTTACCCCGCCTTTACAGTGAGATTCCAGCTGGTGATGAAGACGCAATGCAGAATATAAAGAATTTTTTACGCTCAACTGTAATGTGTGCTTAACTGACAGAACTGCCGTCTCCATAACCATCATTTGATCTCTGCTCGGTTACTTGGAATCATCTTGCATGTGGTCCACGGGAATCAATCTGACCCCAGTTTGAAGAAATTCACACGCTGAGGGAAAGCTAACTCTGTATGAAGGGAAGCAATAACTTCTGTAATCTAAAATAACTCAAACTCATACACATTTTTAGTAAAAGGCTGTATCTCATATTCTCAAACCCTGATTAAGTTTTACCTATACCTGACAGTGACTTTTTGTTGTGGCTCTCTTAGCACTCATGGTGACAGCTTATTGTATCATATTGATGAGTTTGATCCATCGTGCTAGTCATTTTCATTACTTTGCTGCTGGGCATTGCTTTTTTTTAAATGCATGTTAAAGATAATTTCTGTTGTTTTAAGTTTCATCAAACAGCACCATAATAGTCACCATGTAAGTTCTTAACATCACAACTTGATCAACATACCTCGTTAAATATAGACCTATGTCTGTTTGTGTCCATTTTAATGACCAAAACTCACCTTATAGCATTCAGACAACTACATTTAAAAAAAAACATCCAGTATTAATCTTGTCAACCTAATTCCTGTTTAAATATAAATTATTTTAAGCGTTCAGCAGTTCTGAACATCTTTGAGGGGATTTGATTTTGAGTCCTACCTTACTGATCAGAAAATACATTAGGGAACCACCAAGTGCACAGTATCGCACAGAAACACAGACGTCCCATAAATGTTAAATCTGACTGAACTGCTAAAAAAAAATTCATCTCAAGTATGTAATGTTTCAGATGGCAAAGATGCACGCTCTGTTTCCCATATCACAGTGCTACTACTTTGCAACACAATCACAGAGCTAGGAAAATATGTCTTTGGTAAATAAAATAAAATAAAAAATAAAAAAACTATGCTTTTCATAATGTATTGTTTTAACATTTTGTGTTCATTCCTGCGCATTTATTTTCTGATTCGAGCGGAGTTTTTAAGGACACAATCTAGTTCAGAAAGACTTTGTTTCCGCTTAATGACTTTTTACCCTCCAAACATTACTTTGCGCTGACACAACTGGAATACACACTGGCCAAATATCTGTAAAAACACAAAAGCAAAAAAAACACACATCACTTACATGGGCTATAGAGTGTCACCACCAGAGACGAGAGAAAGGGCTGCAAAAACAGTGATAGCCTTGCTCACAGGATGAGGGGGCCCTATCAAGGCAGTGGCAGAGGAAATACTTGCTCTGACAAGTGTCAAAGAATGCCTTCTGCCTCCTTCTCTATCTAACTCTTTGGACATGTTCTTGCCTAATAGACCAATGGGCAGGCCAGATAAGACTCTGCCCAGTCACCCCGTGACCGTGGTCTTCCTGGTTCTCAGCGCCAGGTATTTGGACTGGCAGGAACTGAGGGTCACTCCCTTCGAGAGCATTTCCTTTTCACAAGTGTTGATTGCTGTAATGACCCCCTGTAACACTGGCTCTACCTTTAGCTGTGACGTTAGACCCTGCGGCTTATGTGTTGGTGTATATATTACAATCTGGTATGTAAGTGATTGTGCTGCAAATTGTTTAAAAAAAATAAAAAAAGCAAGAAAAAATGGCAACGTTAGATCTGTAGGTTTGTGATTTAACAATAAATGGTATCTTACCTATTGGCAGCGCATGTGCAGATGAACACTGCCAGATGTTCACGTTCATATTGCTTTTGTGAACAGCCAAATACCATCCAAGCTCTTCGGGGTAGAGTAAGCACAAGTGTACGGCAGGAGACAACCCTTAATCTGTAACAGATTCTGGGGTGTAAAAGGCAATGTTATGAATAAAAGAGAGCATATAAAACACGGAATGCAGCAGCTATGAAAGAATTTGTGAATGTGTGTTTTTGTGTGTTTCTGTGTGTATTTAGAGTCTCCGTCTACCATTTTCTTGGGGATGGGCGTGCATATCTGTGGCTAGGTTTCCTACATGTCTGGGCAAAATATTTTAGTATACTTTAAAGGTGAATACGTGATTGAAAGCAAGTGATGAATTGATACACACAGCAGCTTTCAAACCTTTAATTTACTTGATGACGGAGATCAGTGTATGTTACGCTGCCTTTGTAAAAGTTGAAAGATCCCGATTAAGTATTGCAAAGACATTGTTTACATCAGATGATTAAAGGCAAATTGTGCTACTGTATGCAGGTGCTCTCATTGAGCACCTTGGAATACTGCTCCTATCATCTAAACTTTTTCACATGTTGTCATATTACAGCAGTAAACCTGTATGTATTTCAATAGGATTTTATGTGATAGATCAGCAAAAAAGTTGTATATGATTGAAAAAGGTCCAGTCTAATGCAACATAATGAATAATTTTTGTGAACCATCATAGAGTAATTATTTTCAAGCCTTAAATTTCTACTAAATGAGTGTTTCTTCTCAACATTTCCACATCAAATTGCCTATGATTTTTGGGCATCGTCTGGCTATCTTATGGCCAACTCCTTTCCATTTCTCTCATTCTCATCGTCTTATGAACCTGTCTTCACACAGGTATTTTTTAAAGTACATTATGGGTTTTAATAAAAGCTTAGTCTGACTGGGTCTCTCCCTCACTCTCATCGGCCAAAATTCAGTGTAAAAATCACTCGGTGGCTCAACTCAAACTTGCTCTCTGTCTCTGCCACATTCTCTTCACTTAGTTTCTCTTTTATTCTATTCCCCCTCTTTTTCTCTCCTTATCTTTCTTCACTCTCTCTGTGTTTCTCTGTCTCTCTCCTCTCTTCTCATATGCTCAGGTCTTGTTTTGACTGGCTGGTACAGCAGCTGAAGTCTCCCAGGAGCATGCACCACACCCCAGACCAGAGTGGAAACTGGCGTTGCAGTCAGAAACTGGAGTTGCAGTCAGAGCGAGGCCTGGAAAAATGAAGGCAGAAGGGGAGGATGGGGGTTGTATAGGGTGGGGATGAGGGTGATCTCTGTATGCCTTTTCGTGTTTGTGTTTCCCTAGTTGCCCCATACACACACAATCACTGGGGCACTTCATGCATCCATGGCTTCTTCTTTTTTCCGCAGTTTCACTTTAGCTTCCTTCCCTTTCACGCAGAAAGTAAATGTGAAGTTAAGGTCCTTTATGGGTTTTAGTCTTCAGTTGTACAAACATAATACTGTAATGGCGCTGTTTGTTTAATATGGTTACATGAGACATATAAGTCGTTCCTGAAACTCTTTTACAGTATTTTGAATAAGTAAAAAAAAAAAAACATCCTAACATCCTCCCCACCTTCCCAGACAGTAGCCGCCTATGCTGCCCCTGTTTCTTTTCAAATTCCAGAGTTACATTTGTCTGACTCGGTGGTTGTTCTTTACTTTGCTCCCTTTCATGGCTTTTCTCATTTACTTCTATCTGTCTGCGTTTCAACATTTGGGATTTTTCTTCACTTTCCCACTCATCTATCCCTTTTCTGTTTCTGCCCCACCAACTCCCAAGGCCTCTCAGCAGAACAAGTAGCCCCCGGTAGGAGATTTTTTCTTTCTTTTTTTTTTGCGGGGTGATGGGGATTGGTTGGCGGGGGTTGAGGTGTGTTGGAGGGGGCTGGCAGGGAGCAGGGGGGAAAAAAGGGCCAGTAAAACAAAGAGAGGTTGTCTGCAGGAGAAGCAGGCAGGAAACACAAGTCTCATAGGACTCTCCCCCAGTCGCTGGTCTTTGGCTATATTGTCGGCCCACACCAGATTGAACCTGACAGCCCCTCTAAACCATTGCAGTATTTCTGCTATTTATCTCTCCTCTACCTTTTTTTTGGGCTATATACCCCTTTGTTCTTTCTTTTTTGTTTTTTTTTCTTCTTGGAAAGCTAACATCCGTTCTTTAATCTTATACGCGCACTGTTACTTTTCTGGAACTTCCATTTTCCTTGTTCTGCTCAATTCCTATATGGTGTCTCAGACTGCAGGAACAATCTATCATGTCAGCAGATACTGGGCGAATGGCTTCTCTGCTGAAGCACCGGGGAGGGTTAAAAGTTAAAAAGTGTAGGAACTACTGAGACTGGGAGGTCTCCAAGCAGCAGAAAACTTTTGCACATGGGTATGTTGTGCTAGTAATGTCCTTTGAAATGTTAATACCTGTGGTATACCATTGGTATGGTAAATTAAGTGTTTGATCATGGAAGGAATAATTCAATAAGTTGCTTGTCAATTTTGTTAAGAACGAAATATTTGTTTTTTACTGCTTTCTTTACCGCATTTTAGGCATTAAAACATGTTATTATACAATAATCCACATGAGGGCAGTATTGCTTTGTGTGAGGAACTATCCAAACAGGAAGATGTCAATTGGAATACAGCAATTTTTTACAAGTTTAAATTGAATGGAGTTAAATCAGATGCTAGGATAAAAGCTTACATTTACATTTTATAGTATATACTTTAATACCTTTAACAAAAATATTTTCAAATATGTGTTTTATGCATAGTGGTTTATAAGGTGAGGCGTAGTTGCAAGAATACATAAAAGCACTTGGGTTTTCATCATGCAGGAAAAAGCAAGGGAATTTCCACACTGCTTAAAGTGAAGGAACATGAACTTAACAAATATACTGGTAATAGAACATTTCAAATTCATCCAAACTGTATGTTTATAGGATGTCAATCTATTCCGTACGAACGGAACACAGTTATGAGGGGTCTGTGTTAACAGATAAAGTTAGAAACAGCCCTTAGGGCCCCAATGTGCTATTTGAGTAGAACTAATGCGGTGTTCGCTTGAATCAATAAGAACATACTTTTGAACAGTCATCCAGTAGATGCCATTAATGAGTGATTGGATGAGATATATTAACACTGGAGCTGGATGGTGGAGTAGTTGTCAAACCTGTCCTCGCCTCACTCCTGCACTGATAAGCAGGAATAGACGACGGACAGATGGTTGATGCAACGCATGCTAAATGGGTCTGCATGACAGAATACAGTGGACAAATGTTACCTTTTTGTCTTTCTTGAAAGTAATGGTCCAGTTACAGATATTATGTAGTACTTAGGTTTTCTAAAGCTTATGGTTTCTAAGTTGCTCAAGTTTATTACACTTCATTTACAACTTCCGATTTATGCGGCCAACCTTGGCAGTTTTTTGCTTCTTTAAAAAAAAAAAAACTATTCACTGCTGGCAATTTCAAATAGAATCTAGATTTTTACGATATCCAGCTGATTTGAGCTTTACAGTTTGTCTACTGTTTTTAGGGAGTAAAAAAAGTGTTGGCAAAATAATGTTTGTTCTCATTACTAATACTACAGAAAAGCATGTTAGGCAAAGGGTAAATCAAATCTGGCTTTATTAAATATCACACTTCCCTTGTATTCTGATGGCAATTTGATCTGTTTAAGTCTGCAATTATCGGAAACAATCAAGGGAGCTGGCCAGGTGCACTGTGAGTATACCAGAGCGTTTTTGAGATGTTGCCACAGCCTCTGGTGCATGTACTTGTGTCAGGATGATTGATTGTTTTGTGGAACCTGTCCAGCCGTACACCACAGACAGACACAAAGCAGGCAGAGTTTCCCTAAAGCAGGTCAGTTCAGCCATTGGTCAAGATTCCATGATAGCTACTAGTATCAGCAGATGTGATATGAATACAGGTTTTATCAAGCCATTGTCTTGTACGCATGTGCATCTGTTGTTTGCATCAGCAAATTGTGGTAAGGATGTTGCAAGCTGCTGAAATAGCTGTCAACTTTCTCGGCAATTATGCCATCGACATTCTAACCACCAAAACAAGGCCCACTAAACCACATGAGCGTGTCCAGATATCCTGTAAAGGAAAATCGTTACGCACTTTCTGGTTGATTTATTCAGGCTACTTGACATGAAGGTGATATATTTCTTCAAACCATGTGCACATCGATAGTTTTAAGGGGCTATATTTTGACTAAATCTAAAGAATTCTGACAGTTGCATCTTTCCACCAACAAAATAAAAGATTTTGGCAATACTTTAAAGTAGTAATAATTTATTTTTCCTTAATAAAACACACGGTTTTAACTCCATGTAATGTGATGTTGTTGTTTTTTTTCCAGATCCATCATATGATGCTGTAAGACGAACAGGGTGGTCTAACAGCATGCACAGTGGCAAAGGTAAGGTCTCATACCTAAAAATCGGAAAGCATTGAAAACTTCTGAGAGGGAAATTATTTTTGCATATTACATGTGTAAACAAAAATGTATCAATCTGCATTCTGTACTGATTAAATATTTGGTAAAGCTTTTATCCTGAGTTTGCCCCTGAAGATATGTATTATTGAACCCAACATTATTTAGACAGGGTGTAAATACTCTTTATTGTTAAAGAGGAAAGTCAAGCCACTTGTTTATTTAATTATTTTAGACCTCCACTAAAATGACCTGTTGAAATGTAGTCTTTTTATCCGGGACCATCCCACAAATATAGTCTCTGGATCATTTGATGTCTGCCTTTAAGTCTCCCAAACATCATACAATGCTTCCCTTCACACAGGCTCACCTGTAGTTCCTCAGAATGTGACCAAGTCCACTGAGCAGCCCAGAGCTCAGCCAGGTAACTGCTTAGCCTGCAACTTTTGCATTTTTGTTATATGAGTGCAGACTGAATGCTTTCTTTGTTGTTTGTTTTTTAGGGATATCAGTTTTCTTTTATATCAAATGCTTGATTTTTCTGTTTTTAATCCAAGCATTTGTCTGAATCTTATCTTATACCTACCTAGATACAATAATTAATGTCTACGTTATAAGAACATTCATTAGACACAACTTTGCTATTTCATGACAATAAAAAAAATTTTAAATTTATTTGTTATGATGAATAACACAAAATCAATAAAAAGTTAAAATTGACAGAATAACGAGACATAGTTTTGTGTTATGTTGGCATTTTTAAGTTAAGATTTCCTAGTTGTTACCTACTGGAAAGTATTTTTTCTAATTTATTGCACCTGCATGTTTTAGATTGAGCGGCTATAATAAAGTTTAACAGATAATTGGTAAAAAAAAAAAAAAGTAATCTAAAAGCCTAAATCGTTTTACTTAGTCAATAAAAAATTCTCTGCTTTTTACCTGCTTATAACACCCTTATTTTTGCTCATAATTTTAATGATCATTAGATATTCTCATAAATTGAACAGAGATATCCTAAAGTATAATCATAAATCTCCATTCATTATTGAATTCGTATGTTGCAGAAATATTCCAGTATGGGAGTTTTGTAAAGAGGTTTTTTATTTTTTTTTATTTATTTTTTTTTAAAGGGAAAACACAAGAAATATGAGCTGGTGATGTATGCTTTAAATTTAACATGACATCTCTAAAGTATTTTAAGAGGGTGGACTAACAATTCGAACCGTGGAGTAAAAAACAAACACACACAGAAAATAAACAGTGGAAAACAACCTCAGTTGTATTATTCATCACAAAAGCAGAAATATGAAATGCAATGTCTCAGCAATTGCAAATACAATAGCTTGTTTCTTGCAGCATTCATTTCTTTTCATGTAATTTAAACCTTATTTATGGTGAATATGACCAGAGGTTCTGCAAGAAATGTAATATGCTGTTTCAACATAGAGGAAATTTAATGTTCTGACAACATGTCACTTTAAAAGGTTTGAATTTGTCATGTATTAGAATCCACATATACAGCTACAGTCTTTAGTAAAAACTTTTTTTTTTTTCCTCCAGACAATGTTTTTGTGTGGATCAGGTGGTTGAAAGTCTAGACAAAGGCATAGATCTTCGGGAGCCACTACAAAGTTTATTATTTACTGTGTTCATTGTTGTAAAGGGTGTAAATTACTCAGATAGTTTAGGAGACAATCAGCTTTGGTGCATTAACATTGGTCTCAGACTTCTGCATAATTTGTCCAGCAAGCAAAAACAATTAATTTGTGATTTTTTTAAATCACCCAAACTGAGCTTGGTAGCTAACAATACAAGTGCTATTAAACTTTAACAAATTCCACCCAGTAGACCAACAGCATGTTTCAGGGGTCATTTTACAGGAACGCTCCAATAATGCCTTCAGAAGATCTTTCCTGCCCACAGCCATCACCGTCTACAACGACTCCTCAGTTAAATGAGATACTCCAACAACATTTAATTTCCCTTTGGGATAAATCAAGTATTTTTGATTGATTGATTGATTGATTGATTGATTCATTCATTCATTCATTCATTCATTCATTAGGACCTGTTCTGGCCTTTGAATTAAGACATTCTAAGTAATGGATTTTACCTTATATTTTTTTCTCAGAATTTAATACTGTACTTTTTTCTCATTTGTCCACAGATCCATACCAGATTCTTGGCCCCACCAGTAGTCGTCTTGCCAACCCAGGTAAGATTAACATGTATTCTGTTACTGGACATAAACTTAAATCAGTATGCATATTATACAAAATTGCCTACTTATCTAGTGTAGATCTCAACTCCCTATGACAAAGATTTGTACCTGTGTCAACTTTTTAGGCTCAGGTCAGATCCAACTTTGGCAGTTCCTCTTGGAGCTCCTGTCTGACAGTGCCAATGCAGGGTGCATCACTTGGGAAGGGACCAACGGAGAATTTAAGATGACAGATCCAGATGAGGTGGCGCGGCGATGGGGTGAACGTAAGAGCAAGCCTAACATGAACTACGACAAGCTGAGCCGTGCACTGCGCTACTACTATGACAAAAATATCATGACGAAAGTGCATGGCAAACGCTATGCCTACAAGTTCGACTTCCATGGCATTGCTCAGGCACTGCAGCCGCACCCCACTGAATCCTCCATGTACAAATACCCCACGGACCTACCCTACGTGTCTTCTTACCATACCCACCAGCAGAAGGTCAACTTTGTATCCCCTCACCCTCCATCTATGCCAGTCAGCTCCTCTAATTTTTTTGGACCCACTGCTCAGTACTGGAGTTCTCCCACTGCAGGTATCTACCCAAATCCAAATGTTCCTCGCCACCCTAACACTCATGTGCCTTCCCACCTTGGCACCTACTATTAGGACAACCCTCACTGATCAATGACCAGCTTTTAAAATCTACCTTCTTTCTAAACCAAATTTGCTGAACTGCACTCCTTGTTATGCCAAAGACTGAAATGATGGAAACATACATCTAAAGAAATGCTGTTCCTCAAAGAAGAATGAGTAAATTGAAGTTTTGTATGTGTAAGAATTTATAAAAACTGGATGACTTGGTCTACAATGGAATACTACTTATTACAAGTGTTTTTTTTATGGATGCTGAGTTTCCTGTGCCTTTATTTATATATATATATATATATATATATATATATATCTTGAAAGCTTAATCTAATAGTCAATACATTTCCCAAAGCCTAAGGCTAATTCTACCTTGTCAGACATGGGCCTATTTCTAATGGGTCTCAATCTACATCCCTCTCAGTACACCCTTCTTAAGAAATCAGCTTTAGCCACTTATCTACTACATTTTGGGGAATTTTCCACAGTATTTCTTTGCTTTTCTGTTCATCTATGTGTGTTTTTTTTGTTATTTGTGTGTGTTTTAAAGAAGGTGGTGGGGTGGGGGTGTTGTGTGTATACAGTTCTCCAATAGAAAGTAGGAGTTCTAGCGAGCAAGACTTTTCTCAGCACTGAATAACGGTTGGCGACTGGATTACACATTAAACCATGCCGCCATTTAATTTTTCCTCCAAAACTGGAAGGCTGGAGAAGGGTTAGGTGCCATAGAATGAAGCGCTGTATGTTTCTGCTAAACCTGGGTCAACTTAGTTGCTTAAAGAATGTCTTTGATGTGTTTTATGCAGACCAGAGAGAATTGATAGGTAATAAACACAGCAGAGTTACGGCAACTGTGCTATAGAAGCTAAGTTGAGATTTAATTGCGGTAATTTGCTACCGGAACTCCCACCCACTTTAAATGCTTGTGTCTCTCTTTTTGGTAGGCCACATACTAAGGTAAGTATTTGCCTCGTTGCTTCGACTCAGTCAGGCTATTTTGAGATGTTTTTTTTGCTCAACCATATCAGTATTAATGTGAATTTTTTTTGGCTTGTGAAATACACAAAAGGAAAATCAGATGTGGTTATTTAAGAGAAGTAATGAAGCAAGTGCATGTATTGTCATGAATCTAAAATATGAACGTTATTTTTTAACATATGTGGTTCTTTTTCTAGAGTTGTGTTAGCCGTACTGTTTAAAAGTAGGTTGTTTATCTAGCCAAAAGGCCTTGAGTCTTTATCTTGTTCTGAAAATGTGCTGAGAAGTAAAGCCATGACCATTGCAGAGATAGGGTTATCCTCCCACTGCTGATCTATATCATCCTAATTATGAACTTCCAGTGCACAACTTAAGTCCCAGAAAAGATATTTAAATTTTTAATGAATCTGACTTTTATATTTGAATTAATTCCTGAAAATAAAAGCTGCCAGTTTGTATCTTCTCTCTTTTTTATTTCAGTTTGTACCCAACAGCTAGTGCGTAAAGGTGTTGGCACACTGTTTTGATCAACAACACCTATGTTGCAATGTTTTTAAAAAAAAAATGTTTTTATTGTTTTTACCAGGGCTGGATCCTAGCATGAGAACAGCATCTTTGGTCAAAAGTCTTTCTCTGACTTTCAGGCCCAATAAATACAAATTAACCTCGAGTCAGAATTTCTTCATTAGTCCTTATCATGTAAGTCAACCATGATCAGCTTTTCAACTTTCTATTTCAAAAGTCATTCAAGGAAAGTCCGTGAATATAGACAGCTGAAAGTAATTATTTTTATTAGAGAACAAAAACCAACAAAGTATGACGAGATGAAACAAAGAAATCCTCAGATTCGCAAACGCTGTGCGTTTGTCAGACCTATTTTTTATTATTTTTTAAACATCAGTCAACTAGGCATTAAAGCAACTTACTGTATAAATTATGCAGAGTTATTTTCATATGTGACACAGTATAAAAAGCCAAGAAAGTTAATACGAGTTGACCTCGGTCAAAAATGCAAACGTTTTGAGTCCATTTCTGCTAGAAGTATGTTGAGCATTTTAAGTATTTTTATATCTGTACATTTGGGCAATACATTTTTGTTTTCACATATGTTGTTTTTCTGAAATCCAGTTGTAACATCTTAAGTGCCTGTAAGTGTAAAAATATATCTGTATATATATATGTTTTTTGTAATCCTAAAACCACAAATGCCTGCTTAACCCATAATCTAATAGAGATATGTTCTTTACTCTGTATGCAATTCATGATGGTGTTGGAGGAATTCCACTACCGCTTAGTTTCTATACCTGAAATCATGGCTAGCCCTGTGCGTTTATTATTTTCAGGTGTTTGATACTCATTTATGCAGTATTAATATTTACAACCAGATTTCCTTGCAGGTGTATAGCTTTAAGAAAACAAAATCTAAGGGAACATTTTATTTGTAGCATAAAGAAATTATGGCAATGTACCTTTAACCTTTCTGTTTCATAAGCAACATCAGTGAAGAGGGATCTGTGCTACTTCTTCATATATGCAATGTATTTTGGATATTGAGTCCATTATATGTATTGTGTGTATAAATAACTTTACAATTGAGCAGTGCATATTTTTAATATTATTAACTGTACTTCCTGCAATGTATGAAGTAAAACCTTTTGAAAAAGGGCTTTTGTATAGGAAAATGTGACCAAATAAATGTTTTTACCTCTCCAGTACCCTGAGTCTAAGTCTGACTTTTAATCAACAACAAAAACAAATCAATCCATCTTCTATACCATCCTGTTTAGATCACAGTAGAACTGCCACCTATCTTCGGTGCCCAATAAGCAGGAGAGAGGCATACCAGTCAGATATGCCTGCATAGGGATGATATGCAAACACCACTCATACAGGCCTTTGAGCAAGGGTGGGCAACTCTGTCCCTGAAGGGCAACTCAACTTTTAGATTCATCTCTGCTTCAGTAAAGCTGAGTCAAACAATCAGGTCATTTACAGAATTCTGGAGACCTTGAGGTGATTCATCCATTTGATTCGGGTGGGTTGGAAAAGGGATACATGAAAATTTGTCAGGGCAACAACGCTAAAGGAATGGAGTTGCCCACGGCTGATTTACAGAATACTGAAACCCGGGACCTTGTGACTGTGAGGCCACACACTAATATTAGTAACACAAATGAAATTTACTAAAATAAAATACATTTAATTTCCCCTTGAGATAAATAAAGTATTTTTGATTTGATTTGATACTAAACAAATCCACATTATTACATTTACCTCTGTATCTTTTTAGATGAATGTATTTTCATGTATATTAAAACTTTTATGGCAGTAACAAAATATATCACTTTTTTTTTCAGAAAATCCCAAATGATTCATTTTGTTTGAGAAAGATTTACATCTATACTAACTTCAAATCGGTCAATCTATGCTCATACCTTGATATCAACAATCAGTTTATTTATATAGCGCCAATTTACAACAGATGTCGTCTAAAGGCACTTTACAAGAAAATCTACTAAAATCAAAGATACATCATAAATAAAATCAATTTGAAAAAGTTTCTTATCTAAGGAACCCCAGCAGATTGCATCGAGTCATTGACTTGCAGCATTCACTCCTCTGGAATCAGCAGACCAAAACAATGGCTTGTGTTGTCGTTGACTTTACAGCAATCCCTCATACTGAGCATGCATGTAGCGACAATGGAGAGGAAAAACTTGCCTTTAACAGGAAGAAACGTCCAGCAGAACCTGAATCAGCCATATGCCATGACCGACTGGGGGTTTGAAAAGACAGAAAACTAAATTTGATGCACAGGATACTGAAAAAAAAGAGTTAATAGCAGCAGTTGTAGAGCATTATTGGAGGCATCTAAGCCCATGTTCTCATCTTTTAGAGATTCTTGGAACCACCAGTAAACCTGAAGTCTGACAGCGAAGTGCTCTGTTAGGGACACAAGGAGTAATTAGATCTCTGATATATGATGGAGCTTTATTATTGAGGGCTTTATATGTCAAAAGAAGAATCTTAAAATCTATTCTAAGTTTGACAGGGAGCCAATGAAGGGAAACTAAAATTGGGGAGATATGATCTCTCTTTTAAAGTTTCATCAGAACTCTTGCTGCAGCATTTTGGACCAACTGTAGACTTTTAATTGCATTTTGTGAACTTCCCGCTAATAAAGAGTTACAATAGTCCAGCCTTGAAGTAACAAATGCATGGACTAGTTTTTCAGCATCTTTCCTTGAGAGAATATTTCAAATTGTTGCTATATTCCTAAGGTGAAAGACTTATAAAACATATAAAACAGATCTGTAAGATCTGTTTTATATGGGACTTGAAAGACATTTCCTGATCAAAAATAACCCCAAGGTTCTTTACATTGTCACCAGACGCCAACCTGATTCTATCCAGGTCAAGTGGCTGACTAAGCAATTTGTTTTTTAGAGGTTCTGGTCCAAAGATAACAACTTCTTTCTTTTCAGAGTTCAAGAGCAGAAGGTTTAAAGTCATCCACATTTTTATGTTATCTAGACATGCCTGTAATCTACCAAACTGACTGGATTTATCAGGATTTATAGATAAATACAGTTGTGTATCATCAGCATAACGGTGGAAAATAACACCATGCTGTCTGATGATTTTACCAATAGGAAGCATGTATATAGTAAATAGAATAGGGCCAAGTACAGAACCCTGGGGTACTCCACAAGTAACCTTACAATGCGGAGAACATTTGTCATTTATATGAACAAACTGGGATCTATCAGACAAATACGATTTAAACCAGCCTAGTGCTCTCAGGTCATTTCACTGGAACCCTGAGCGAAGTCCAAGCCTAAAAACTCAATTCAGAGTCTTAAACTACTTTGAACACATAAGTAATAAGAAATTTAGCTTCGATTTAGCTTTTTGAGGTATGTCGTTGTAGAGCTTTGGATTATGCGTAATTATAGTTAACTTTAACTAACTTAAAAAAAATTGTGACACTTTGTAACAAGCAGTGGACCATATGCTTTGAATTTACTTTTTCTGTCAATATGGATCCTGATGATTTGCATATACACCTTTCTGTTGAAAACAAAAGGAAATTTAAATAATTAGTTCCTACCCCCCACTCACACCCTTGGCCCTACCTAAACCTGCCCAAGACTTAAAGTAACAGTAATTACCTAAATACAAAAAAAATACACTTTTATGACTTCTTGGAAGAGATTTCAGTTGCTCTCTGTCTTTAAGTATTTCCCCTCAGGCTTATTATGCAAAACATTTCCTAAACATTTTTGTCAGCTCTCATTCCCCACATGAAATGTTGACACACCTTCTTGAAGCACTCTTGATATTGTCTGCAGGGTTGGAATTACGGACTGGGGGAAGGTTGGGAGCTCAAAGCTTCAGGAAAACATCCTAACTGTAACAATTTAGATGGGTTAAAAAAAATATATCCTGCCATCAGCAGTCTAGTCAGGACTCTGGAGACTGGGGCGGCCGCAGGAGGGCCATGGGACCCCCGGCTCCGCGTCCGCGTAGGAGTGACTTGCAGGCACCACGCAGTCAGTTCCAGACAGCGGCTCTTCCACAGTCTGGCCGGCAGAGCTGGACGGTGGAGCGAACACCTGGCATCGGGCTTGGGCGGACGAGGCTCCCCCCAGTGAGACCAGGGCGGCTTGGAGAGGAACCGTCGCCCCCCCAGAGGTCGGGGCAAGCGGCACCATGCGGCCTGATGGCTGCAGGCAGACGGCGGGTGGGTATTCTCAACGGCAACTGGCCTATTGGAAAACCCAGTGCACGGATGCATGGCTCTTACATACAATGTTCCAAGGGTACAGATTGCAGTTCCGCTGTCTGCCTCCTCCCCCATCGGGAGTGATAGTGACCACGTTCACAGATCCTGCGCGAGCAGCAGTCTTGCTGGACATGGCGGCTATAGTGGTGGTTCCTCCACGGCCTCTAGCCCCCAAAGAGGGACGGGTCCCTTCGGCCAGTATTGGACCTCAGGAGGTTGAACCGTTTTTTAAAGGTTCTGCCTTTTTGCATGCTCCGCACTTGCAATGTCCTTCCGTCCATCTGTCCAGGATAATGGTTTGCATCCATAGACCTGAAGGATGCATACTTCCATGTCCCGATCCACCCGGACCACCGGAAGTATCTGCGGTCCTTTGAGGGCGTGGTGTACGAGTTCGTGGTTATGCCGTTCTGGCTGTCCCTTGCCCCTCAGATTTTCACCAGGTCCCTGAAGGCGGTCTTAAGCCCTCTGTGCCTGTCAGGCTTGAAGATTCTGCCTTATCTGGATGACTGGCTCATCTGCGCCCCCTCCTCTGGAGACGTGGTCCTGGCCCATGTCAGAGCGCTAGGGATGGAAGTGAATCTTCTGAAGAGTTCTCTGATTCCCTCACAGCGGGTGGACTTTATCGGCATGGTCTTGGATTCCGTTGTCATGATTGGCTGACTACAAACATGGGTGGGCAGGATTTTTTCCCTGGTCCAATCCTTTCCCGTATATGCAACACCACCTGTCCGACTGTGGCTAAGGCTGTCGGGGATTCTAGTGGCAGCCTCAACGCTAACCCCACTGGGTTTTCTTCATCTACCGCCTTTGCAGAAGTGGTTCATCTGCCTCCGCATGGACCCCCGGTTACACGGCCGGCTCAAGGTGCGGCTTACACCCAGATGTGCGATGCTCGTCCGTCGGTGGCGCAAACTGGATTACCTACGGCAGGGGGTGCTGACTACGGATGCAACACCTCTCGGCTGGGGTGGAACTTCGGTGTGGAAGTGCAGATCAGCCCAGGGGCTGTGGTGCCTGCTGGAGAGTCGTCTGAACATCAACGCCCTGGAATTGAGAGTGATTTATTTGGCACTTCCTTCCCTCTCTAGAGGTCAAGCGTGTGCTGGTCAGGAAGGGCAGTACCTCAGCGGTGTACCCCGTCAATCATCTGGGCAGGACCAGGGGTCTGGTTTGGGGTCTAGTTTGGCGGGGCTCAGGTCGACCTTTTTCGACCTTTGGAATGCAGATGGGTCTGGGGTGACTTTGTGGCCAAACATTCCTTTTCTCCCAAAGGTACTGCCCCCGGGCTATGTAAACACTGCCATTGAGCTGTGGGCGTACTGACCTCCTCCATTCCAGTCAGAGGAACAGAGGTTGGCACACGTGGTGTGCCTTGTCAGGGCCCTACAGCTGTACATTGTTGCGACAGGTAATATTCAACAATCTGACCAGCTGTTTGTGTGCTATGGTGGGCGGACCAATGGTCGCACCCTTTCTAAGCACAGACTGTCGCACTGACTTTTGAGTCTGCGGGAACAGCTGCTCCATCTGGTTTTGTTTGTCATTCGACTAGGAGTGTGTCTACTGGGGGATATCTGTGCGGCTGCGTCATGGGCGACGCCATGCACGTTTGCCAGCTTCTATCGCCTTAATTTGGGACAGGAGTCCTTACTGGCGTCGGCTGTCCTGCCTCTAGCTGCGGATCCTTGAGGTGGTTAGTACTGCATTCCTCATGACATTGCTAGCATGAGCCTTCCACTCTGTGAACTGCAGTGTTAACGGCAGTCAGGAAGGAATGAAACAGAACATAAGTTACTGAAGTAACTATGGTTCTGTGAATTCTTGGATGACTGTCAGCCATTTTGGTTACTCAGAACTTCTCAGCGAGAAGATCCCAGGAGACCGTACGTAGCCCTCTGCGTGCTATTTATAGACTTCCGCACAGGTGTTCTACGTGTCACATGGTGACTTTGTTGACAGTAAGACTCGACCTGCGCGGAGCGCGAGGAGACATATCCACTCTGTTAACTGCACTGGCAGTCATCCAGGAATTCACAGAACCATAGTTACTACACTAACTTACGTTTGTTTGCAGGTGAAAAGCCACTATAGGGACTAGCTTCTGTTGCTATGACCTTCTATGCTCACACACCTAGTGTGACATTTGGCTTTGGTTTGGTGTCAAAATTAAAACTGACGACATATGTTGAAGGTATCCAAAAATAAAGTTTATTATTGCAGTTTAAAAGAGATACGTACCAATACAATTGTGTTTTCTGCATGCAGCCAAGTTAGGCATTTCCTGAGAGACATGTTCCCTCAAAACCAGTTAATTCATAAAAATAAAAAAATAAAAATAAAATTCTCTAGTGCATTTAATTTAGATTAAAAATATGATGTGTAATACCAAAGATAAGGAGTTTAATTATCTTTGAATGGCATTAGTAAGAGTGAAGCTTTGTTTTAATTAACCATGCTACATCAGTTATATGACCTAACCTCCGATCTCAAAACAGGTTTTTTCATCAGAAGACAATGACAAGTGTGGGTTTACATACAAAAATATAAAAAATTTACAATAAATTCCCAACAAGACCCAACAAGTTTATTTTTGTATGGAACATACAAAAGAATAGCAAATCATTTGGTTAAACTATCTCAAGTTTAAATGCAACATATTGGGCTGTGTATGACTGGGTAATCCAGAGGTACCTCAAGTAATGGTCTGTCCTTCTCAAATTCAGTTTTTAGAGGTACGACTTGCTGCCAGTCAAATTTTTTAGTCTGTATTAAAAGCAAGTGTTTCACATCTTGGTAACATTGGAGGGATTGTCGATTTCAATCACCTCAAAGCCAGCGTTGTCATGTCCTCCTATAGAATGGAGATGATGTCCTTTGATGTTGTGGTAACAGTATGCACAATGTGAAGTCGCTACTGGCACCACTTTGGAGAAGTTGGAGAAATCAACTCTGTATTTGCCCTCTTTGCTTCTGGAGATGATTGGCAAGAAGCTGTAGCCCCACATGATCTCTTGAGGAATAAAGGATGTTCGCACCTGGCAGGAGGAACTTGTGGACTCTGCTGTGCCGTCCAGAAAGACTACAAGTTCAAACTCTTTCTCATGTAGGGTGTCCACTGCCATGTCAAAGAATGGGCTGCTCTTGTCAATAACGTGATGCAATGTAAGAGGTGTTACAAAGAATAGGTTGTCCTTCCCAGCATCTACCATGAAGTCAATATTCACTTGATCCATAATGATTGTCTCACCGTCTGGTGTGGTGGTTGTTCTCAATAGCTTGCCATAGATTTGACTTCCAATCATCAGTGTTTTGCGCAGGTTGCCTACTCTGATGGACAGGCAAAGGGAACCATTCCTGGGACTAATGACAGCCATTTCACTAAATGTGATGGTCTTGGCTCTCTTTTTGGGTAAGGAGATCTTGGACAGAATGATACCACACATGAAGCAATTGATAACTGCTCCAAGAAGAGACTGAATAATGATAAGGGCCAAAGCACCTGGGCATTCAGGGGTGATTGCTCTGCCACCATACCCAATAGAGGTCTGGGTTTCAAGTGAGTACAGGAAGGCGGTGGTGAGTCCAAAAACATTGTCAACGCATGGAGTATGATCTGAAGAAGGCTCTTGCCATTCAAGATCTCCGTTACTTCTGGCAATCCAGTACCACAGCAGGCCAAAGATAAACCAGCTGAGCGTGAAAGATGCAATGAAAATAAAGAGGACATAACGCCACCTGATCTCTACAAAGGTTGTCCAGAAGTCAACCAGGAATGCAAAGTGGGTGCTATATTTGATGTTTCCATACTCAATGTTACAGCGACCCTCTTTTGTAACCAATCTGGTCCGTCGCCTTTTCCTCTCCAACATGTAGTCTTGGATCCGTTGGTTTAAGGTGCTCATGTTTCTCTATGATTCAGTAACCTGTGTGACAAAAGTAGAATAATGTACAGTGTCAACATATTGACAAGCTGGTAAAATGTCATACAAAACAGACAAACAGTACAAGCAAATGAATGCAAAGGTGTTACATAACATTTAAAAAAAAATCTGATTATGGCAGATTAGTTATCACAGGTGGTTCTGCAAAACAAACTGCGGTACTATAATTATTTTTGGCACACCATTACAGCTGCTCCCATAATTAAAGACCTTCGAATTCATTAAAATGTTAAAGTCTCATCACTGTGATACTTGACATAGAGTGAATGGCAGTGGTGGTGGTGGTAGGTTTTCACATTCTTGCCAAGTCATGCAAACAACCGTTTGGATTGTCTCACGTCTACTAGTGAAACACTGCTGAACAATCAGTGCAGTGAATTTATATTTTTTATGGCAGTCTTCAAACACCAGCATAACAAGAAATCGAATAAGCACCCTGTATTTCTTATTTTTTAGCCTCTAAAACTCTTGAGAGTAGACCGGATCATTTTATACCCAATCATTAGGCCTGTAGGTTTTCGTGCATAAGGTCTGTAGTGAAATACTTTCAGGCATTTAGGGATTTTGGTGTCTTATAAGTCATACTAAATTGAAGCTTTGAATAAGAAAATGACCAAGTGCATGAGTTAAAGCATGTCAGCTGAGATTTAAGTGAGACATTCGCAAAGATTTAGAGGCTCATTAAGAGTGCCTTACTGCTGTTTGCAGCTGCTCAATAAATTTAATTTAATTTGAACTTGGATCACACTGGATTTAGCATTACAATTTTACTGCTCTAAATTAAAATTAAACAGTCACCTGTGTTTTTCTTCATTAATTTTTTGGCTTCTTTTACTAAGACCCTTTCACTCTTGTAGTTTCTATGATATATGAAAACATGGAGACTGAACTTTTAAGCTGAAACGCTCAGAAACATTCTCAACTGTTGTCTCAACTGTGTTGTAACTGAGACATTATAGTGACAATTTAGTGCTGATAAAGAAAAAAAAACATATTTTTTTCCCACATACTTTTTATTTCTAATATATTTCAAGAATGTGAAGAGTCGGAACTCACCAAAATGGAAAACTGTGGTGGAAGCATCCAAAGCTGAATGAATGTCACTCTCCTGCGTCTCTGTGGTCTCAGGGAGCTGAGGTGTGTCCTGTTGTGTCAGATGAACTACCTTGCATGGCTTTATACTGTCGTGTGTCAATGTGTTTGTATCAGTCAGGTAATGCTAACGCCCACAGGTCTCTAAAAACTTCTGTTTTGTCCACAAATTCAGGACACCAAGGACTGTGATGACCTCTGTCATGCAACGATCGGATGAACTGTTGTGCTGAATTCAAAGTTGATTCTTTCATATTTAAAAGTTTTTTGTGCTTCTGAACCCACTGTAAAGAAGTTTGCTAAGCTAATGTTGACAGTATAAATGCAAAGCACATACCTTTGAACGACTGTCTGTTTTTGTCTCAATGTCAAACAGCCATAAACTTTGAGAAGATTTCCAAGTGCGTTTTCTTTAAAACATCTGATGACCCACTTTGGAGAAGATGAAGTCCAGCTTTCAAAGTGTGAAGAAGTGAAATATATATAATATCAATCCAAAATATGCGCGTCTGTACTCAATAGTTTTTTTGTCTTATAATGAAATAGTAAACATTCGTCCGCACCCAAACTGATAGTAGGGTGAGATACCAAGGAATTAAGGGATCAAGGAATCAAGAAATTTTATTTGTCATCACATAACATGTGGTACATGACGTGGGACAAAATTCTAATCCCACGGTCCAGTTTACACCATTATAGCAATTTTAAATAGCTACAAAATAAGAATAATATAATAAAATATAAAAAAATATAAGAGAATGGGATTGACTACACAGAATCTACAATATGGGACTTCGGACATAGCAGCAATGAGAATTTGGAGTGCAAAATTTGCTGTAGCAGCATGGATGGTTAATAAAGTGACATATTAAAGTTAAATATTAAAGTGACATTTTTTCGTCCGCAAACTTCACAATATGACAGCTTGGATGGATAGGCAAGCAGTCATATGTGAGCAATGTGAACAGGAGGGGGCTCAACACACAGCCCTGAGGGGAGCCAGTGAGGGTATTGGTGGGGGAGGAAATGTTGTGAATCCTCACAGACTGCGGCCTGTTGGTCAGGAAGTCCAGGACCCAGTTGCAGAGGGAAGAGCTCAGACCAACTGAGGACAGTTTATTTATCAGAGTCTGAGAAAGCTATAAAAGATGAGAAGATAGCAAATAGTCAAATAGATTGGTCTCTGGGGTTTGTTGGAAACAGAACCAGTTCAAGAGCTGCATATGTTTGAAGGCAGAGGGTAGAGTAAGTCGTGAATTGTGAAGGGACTCATTTTTCGAAGTGAATCTCATTACACACTGAGCATGCTGCGGTTTTAGCTTACATGCTGTTCAGTGTTTATTCCAGCAATATTTAATTACTATTGACATAGGGAGGACAGGGCTCATTTAAAAGAATATTTTTTATATTTTTGTGAGTTTGTACAGATAAATGACCACGATATATGCAAATGTATTTTAATATATATTGAATTTAAAAGACAATGTATGTACACAAATACTTTTTTCACCCTGTTAAAGTCCAGCAAATGGAGAAAATGTTATTACTTGACAGGATGCCTGTCTTGACTGATATAATTTTGCATCAGCTAAGGAGCATATATCACCTACAAATAACTTTAGAGCAGATTAAAATCAAGTTTATTTGTATAGCATATTTCACCAACAAGACAAAGCATTGTATCTATTGGCAACATCAAATCCTAAATGAGTTTCAATATATGAATTAACCCTTTGGTGGCAATCGTAGTACATATGTAATTAGTATTTGCCTAATGCCTATAATACATATCAGACTGTTAAGATGGCCATAAACACATAATGCACATGCGCACAAATTTGAAACAAAAAAATCCAGAAATGATAAAGTGGATTGTTACAGAGTGCCAAAGTACAGATCATGTTGTTGAAAAATACCATTCCAGATGGAAATACTGGAAACATGCATTGGTCGTGTGCAAATTTTAACCCATTCTTAAACGCAACACCATAATTTAATCTACAAGCTTCGTCTCCTACGCATGTCTCTACGTGTGCTCCAAAAGGCCATCAGAGGAGTTCAACTAAAATCTAAAAACGTTGCTTTGTTTTCACGAGGTGAATAAACCATAGTTCACTTGTGAGGGTATTATTACAGAGTGGATACAAAGAAAAAATAACCCCTGTTTTTAACATAATTACTTTGTGGTTAAAAATCAGATAATTTAAAAAAACTAAATGAAACCTGAGCTGTTTGATTTCTCAATGCCTGACACGGTGAGTTTCTGCCAGTATCAGTTAAAGAATTCATATTTAGAGCTGTAGATACTGTTGCAGAGCATGCCCATCAAGTTTAAAGCACTCACCATTCAGGGTGTTAAATAGGTAAGGATCCCAAATACCCAAAACGAATTTAAATTGCAAACATTTACGGTTGTCAAGCAAAAGACCTCACGTTGCGATTACCTTGAGAAATAGAAAGATTTAGTTGTCAGACATTGTTGTTTAAATGTGAAACCAAACAAAACTTTCAAGTGTCTGTTTCATGTTTTGAACTTCTGAATGTGATTGGTGAGGGGGATATCTGCTGATTCCACAAAGGACATGAGCCAGAATAAAATCTTACGTGTTTTAAACTTCCTTTGTGTTTATTTTGGTTAAGAGTATTTTTTTTCATTTTAACATTATAACTTATTACAATTTCTATTTATTTTGTGTGTTTATCACAATATCTATTATCTATTTAGTACAGACTATTCTTGGAGCAAATATAATTGAAATAATGTATGAAAATGTATGTACTTATATGAAGGTTTTCTATTTGTTTGTTTTTTAAGATTATTTGCAGTTTTGCTCTGAGACTTTAAACGTGGGTTTAAACATACGGTGAAAGACGAGTGGAGAAAACAAACGTGTTTGACAACAGTTTTCATTCGCAACTTAATAAATTATCATTTGAAAGCCCTTTGATTGCCTGATAACACTTACCCAGACGTCCTAAAAAATTCAACATGACTCTTTCAGGTTTATGTCTTTGCTAACTTGAGCTCTTTGCAGTTTTCTTCGCAACAGCAACAGCTGATTCAAATGACCAGAGAGAAACCAAGCGAAAAAGCTTGTGGATGTAACTCCACCTGTGAATCACTGGTAACAGAATTCAACATGTTTTAAAATGTTTAACATTATAAAAAAAAGTTTCTTTTTTCTTTTTGTGCTTTAACAGAATAACTAATTTATAATGTGTTTTGATAAGGTCCAGTTGCCTCATACTTTGGAGATGGTGGTTGTGTCTTTATGTGAATGTTCTCGTTTGTGAGCGCACAGGGATAGAGGCGAGAGCGGGGTGTCGCATTTTGCTGGGTCATCGTGTCACTGAGCATTCATATTCCATATCCATCATTCTCGGAGTAAAAATGGCAACGAGCTAAATGCCAACCAATACAATCCCAAGCTGTGCAAAGTGCTTGTAAAGCATTTTTTTCCTGTGGCAAGTCAAGCATTTCCTACAAAGAATGTATTGAAGGGAATCCTTTTTTTTTTCTCAATTTACTGACTTGTTATCGGTATGCATTTCTGCAAGAGAATCTTGTTTGGAAAGGCAAGAATAGGTCCCAAAGGAATAAAACAAGCTGTTAAGATTATCTTAAAGTTAACGCATCCTACATGGTTTGCCAATGCAATGTGCATTCCAGCATAAGGCGAGGACAACAGCGTTAAGGCTTGAATGTGAACAAACAAAACAAGACCTGCCTGGCAGGTAGGGTTTGCTGTGATTTTCCTCCAGAGTAGTTTGATAAATTGTTGAATATCCGTTTTAGCTTCTTTAAAACAAATGTCTCCACGCTTTCACATGTGACACTTTATGCCATGATCATCATCTAAATATCCCCTGCAAATCAAGTCTGTGGTAGTATTAAAATGAAAGAAAAAGCATTCACCAGTAAGAAGCAGAGCCTTTAGATGCAGATTACTTTGTGAAGTTGCAGCCCCAACGTTGTATTGGGTTCATAGTGTTTTAATCAAAATAATGCAGGAGACCAAGTTTAATTGGCCTTTAATATATATTAATATAATAAATATATTGTCCTTCTGCATTCTGTTGATTAAAATACTATAAACCCAATACACTGATTATATTGTCTGAGTGGGTATTATCAGTTCAGATCAGTTGAAATCAAGTTTTCCCCTAGATTATCTTTTAGATTTACGTCTAGACTACGGTCATTCTTAAACATGATTGTTGTGCTTTGATCTGTTGCAATCCATTGTAACTCTGGCTGCTTTTTAATGTTGCTTTTACTGCTGGAAGGTGAACCTTTCACCCAGTCTCCTGTATTTAGATTTCTTCCAGGATTATCCTGAATTGTGCCTTTGCTCAGTTTCCCATCCTTCACTATGGAGAAAAGAGTCCCACACCATCACACAGTCACAGTCGTGGTTTGCTTTGGGATTATCAAGTTCAGCAGTTATTATCAAGTTTTTCCACCACACATATATTTAGCATGCAGAGTATTTCCTTCTTCATGTAAGGCGTGTCCTCTAAATGGCTTTCGATAAACAGCGAACAGGAATAGTCGAGCATAGAATAAATCGAAGTGTACAATTGTTCTTGCAACATATGGTCTTATCATACATGTAGCTGTTTGTTGCTGCAGCTCCTCCAGAGCGATTACTGTGCCATTTGTCAGTTTCTATGATTTATCCTGTTTTTGCCTCATTTTAGAAAAGAAGACTATGTTTCTTAACTTTTCGCCGACAAATGATACTACAAATGATACTACAAAAGGATACTGTGATAAACAGAAACCCGGCTGTTTTAAGCGTATCCAACCTTTTTTATTTTAGTAAAATCACAATGGAGGAGGTATTGTTGCGAATGCATGCAACACTTTGCAAAGAGTTTGCAAAAAATGTTGCAAATTGATTAATAAATCAGTTAAAAGTCCTTGTAATGCCCAATTGTGCATTACCCCATTATAATGGTATAATATAGAACCCCTTATAAATGCAATTTAAAAAATCTGTTTGAAATAAAAATAATATGTATATAGTTATATTTATATAAAAACATTTATTTATTGTTGTTTTACAAAGGGATTGTTACAGATATCAAAATATTTTTTTTTGTTCCCTATAGTACATGATCGTTAATGGAATAGATTTATTTTCTGCACAACCAGAGTCAGTTAGTGAGATCACATGTACGGGTTGCATGTTTAGCTGTGTGCAAGGTGACCAAATTTAGATCTCTACCTGATTTCGTGCACCAAGCACTTAAAAAACTCCAGTCTGACTGAGCAGGAACATCGTATTTACGTCAGTGAAGCCGAGAGAAAATACAAAACCCTCTTAAGTTTTAATCTCCTTCCTTTTTTATTACTTTCTCTTACCATCATTCGTATCTGTTGTACTGCCAGTCCTCAAAAAAGAACAAGCTTTTTTTTTTACTTCTATATGGTGTAAAAGGACACCAGAACAAACACAAAATAAATTGTATTGTTTCACTGCAGTGATTAGAGACACCTTCTTTAAAGCCGTAACTGAACCTGTACATATATAACATTCCAATACACTTTCCTATGTATTTTTTCATTGCTATAAAATTCTTTGCTCTTCAAAACCCAAAAATAAAATCTAAATCGGTGTGGTCCTGAACATAGACTAACTCTCTAGTATGCGGTGGTTATAATCATAGCCTGACAGACGTTCTCTGTATAATAAAGCAGTGCTGTTAAAATAGATGTTAAACTTTCATATGAAACTTCCAATATGAGCGCCTGAGGCCTAGAAAATACCAGAGATGGCAAAATCTTATCACCTGGGAGTCTTTGTCTTAGCAGTTTCTTGCAGAGCGCAGTGTCTTGCAAGATTATTTGTATCTCTTTAACTACTATTTGATAATACATACGACTTGCTGGACAAGCTAGTACAATCCAAGGAGTACACGACGACAGACGACAGAATCTGCCGGTAATATCATGTTGCAAAAACCACCGCAAACCACCAGGGGTCGAATGAAGCCAATTCCTTTGTAGGCCAGGGCTGTTTTGGCAGCCCTGTCAGCTCTGTTACTTCTAAATAAATAAAGTGCAACCAATTACCTTTACAACTCAAGTGCTTCGTTAATAGAATCCACTTTGGTGTAATTCAATCTCAGTGTAAATACAGCCATGTTTCACAAACATACCAATTAGACGTCACATTTCTTAAATGTCAGGGTCTGACTTAAACATGATGCAGTGCATATGCAGAACATCATCATGTCGACAAAGGAATGAAAATGTCATTTGGGCATTCAAATTCATTCTTGGCTAAGAGATGTATAATTTTACAATTTCTTTGAAAAATACATTTTGGCCCAGCTGTTAGATCCTGTTAATTGTCGTGCTTTGAAATCATATGCAAGCTCTGATTAGATCATATCAATGTTAGTTTACCATAAAATAAAATTAAAAAATGCATTTGGATGTCAGTGGAAAACATGTGACTTTGCAGTCTGTGAATAACACACATCACACCTAATATGTTCCTGTTAAGGAAAAAAAAACTTTTAGGTTGGGTTTGGTTTGCATGTTTAATTCTTGGTTGGTAAATTTCAGTCATTTCAGTCTTGTAGGAAAGCACAAACACAGTAATGCATCCTCTGCAGCACACTCAACATGTGCTGACTCAACAACAGACAAACTCTGTTGTTTTTTTCTTTTTCCGCGCTTCTTACAGAGCTGCAAAGGTATCCAAAATATTTTATCTCGCAAAATTAGACTGTTAGACCTAAGGGTGCCTTTTGTCAAAGCTAAAATTTTTCCCAGTACAGAGCATGGAAGTTTTTAGTTTCTGTTTTCTCTGTTGGAAGAGAGAAACTCAATACTTGCTATACCTGTTTCCTCCACGTGGTGTCAGTGATCCTGGGCAACAGGACAAAAGGAAGGATCAGTACCCTTCTGTCCACCCAGTGTATTAAAAAACAGATAAAAAACAGGGATTTAAACCTGAGAAAGAACAGCACCTTCTCCTTTTTTCCCCACACATGTTACACACAGTATTTTTGCTTGAAAATAAAAAACACAACAAAAGTACCACACTATTCTTAAAATATAAATATTAATTTGTGTTCGATAGGATTGGTGCACAGAATAAACCGCATGCTCAATGGCAAAATAAAAAAACAAAAGCTGTTTTAAAAGCTCTCTAAGTAAGTGAGTTCCCTTTATGTTGTCTAACTGTATTCATAGTTTGGTGATATATTTAACATCCCAATTAGTCAATTAGTGACAAAGAACTTTATATCCACATGTTACTGCATTACAGTGGCCCTTACAGTCACTCTGTCAGGGTGTCGTCCAGTTTTCCCTTCAGCCCTGGTTTGAACTACCTGAAAAAGTATGCCTAGAAACAGTTTTTTGTTAAAGATGTTTGGTCGCTATTGTTTTCTACCTATACTGAAATGCAGCACTTACCTTTCATTTTAAAGCTATGAACACGTTTGTGTTGATTTATATAAACAAATCTATATGGAATATAATGACCTTTGTGGAAGTATAATTTTTGAAAAGTGTACTTAAATAAGGTAAAAGCTTAAATAAGTTAAATAAGGTAATTTGCCTGGTAGCTAAAATTAACAGTACAACAAAAGAATAAAAACTACTTAATACAATTATGAAGTATCTAATGTAATAGTTATCTCTTTCAGTTAGTTTTTAAATAAGTATCTATGGAGGGAAAGCAAAAAATAAAGTTAATTTCAACATCTCGTGCTACTCTAAGCACTTTTGCAAAGTGCTGTGTAAATATGCCTAACCTGGAGCAATAAAACTCCAGCTAGCTTTTTTTTTTTTAACAATAAACGGACAACGCAGGTTATCTACTAATACAGAATAAGCGAATGGTCCCATATTTCAATATCCTTCATGCAGTTATGAGTCTAATTTTTTTGTAAAAAACTCAAAACCCTGACACAGATAATATGTCCAAAAGTAAAACCTGTCTTGTGAGTACTTTTTAAGTGTTTGGGAAATAATATCAATATCCACATTTGATTTATGAAAAAAAACAGAAGTGAAGAATTTCTATGTTTTTGAAGTACTTATTTTTTGCAGATTTATTTAGAAAGCTTGAAAAAACACAACCAGCATGGGGCTAATTTTAAATGTTCCTGAAGAAAACCAATGTTTGTTATACTGCTTGTTTCAACAGGTAAAGTAATCTATTAAATAGTTATTATATAGAAGGAGTAAGTCAGTCTGATGTCAGGTTACTATTATACCAAATCATAACGCATTTCTATGAACCACTCTAAAAGATAAAGACAGGTTTTCCTTTAATTACAATAATATTTATGTTCCAAAATGACTTATTTGTATGATGCGTGATTATTGTTAGCTCTGTACAGAAATCACAATGAATTTCTCTGCAGATTTCACAGCACAAGCTATAAAGTGGAAGGCGCTGGGCTTTGATCAATAGTAGAGTAACCTCGAGAGGGGAAATTATTACACACACCCTGAATCCAAACAGCTCAATCGCATGAAGTGGTTGATTCAAGCACGCAAACTATGCAGCTGAAGCCTGGCATTTTTATATTTAACACAGTTATTGCTTGTGATAATAGGTATGAGTGCTATTGCGGCCCAGAGCTCTTTTGCCTAAGCCGGACATTGATATCCTGGTTGTTGCAGCTTCAATCTTTCAGGTTATGTAATCCGGTGTGATCACATCAACAGGGGCTTGAGGGGGATGAAAGAAGAAGCAGATCCCTCCAGTGTCACTGGGCTTTTAGCTGGTGGAGTAGTGCATCCAATATGAAAGAGCCCAAGGTCGTAAATCACACTGGAAACTCAACAAAGGCAGCACATGAAGTTGTGGTTGTAAGTGGTCATGTACCTGCACTCTTTTTACTGTCTTTACATCTATATTCTCAGACATCACCCCTTTGAACATTACAAATTACTCTGTCTTTATTATTTATTATATTACCATAACTTCCACATTTGAAACTTCAAACAAGATTAACTAAATAAACCAAAAACATGTACAATAATCTACCCAAAAGAATCCTTCTCACCATAATGCCAGATTAATTTGTCATGAAGTCCATCATAGCTTGGCTCGGGCAGCTCCGTCACCAGCATCGTGACTGATGTGATTGTTTGCTTAGGAACCGCAATTACAGTTCTGCAAATCATTTGAGATATATTAAGATGGCAGGTGATTTGTTAAAAGCTAAACCAATTTTTATATTTGTTATATTATTCATGTTTATTTATTATCTATATTATATTTGGTTTTATGTCCTGCACAGTGGACACACACACATACACACACGCACACACACAATTGTAACAAATCCCAAACAAAACTCCACCTATAGGACTGACTGTGATTTCTAAAGTTGAAATATACAATAGTTGTACCGCTGTATTTGCTATAGTACTAAGATAATAAAGATTTGACATAATGGGTAGTGTCAAGGTTGGAGCTTTACATAGTCATATCATGTAAAACTATTAGCTGCCTTAGCGGCAAAGAAACATTAAGAACAAAATCACCTAATAGAATAACGCTATAGTGCCAAGAAAGCTATTATTACAGCTAAGATAATTTAGCCTATCTCTCACTTGATTTGACCTTGTATTCATATTCATGAAAATGGTAAGATTATTATTATTATTCCCATTTGTTACACAAATGAATAATTTAAAAAGGAATTCTTAATAATAATAATAATAATAAAGTGGCTTGTATATCTGTGATTTTAAATTATTTTAAGTGATTTTTTTTTACTTAAAGGCTAAAGCTATATAGGCTCCATACTTAAACTTAAAACACAAAATGAATTAATCTGTTACTTTTCTGCATTTGGCAGCATCCTCCTCCAGCACCTTCCCCTTTCGCCTCTCTCCAAGTATCCATCGCCTTTTCTATTCCTTTCACCTCGTTGGGAGACCGAGCCCATTGCTTCTTCCTCGGCACCAGACACAGGCCACGCGTCTTCCTCCACACCTGTGATATCTGTGTTAATAAGTGTCCTCTTAGTTTCCCATGTCAGTCCTCTCTCCCAGCTTGTCAACATTTGTCCTATTAGGCTCATTTGGTTAATAACTAATTCTCCTTTTATATAGGCAAACTGTTTATTACGCTTCATTGCTGGTTCCTTATGTTGTTTAGTGTCCGTATCTGTACATTTGCCTCAGATTCTTTTTTTTTCTTTGTTATTGTAGCCTTGAAGTCAACGTGAGGGTACCAAGCCCTGTAAGTATTTTGATTGTGCTTTAAACTTATAATACATGGAAAAAAATCACATTAGATTTCAGAAATAAAATACTTTTCTGAAGTATAACACCGTGTGAGTGATTTAGGTCAAAGATTGGTTTTAGTGCTAAACAAAAAGTATTCCCTGCACCAGTAGCACCTTCATTGGCTTCATCTATGTAAGATAAACAGCAAAACAGTTCAGCTCTGAGCAAGTGATACCATCTGTAGGATAGAAAATGAGCATAGGGTTAGTGGCTGCTTCAGTTTCTTTGTCTAGGAGGAAAAAACAGGGTTAAATATATAAATACAGGCCCAGTTGTTTGGTCTATAGAGAGAGAGAACATGATGCTGTTGGGTAAAACAAGGCAGCCGATAGTTTACTATTTCGCAAGTTTTCCCTGGTTGAAATCATAAAAAATCATATCAGTTTAGAGGGATTAAAGCAGAATCCAGAAGGATCGAAAAGCACTGTCGCTGATTTTGCTCATTAGCAATTAAAAATAGAAACTTGTGACGGAAATAGAGTTATGTATTGTAAGAGCTTCCACCTGTCATGAGTTAGATCATGGAAACAGGCTGTGTATTAGAGTTAGACTAAAACACTGCTGTTAACTTATAATTTTGCATTCTACATCCACTGGCCTGTTTACATTATATGTTCTTTTTACACTTTCCCTCCCTCGGGTTGCTTTTTCTGTATTTTTTTTATCACTCTTGCAACCCCGGAGGCTTTTCTTCAATGGCAGTTTTAGTGCAAGTGATTATGCCAGCATCCTCTTTTACAAAGCTTCCTCACTGTCTGCAGCCCCAACACACCCATGCACATTGATATCTTGTTCATACCATGAACCATGTGCATTTTTAATTTTTTGGCAGAATTATCTTAGCCTTTGCAGCAGAAGAAAGAAAAATCAAATATAAGGTTCAAATCCTCAAAGACAAGGACTGGAAAAAAGGGAGCACATCCTAGAGAAAAAAAAGAGCTTACATATAACATCCTTCACATCCTTTATCCCATTCATTCTCCCTCACTTGCTGTCTCTCTCTCTCTCTCTCAATTTCTCTCTCCCTCTCTCTCTGTCTTTTTTTCCCTCACACACACGAACACAGACCCCCTCTTGCACAGGAGTAGACGGAGAGCAGTGGCGAGCACAAGCAACTGGGTGGCAGGAGCGAGGCAGGAGGGCTGTTGTTCATTGAACAAAGCCAGGGAAGGAGCGCACAGTCCTGGGGTGAAGAGCAGCTGTGAAATGCCTTGAAGGGAGCCTGGCAGTTACTCCTGCAGAGACCTCAAGGTAAGCCTCTGCTGTTGGAGGGATAAAAAAAAAAGATAAGACAAAAGGGGAAGATTAAATACGAGATGGAAGGTTTTTAGAGCCGCTGATGCATGATACAACTCTGCCTACACATCCAAGCTGCCCCCCTCTACGTTTGTCTGCAGTTGGCATCGCATGCTGCGTTTCATCTCTCCGATCCCGTCACCAGTGACTTGTCGGATCAAAAAGTGCGCATCACCTTACACAAACCTGTGAGTGACAAACGAGACAGTGACGGAACAACGACGGGAAGACTGAGATTATCCCAGGTAGCTCTGAAACAGTAGAGCAGGATGAGAAAAGTACATCAATCCCCCTCCAACCGGTATCATCACATCTTGCCCTTTTTTTAAAATCTTATGCCACTGCAGCTACATAGAGCAATCTCCATGCATCCGCCCGCTCTCATGGCGGGGGCAGGGTAATCATAAAGGCAATGAATCTCTGACGCAATCGAACTAGAGCCTGTCAACAGCGCTGCTGTTTGTTCCTGCTCGGGATCCGCGCCGTAGTTGTTTCAGTGCAATGCAGGAGTTTCTCGAGAACAGCAGCAGGAGCAAGAGTAAAACTGAAGCCAACTTAGATTGGCGTGTGGCTTCGAATCAGTTTGTGTGAGTAGCGGGCTTCTACTTCACCAACGTGGGGCACGGCATGTTTTTGTTGGGTCTTGTTTTGTTTTTTGCATGTGTTCGCATATGTTTTATCAAGGCAAATATTGAGGTGGGAAATGCTGCGATGGTTTTTATGTACGTTCTAAGACACATTCAGACATTTGTCATCATTCAAAAATCTCGTTTTAAAGGGATTTAGCTTCATTGCTGACAGCAAAGTTAGTTTAGCAAAGTTTATCGGGCAAAGATTGGAAGTTTGGGAAAACCCGAGTAAAACTAAATGATGCTCAGAGGTGGCTTTAAATGTGACCTGCTGCTTTATAGAAAAAGAATTACCCCAAAATTAATGGAAACCTTAGCCAAGTAACGTTGAGATGTGATTTACAGGTGAGGGTTTTACCAACATTTTCATTGTCATTTTTATTTGTCTTGTTTATAAGCCAAAAAGACAGAAACAAATTCCTTTCCAGCACACTCAGCTAATCAATAGTATGATGCTTTACTGACCAATGTGCAGCTAACATAGCAAGTCACATAATGGTAAAAGCGTTGGAGCGTGCAAACAACATTATAGTATTAGCTCAAAAGGTTCTGAAAATTTTGTCTAAGGTACAAACTACATCCTGAAAAGCGAGCTCTTGTGTTACTTATCTATAAGTACCTTTCTTTGCTTGTAAAAAGAAAATCATGATTTTACTTATTTTAGTTAGTTTTTGTCTTCCTTATTCACTCATATTAAGTTAAATTTGCATCCATCGTGTGTTTAGATGCAAGGCTGGAGGAGGGGCCCCACCATTCTTGCAAAAACCCAAAATGTGTGCTTATTTTCTCATCATCTGTGGTTTTATGAGCTACATTATGCAACCACAATTTTCCAGTTGTCGCGGATCATGCGGCTTTTTTGGAGGGGGGCAGAGTTGTTTTTTCAGGAGTTTCACGCTTTTGCTCACACTGTGTGGACTCTTTAATTTCTTTCAAACTGTCTTTGTCCTCGCCATTAACAAAAATACCTCTCATCCACACTCTCAAACACAAGCCGTCTGGTGCTTTGCGAGAAAAAAAAATCAAAAGGTCAGACTGCCTAAACGATTGCCTGTCATAAAACCTGTCCATTTCCCAAAGCTACCTTTATCACCCCAATCTCCCTAGGGCCTGCTCACAGCTGGTTGAGCCGTAATTGGGATCTAATGCTTTTAGATGGATAGCCTTTTGACCTTATTAATAGCGAAATCACCGTAGCCATAGCTTATAGCTGTACCTCCTTCTCGCCTGTCTTCCCTGTTCAACCGAGCACACGAGCAAAATGGGGCAAAAGGCCAGATACAATGCTCGTCCTAAACAGAGGAGACTCTCGAGAGAAAAAGACACTGTGAATAATTAATTGGATCTGTTTTCATAATCAACTACTTGTGTCTCTAGAGGGTGTGCAAAATTCTGATTTTTTATTTTACTTTTTTTCAGTAGATCTACATTTCTCATTTGTATCAAGAGCTTAGCCGGGGGTTAAGATTTTATTTATTTATTAATTTGTACATAAAGCTCTGAAAGGTGTGTGCGGATGTCAGAGTGTTTCACAAAGATAGTGTGTTTTGTGTTTTGTTTTTTGTTTTTTAGTATACTGTAATACTATTGAAAAATCTAGCCGCTAAATCACATCTCTTCGCAGCTCTAGAATACTAAAAGCCAGAACCTCCACCCTTGATAAATACCTGACATTTTCCACACAATCATCCCCTACCAAAGAAAAATAAAGAGGTTTATGGCGTCATAAATCCGCGGTGAATGCAAATCACTGGGTCGAGTATTCATTTGCATCACCTGTGATGCAGATGCACACGATTTGTGGTGTACGCCTTTCCTGTTTCAAATGCAGCTCGACCATGCTTGAATACAAAGCCACAGATCCATGACGCTTAAAGTTTTAACAATATATGGGCCTTACCTCCTGACCTCATACAGAACAAACAAAGCTGCACCTTCTGCCTGGCGATGAAATGATCGGATTAGGGAAGATCATTTGTTCTCTCGTTTGTTCAGAACGCCTGTGTTGACAAAAATCGACATTTAATTTCCAATCAAGAAAACAGAAACAGGGGTGACTTCTGTTTTATCTGGATTCTGCAGGTCTAAAAATCATCAAATAATTATAAAACGGTTTGTAGTTTCTTTATACAATATTATTATCAGTACTTCCCATTCCTCTAGAAAATCCTTGACTTCACTGAGAAGTATTTAAAGAAAGAAAACTAAAAAGCTCACATGCATGGGATGCAATGTTATAGTCCACTTTGTCATTTCTGAAGTGGCAGAAATTTTACTGTAGAACTCAAGTACCCAAAATAACTTTAGCATGGTACAATAAGAGTCTCTTGTTGGTTGGTTTGCATACAACTTTAGTTTTACTTTAATGTTGGTTGCATCAATCCTACTGATCACAGTATTTTGAGCAAAACTGAAGGTTTTAGATGATTTTGATGCAAGGAAAGGCACCAGAATTCTTTATCTACATTGTACAACTGCAAATGTCTGCAAAAATCTCAAAGTTTCCTCCACTCTAGACAAATGCAGAGCATACTGTTAAGTTGTAGCTGATAAAGCCGATCGATACAGCCAGCTTTGGAACTTGGAAGATGTACGGCTAAAAAAACACAGTCAAGCTTTGGATTTGGACTTTTTCTGCTTAATTTGCATAAGATAACTTTTATCCACCGGTCATAACCTTGCAAAACCTTGCTGGAAGAAATATCTTAATATGATAAAAAATATATATATATCGGGCCTGGTGTAGCTAATGGAGGACTGCAGAGTCGCTGTGTTCTTTGTTTCACATTTTGCTGCAGTTGTTGGTTCACCTCTTAGACAATAGGAGGTGAAACTAAGAAATGATATGACTGCTCAGCAGAAACAGCATTGGAAAATGTACATCAAACAAGCATACCACCCAATTTCAACCTTATCAAGTAGATTAGTTTGTGATTCATGGAGTTTTTTGTAAAATCATTTCAGTATTACTATAACCTTTTTGGCTTTGTTTAGTCAAATAAATGCATGAAAATTAACACTTTTGTTTTACTTTACTCCAAGTTAATAGAATAAAACAAAACAAATGCAACAGAACACATTCCATTCATCAGATCTAACGCATTTACAGTCACTGTATATTTTATTAAATCGGAAAAAGAATTGAATTAATGTGAGAAAAGCATTTTTGCAGTCCATGTTAAAAAGGTTTATGACCGTAGGGTCAAAGAACATCCCAAAGTTTTTTGTGCTTAATAGCAGTGCAATAAACATCTTACTGTAGTTGCTCTGCTGTCCAGTTAGGAGGCTTCACAAAGAGAGTTTATGTTTTTTTAATAAATATTACTTCCTCTTCATTTACTGCTGCACAATTTTGAGAGCGTCCATCTGTACAGCAATTACAAAACCGGGCATTTTCACTGTTTGTTGAGATGCCAATAGGTTTTTGTGTGTTGCACAGCTACTACAGTAGACAACAGCATTGAAGTAGAAACTTTCAATGGTAGAGTGATAAAAAAAAAACGACACAGCATGTCGCTGCAACAATAAAGTTCAGGAAGAGATGGAGTTCTCTCTTTTTGTGATGGTTCAGTATCTTCCAGTACACAACTTTGGTTTATAATCAAGGAACATCCCCTGGATGATGAAGAATGGATCACAGTTTTTGATAATTTAACCTTATGGGGAAAAAAAATGCTTTTTAAAAATTGGAAGACAATGCATCTGAGAGCTGACTGCCCATCCTTTTCATCTACTAACAAAGTAAACTTGTAATAAAAATATAAAACATTCTGTGACTAGTAGTATATTAACTGTTAGCTGATGCAATTTTATGGTCTGTCTGTTTGTATTTTATCATATGGACCTTGTGCAGTGTGACACGATCACCATTTTTTAAATCAGAGAGTGTGCAAGGCTTTGTAAAAATCAGGATCTGTAAAAGGACATATCTCCTCAACCACCAGCATGCTGCTGCAGCGTGAGTGACTAAGAAGGGCTGACACAAAGGCAGACATTAGTATTTCAGGATCTCTGTGTGACCAGTGCTTGCTCTGTTCAACTTTGGAGTATGGATCCTCCATACAACAAAGCTCACATGTGAGTGATCTATGTGGGAAAATGGTTTTCAGTACAAGAGGCTTTTTATGACTTTTATTCCTATAAAAATAAATGCTTATTATGGAATGAAATAGAAATGAGAGCCTGATGTTTTCATGATCCTGGCCTAGAACATTTGTCTGAAATATATTGTTTATTGTACATGTTGTGTTATTATTAATGTATCGTTCTAAATATTCCAGAAAATACCAAAGATCCTTAAACATGACCCAATGAGTGTTTAGATCCAGCCAGTTATGCAAAGTTCCTCTAGGATTATTTTGTTGCTCATTTTTTTATTTGCATGCACAATGCCTCAGACATCAACTAACAAGAAATATTTTTATGATGGTTTGGTTTATGTTAACTAAAATGAAACTCCAACCAGTCTCCAACTAACTCCAACTGTCCAGTATAACAATTGATTGATTCCTTGAAGCGTCTATACAATCACACAGTTGTAGCCTTATTAAGATGCCAGTTTGTAGGGATTCATACTACAAAAATCAGCTATTTATGCTGATGGATTTATATTATTAAAAATGCATTCTGCCTCACAAATAGTGCACACTGGGAATTTGCCCTTCTTTCTCTAGGTATAAACAAAAAAAATCTTTTTGTTTGGTGCATAATCATTAATGAATAATACAATGATATAAAGAAACAAATTGATTTATATTCTCTACTCTTTTTCTCTTTTATTTAAGGCATTCTTTAAGACTTATGAAAATAACAAAAACATCTTTGTACAAAATGAGCTTAATAATCTTAATAATTTAATATGATGATAACTTAGACTCATAAAGAAACATGTCAAATTTAATTCAAGGAATGTTACTATTATATTGATAGGTTTTATCAAACATAAACTTGTGGAATAAAGAATTTACTACAAAAAAAATTCAGCTAAAATGCAACTCTATTCTGACAATAGGAGAAAAAAAATACGCAATGACAGGGTTAGTATCAAATATGTAAAACAAATATGTAAATATGTAAAATAATTTAATTTGATGGGGTAGTTGTTTGCAGACTTTGCACCAATTAATGAACCATGCATAATCCGTACGCTGTTCTGACACACATCCTGGAAAAATGTCTGAAATAGGGTTTATTTTGATTCCTCAAAAGTATCATGTTTTAAAATTAGAATACTGTAAATGACTCAATATTAAAAAATGCTACATTCACTGCCATATTTACTTAAAACACCAAGTTAAGGTTGGGCAAGAGGTCTAATTTACCCCTATGACACATAAAGAGTGACTTAGGTTTAAATTGTTTAAGGTAAAAGTGGTGGACAAGAGCTACAGGCAGTTATGTCCGGCAGTCAAGAAAAAAGTGAAAATCCTACGACACAGAGGAGTGAAAGACCTTAGACAAATTATCATCATTTAATTATAGCGTTACAAAATACCATGGCATTTGGTACGTTGGGATATGTTGGCACTCAAATTTCAAAACAGTGAGTGTGTCATGTCACCCTGCACTGTATAGTTTCATTACTCT
Source organism: Orestias chungarensis (assembly GCA_032876305.1). NCBI lineage: Eukaryota > Metazoa > Chordata > Actinopteri > Cyprinodontiformes > Cyprinodontidae > Orestias > Orestias chungarensis. The sequence continues at coordinate 4,587,407 of JAVLVB010000475.1, forward strand.
CTTAAGTATAACATTTCTGTCATAAACCCACAAAGACGAGCTTCATCTTAACAGCTTCAGGCCATATATAAATTACAAGAGGAGACGCCGATATGAGTTTTCAAAAGTAAAGCCAGCGGTCTGGAATGACAGGAGGTGTCATGTTTCATGGACATGAAAACCATGAATACTATTTGCACTGGAAGTCCACCATACCAGTGTTTTCACACACACACACAGATTAAAAAATGCCAAAGGCATATTTGTGTTCTTAAGATTTCAGAGTTTTTTTGTTTGCCCTAATAAATCATTCTGCTAACTAGTGGCAGAAATCATGCATCATCATTACATGCACCTATATCACTGACGAATAAAACTTAACCATACATGCCGGCTTACGCAGGCCTTTAAGAACATTGCTCAGTGAGTCAGGGCAGCTTGCTTCTTCTCTAACTTAACGAAACATATGAAGATGGTAAAAAATTATTATTATTTATTTGTGAAAGTCGCTGGTTACTACATGTCAAATCTAAATGTAATCGTATTTTCTTTTGCAGACAAAACTAAGAACTTACTTTAGAGATGCCTGTCTTTACTTTACCCCTGATCAAATATTTGGTGACGCTTGCAAGCCCCACAGATGAGGAAATAAAGGAGCACAATCTCCAAACAGGATGCATAGCCAAGATGTACCCCCTACTTTATAATTCATCCTCAGTCTACTTAGCCATCTTCATTATGCACGTGTACGATATTATGTCCAAATAAGACTATTCGTCATGACCCCTGGACTTGTTGCCTACATTGCAGTACGCACTTTTCTTCTTTGCCAGTCACTGAGCTTTATGCTCATCATATACCCGACAGTGGAAAACGTGCTGTATTAATTCTATCTTCTTTTTATTTCAATAGCAACAATTTTCAACAAGTCTTTTAGAAGCACTTCACAAGAACATTTATTTCAGTCCAATCTACCATATATACCATTTGATCTGAGTTATGAAGCACTAACGTTTGCTTTACTACTCGAATCAGCTTAAAAAGTTTCCAGTCTAAGGAAAACCAACAGATCGTGTCATTGACCATTTGACCAATTACTTCTCCTGGACCAGTATGGTGAGGCAGAAGACAATAGCTTACACTGTGTTGTTGACTTTACACCATACTGAGCATGCTCAGTATGGTATAAATATCTGTGCAGATACCCCCTTCGAGAAGTTGAGACAGCTAACAGAATACCAGACCAGTTGCAACTTCCATGGAGAGAAAACCACTCAAAAAGCGTCAACAGCTGAAATAACTGCAACTAATACACATTGTATAATAGAAGTTGGAGAGAAGTAAAAAGTGGTCAGATTGTCCTCCAGCAGCATAAGCGTATAACACCATAACTAAAGCTCAGGATAACCTAACCCTTTAGAATGAGACACGCCTTACCCATCTGGGAGGGAAATTCAGCAGCAAGGGTAAATGCAACAGAATGAAGATGTTTAATGTAAAGTATTAGCTCCTTAGCAAATTTCATTCTCATTTATATGTGCTGACCATGAGGAAGGGAAGGGAATATGATCTAGTCAAAGAATAAGGAAACAGAACAAGGCACTGTAAGAATTTTAATAGGAACCAATTGACCTTTCGGTCCCCCACTATTAACTGGGTAACCACATGACTCAGCATCCCAATCCTGAAAGATGTATACATGGCTTCACTGTTCTGCGGCACTGTCCTTACCATCTGTACGTTGCAACAAGAAGCAGTGGATAAATCAGCTACAAAACTACACCAGAAAAAGAGATTAAATCCAGGAAATGTGTACATTCTGTGCTTATGAATCTGCATTAAAGACTGCAAGGTGAAATGCAGTTTGTGAAAGCATGTGCATCAAATGAGCTTCACACATTTCAAGTCTTTTTATCTCTATGCTATCTCTCATGCTTCAGGTCAGCAGGGATGAAGAGAGTGGTATTTGTCTCTAGTAGGAGTTGTAGGGTTTTAATATTTCTCCAACCACTTTTGCAGCAATGTAAAATGATTCCTGTCTTAAGAGGATGATCAAGCTGTGGTGACAAACCTCCAGTAATGTATGGAATTCTATTGTAAGGGAAGAGAGATGAAACTAAGAGACAGCCATATCAGTGTGTGCATGAGAAAGAGAAGGAGAGACATGGAGGTATAATTAGGGAGATTGTTTCTTCATTGTGATTCAAGCTTCTCAATGCAGTGTCGTGTCATTCAGAAGAAGGTCACCCATGAGAAGGACACACCACACACTCAGCTCAGTATCAGGCGTAATGGGGAAAATGGCTTAGTGATGTACGTGTACGCGTGTGCATGTGGAGCTACGGGTGTGTGAGTCATTGGGCCATTGCATTGTGTGTTTGTCGGGCCAGGAGCCAAACTAGCTAGATGATTTTAGTCTTTTGACCGAGCGACCTCATAGTGTCATAAGTGAGCAGAGATAGCTGAGGAAATATTCATGGCAGGTCTGGTAACAATGGCTCAAGGGGAGGAATGGAGAAAAGGTTGCGACAGTCAGAAAGTTCTAAAGCTTCCATGAACATGTAGAATGGAAAAGCTATAATGTACCCAACACTGTACTGTAGGTCCTTATGACACAATGTGTCTGTAAAGATACCGGCTATGTCAATAACCACAAAAATACCCAAATTGATCCTACATTACAAACGTAGCCTTGAATGTTTTTACCTAAGCAGTTTTAACTCAAAAACTTTATTATGTAGTATTTTATCGGAAATCGTTGTGATACACCAACACAAAGCAGCAATTAGTCAAGAAGTTAAACGAAAACTATTGCATTTTGTAATATATACTTTTTTCAATGTAAAACTGCATGCCAAGAAACAAAGACAACAGGTTAGTGATAAAGTTATTTAGTTCCTTAGAGTAATATCCAATTTTTTTTTTCATTTCCAACCAAGCACTGTTTAACACCTGAACCTTAAATAGACTGAGTATGGCAAAAATGTATATTAATCAAGACATGGCAATCACACAAAACTGACAGACCGGACAACGAACTCAACACCCCAGTCACACTATAGTGTTCAGCCTTTATGTTTGATGTCAATGGAACAAAAGGGGCCAAGGGAAATTAAATGCCCCCATCAACTTACTGTATTTTAATTCAAAAACATGTATTCCCCAGATAAACTACCATATGATTTTGGATTCTGTAAACTACAGCGGTATTGATAAGTTAATTATCTTTAGGTAACTCAGTTCACCAGTGAACCACAATGTACATATATGATGTCTGCACACAAACTATATTCAAGCCTTTTCAGTGTTTTAAAATATTATGATAGGCAGTTATAAATATTTATACAGTAATTTTAGATTTCAGTGCTACAGAAACAAAACCAGAACAACTTAAATGTTGTAGTGATGATAAAAAACTATCAGTGTCACACTAACAAAATGGTCTACTTATTAGAAGTTGCAGGAAATGTATATATATATAT